>OZ026621.1:56355218-56475218 GCA_964020975.1 Hermodice carunculata
ACGCGCCTGCATCATTGAAGTAGTGCATCAATATGGAGCCAAAATCAAATGTACCCAAGGGATGTTTGATTATAAGTCCCACGTGACGTCGAGTAACTAGACGACGGAGGGTCTAGCTCCGACGAACGTTAACAAATACGGTACACCAGGTTAGTGTTGAAACTAGGCTCAGGGCTTAATTTTTGCGATGAAAACAGAATAGACAAAATCTTACATGGCTGGAGAGTGTATTATATGTTCTGAGCTTTGTGTGTGTTATGGGTAATTTTTTACTTTTCGCAAATTACTAGACAGTCGGGTATTCTACAAACCTTTCGAGCTCAGTTCATGTTGCAGCTGAAACTCAAATCAGCTCAGTTCAGGTTAGTACCAATGGTCGGGTGCTTTTGCTTTGGGTATGCTGAATAAAAGTTGTCCCCGCAGCCTACCAGTTTATCTTTGTGTTGGTGTCATATTCTGATATATCTCTTTATGCATGGGTCTAAAAGAGCCCGATATATGATACTCCTGACAGCCGGATAGTGATATATGGTTTGTGACCACGGCACTGCCGGGTCTAGAACCACCAACCTTAGGAACCAATCACCTGGCCGAAAATGGGAAACGCACACACCACCTGCTCCAAATCCCCGTTTCTACAAATGATGGTTTAATGGCGACCTGTATGCGTGAAAGCCATAATCGACATGGCCCAGTTTACTGAGTTGATTTTTGGTACAAATGAAGTTATGTGTTTGGAGTTTACCCTAAATCGGGGATTGTACATATGTAAGTCCACCAGCAGCAAAGGAGTACCGCAAATATATATATATATATATATATATATATATATATATATATATATATATATATATATATATATATATATATATATATATATATATATATATGTTTTGTGACCTCCGAACTGCCGGGTCTAGAACCAGCAACCATCCGCGAATATGTATGTCTCTCCCTCTCTCTCTCTCTCTGTCTCTCTCTCCCTATATATATATATATATATATATATATATATATATATATATATATATATATATATATATGTATGTATACATATATATACATATATATATATATATATATATATTTATATTTATATATGGGTGGGTGTGTTTGTGTAAGTGTCTAATTCAGTATAACTAGAAAAACAATATCCACAAAAATATGTGAATAATATTCATCGTAACTTGTAGAATAGAAATAAGCTGCGTTCTGTCTTCAATTCACACGGTTTCCTTTGATTTGCCTGGTAATGTCCTTGATAGTTAATGTAATATCATTGCCCGTAAGACACGTTAGCAGGCACCATACTACTGAGCCATAAACGTCCCCATCTGACCTGAAATGGTCCAAAACAGGCTACACTTGTGACAGCGAAGGAAAAACCTGAAAGCATGAGTGTGCCGGCAGACAAATCCGCCATCTTTACTTTTGTTACTTTACCATGTTATCCATACATTTCTCCCTGATAATTTGAATTCCGGGCCTGGGTCCATTTATTAGGTAATATCTCGACTGTGCGCGTACTCACTTTTTGTGTGATCAAATATTTCAATAGTTTTCTGACAATCTGCGTCAGAACCGCACGATTTTTTGACAATCATATGATGTGTCTAAAAATGTATGTGGTCCACTACTGAGACGAGCTTCAAAACTCCCATCAGATAGGACTGGATTGAGTATTCGCACCTGGCTGTTTCTGGAGACAGGCTCACCTTCCTTCAGTGGACAAATGTTACCAGAAAAGCTACCCTGCATAGCATGCTTTGGAATTTACAAAATCACCATATCTCACGCCAGCAGCAGGGATTTTAACTAAGATATTGATGTGCAATGGTCTTATATTACTATTATGTTCGAGATGTCTTGCAAAGCTCTAATTAGTATTCTTAGCTGTTGCCTTCATGAGCAATATGTTATAACTTTTGAGTAGCAACGCTGTTCATTAACTTAAAGAAACTAGAATACCTAGTTTATATGCGAGCTTAATTTGTGGGCTGGTCGGTCAATGTACCATTCCATATTACTCAATCTCGTCTCACTTTTGGATCGGCAAATAAAGCGGGCTGCGTCTTGACTTGCTTGGGTCACTTTTCTTTCTCTTGCTGGATATATTCCGGCCCTTGTAGCCATTCTTTGTGACTGATCAAATCTCTAATTTTCATACAACGAGCGCTTGTGTCTGCTAGATCAGATTGACTCTTAATTTCACGATATGTTTTATAGATATGCCCTTCTATCTCTGATTTTCATAACCCTATTGGCAACACATGTTTGGAAGATTTTAGATTCAGTTCAAATACAGGAAAATACTGTCGTACTGTCTGTCTAAAGATGGAATTTGCTAACGGTATACTCAGCTCTTCAGCCTTGCTTCAGCATTGTGTCTATTTTGACAGCTAAAGCTGCAGTTGACAGCTGCAATCTGAGAACTGTCATCTCATGGGTGGCAATTTAAACCCTGCATACAGTAAAGAGCCCTCCATTCTGCTAGCATAATCTATGGTTCGTAAATAGGAAGGTGTACCAATGACTATCAGAAAAGCATCACAAAAATATATAGATCATACATAATAACATTTTTTCTATCGAGGTTAAATGCCTGGCACCTTCATGTCTGGAAGACAGTGAAGGTCATCCAGCGATGTTTCCCATTTATTTGACAAATCTTCAGGTGCAAATTGATCCTTACCATGAATACGTCTAGGCAAATCCTATCACGTTTGCTTGACTTGCAGTACCGAGAAAGCTGCATTCGCTCAGGAGATCATATACGGAATTAACTATGCTGAATATGCCCCACTGTGTGTCTCTCTCTCTTACCGTTGCGTCATACATCAGATCTTCGAAACAAATATCTCGTTGAACACCGAACACTCATTCGGTTTGCATGTCTGACGCTAGCTGAACTCAAGACACTGTGTCTGATATTTCACCAACTGAAAATGAATTCAGGACTTCACTTAAGTCAATGACTCATTGGGTCAATCTGAATCCTCCAGTGGCTACCTCAACCACTCTTATGGCCCAATCATCATTGGGAACTAACTTAGCAAAGTCGTCCCCATAGAAATTGTTATGGACTACATCTACAGTTTGCATTGTATACATATATTGCAGCCTCCCGACTCCACACACCACCAAACAAATGAGAATTCATTTAATATACTTGATAGGGTTTGCTTTGGTTGCCATCTGGCTGGTCACCACATAACATTCCAATATATCCATGTCAGTAGCCTTATGATACATGGCTTCAATATCTCTAGTTATGGCTACGGAAATATTCTCTGAATCTTATCAGAAGACCAACCCACTGTGCTGGTCGTCAAGTCTGATCTTGGGGTCACATTCTCACTAAAAGACGTACAACCATGTGTACTCACACAGTCGAGTACAATTCTCAACTGTCCGGGTTATGGGATATAAAAGACCAGGTGGTTTGGTAAATACAACACATTTCCATCTTTTTAATGGGTCTGGTCTTCATTAACTTTTTTTGCATATTTTTTGTTAAACATTTTACACAGTTCACTTTTGTTTCTTGTTTTCATATCCTTGTCACCTGTCAGTCTGCATTTTTGAGAATTAAATCTCTTCTCAGCAGTCATTTTCTTATCAGGGAGGTAAAAGTGAAAGGTTCGGTGGCTCATAGTGACCATCAACTTTGTTGATACTTTTCTCCCATAAGGATATGACATTTCCGTGATTCATTGACCTTTTGTCCGTATCATATCCCATTTCTGGTCCTTCAACCTCCCATAATTTGATTTAATGGGAGTCAATGTCATATCGAAGTAAACAGCTCAGAAATATCTGTAGTTACAGCAAAATGAGGGCCGTTCAGTGTCCATCCTAACCTTTTTTTACAGCATAGGGAGAAATGGGAGCTCCTTTGTGGGTTTCTTGACTGGTTCCAGTGTACCCTGTTCTATATGTAAATGTACGAGGTCTTTTTTAACTCTCATTAGTTCTGTCCCATGCTAAAGAGGCCACTTGTCAAGTTCGACCTGCTCAGCTAGACATCCCGCCCAAATTGCATGTTAGGTTCAACATACACCCTTAACATTAACAGAGCTGAATCACCTGTCATATTGCAAACTTTGAACTTCATACTTTCAACATTGGCCACGGTCCGCTCTGCTATCAAGCACTCAGTGAGTGCTTTCCATGTCAATCCCTTAGTCTCAACGTCTTGGTTGAATGGCTTAAATAGATCGAAGAAATTGACATTGAGGCGATGAAAACCCAGATTACAAGGGCTCAAAGGCCAGCAGCTGTTGCTACTCTTTTGGGTATTATATGAAATGCCACACCTTGTGACTCTCCCCCTTAGACATTATTGCAGTCGATCATATGACCATGGCTTCCCACCGGCTTTGCATATGTCTGCTCAATCAGTCATAAGGCGTATCATTCGCCGTTTTTACATATGTTTGTTTACCTGTGCGAGCCTTGTTTAAATATTGGTCTCCACGCAACAATCTGTTGTGGCTTTTTTTTGTTTCAAGTCATCCTAATAGGTATCCTTCAGGTTGTTGTTTACTGGATGCGCCTATAGCACAAAAATGCCCATTATTCATTTCAAGACTTTCAACTTTGAGACTTTTATGTGCTCCAAATAAGCATAAATAGAATCATAGAACTTTTGTTTGTGGTTTACTGGATGCATCCACGACACAAACCTGTGAATTAAATTTGGTTTAGCACCACTATTGATAATAGTTTTGAAGACATCCAACATTCAAACTTTTCAAGTGCCCCTGATAAGCACAAATTTTACTTTCTTTGTGGTTCATTGGATGTGCGTACAGCACACGACTATGAATTGAAATCGGACGTTCAGGTCTGACTATAATTTTCAGTATTACAACTTTCAAAGTACCCTAATTCGCAAAAATCAGAACTTTACCAATTTTGCTTGATTAATTGAATGCGCCTACGACACAAATCTCCAAATTGAATCTAGAATAGCATGTATGATAGTTTTAATAATATCCACGTTCAAAAATTTCAAATGGCCCTAATTTAATAATTTTCAAAATTGTCATCCTCTTCAATAAAAAAACTACACTTTACGTATGGAAACATTGTCATGCCAAGTTTCAGGTTTTTACGTGTAATAGTCACCAAATAGGCCAGAAATAATGAAAGAAAGTAATGAAAAAAATTGCCTGCTTGTGTTGACACACACGTAATGACCTTCGTCCGCTCCACGATATGTCAAAGAAATATGTCTGATATATTTGTCAAAATGCAATAGAGTTTGATTTTGCCTCCCTGAAATCCGTATCATCAAGTGGACTCGCGTATACGTGAGTGTCCTTATAATAAGATTTCACTGTAGCAGACCGTACTCAAAATCAGAATAAAAAGTAACGGAACTAGGTAACCTTTGAAAATAAAAGTGAGATGGTGTATAATCAAACATATCCCTAATTTCTATATTTCTGAGCACAGACTCAGAGTCTCAGAGACTCGCTTACACTTTTCCTCCATACGAATGGTGGCTTTAGTGACCTTATTGTCTACTTCATCAGTTCGGTCGATGATATCATAGTGTTTGAAGCGATATGGAACCATGTTCAACAGTCCATCGTAATCTCAATAGGGCGTTCTCACCAGCAGCCATATTAAATGAGGGCTTATGGGATCGTGGTAGTTCTGGACCGCCATACTTACAGTCAGCCAATATAAAACTATATTGTATAATCTGACTTAGGCTAGCGTAAAATACCCTGTAAAATGCCAAGATGTACGTGTTCTGGACCATGGTGTTTTCATAATATTGCCTGGGACAAAGTATGTTCATTTTATGGATTTTCAATCGACGAAAAAGCCCAAACACCTATTTTTCATACCATTGACTGAAATACTTCTTCTATCTAAATAAGAATTTACATTCTTAATTGTGACTTGAAAATTAAATGAATCTGTCCATACAATAATGTCTGTCCTCATTGCGTCTTCATTTTTTTTTTTTTTTTGCAAGGTCCTCTGAACCAAGGATGACAATAAAACCTTTATTCATGTACACAATGAAGATTTTCTGGGCTTCAAAACATTACTATATTGCCTCATTGTAAGTGATTTTAGAACTTTGTTAAATGAATGAGATATTACAGAAGAGAAATAAATCACGGTCAATATAAAGAAGTATATCAGCCAGGTCGACCCCCCCCCCCTCCTCCCGGCCCACAGTAAATGTGAGTAGAGTATACCGGTATGTTACAAACCAGGGGAAGCATGTTCTCAATGTGATAAACATCATTCAACGGTATTCGCTTGTTTGACTGGTAATATGTACGAAAATGTGATTTTCAAAATTATTCTATGTGCCAACAACATTGACAACGTACATGGTAGAACATCCATGTGTCAATCTACAGGTTCGATATCAAGACATGCACGGAGAAAAAAATAATCATACAATACATGTCTAACACGTAACATACAGTTTTCCGTAAGATTTAGGCCAGGAAATATCAGTCACAAGAATAAATGCACATTTGATATTTTTCCTTGGTTCGCGAAGACATAGGAAAATTGTAAAACGCAATCTTGCTCTCTGTCTCTAGGGTAAAGCCTGACGAAATCCGAACCACCGAATCCGATCTTACCGAATCGCAGGATTCAATATCGGCTCGAGATCGGATTGGATAACTTTCTGCGTTCAGATTCGATTTGCAACGTCCTCACACTGTGATTTATTTTCACGGCAGCGAAGAAGTGTGGCGGGACCTGCTGCCGTGTTGTTCTGGACGTGTTGACCTGTCCCGCATGCAGATTTTTCTGTGTGTGTCATAAGAAGTTTTTTAATACACATATCAAGCTGCGTCTTCGTAATTGTTTTTTTTTTTCCTTTTGTTTTGTTTTGTTTTTTATATTTTGATTTTTTTTCCCCCTAAATTTTCCGCATAAAGGGAATCTGAATCTTTCTCGGTATCGGACTCGGTATACTCTGCCGATACCGATATATCTGTATCAGTCAAAAATAAAAAAAAAGAGGGATCGGCCAGGCTCTACTCTAGGGAGGACTTTGAAAACAACTTTTTATACGTATAATTGTCAGCATTAGCGTGTTGTTATCCCTCTTGTAAATCTACCTCTCATATTTGTAGCAGATGGTGTTTTCCAAACTCTTCACTTAAAAAGAAATTTGGCATTTCTGTTACTTGTTTGTGAAGTTCACTTTCTTAGATGATAGACTTAAGCTACTCGCATCAAGTACCTGAGCAAATAAGCGGCATTTCTCGTGCTCAGGTGATAGACATAGGGTACTCACAACAAGTATGTGAGCACATTAGCGGTATTCCACGCGTCATGCATTTGAATAGGGGTTGATGATATGTGTTTCCATCCCAGCATCGAATAATTTGACAGAGCCTAGTCGTGAGGAAATGCTTGCGTAAGAGACGCGTAAAAGTCTGCAATTTCTTTTTGACAGTATCTTATATTGTATCATACATTTCATGCGTTTATCAGGTTTGAAAATAAATGGTTCAAATTGTGAACAGCAGCAAACATAGTAAGTTTCAGGCTACTGAACTCAAATACTAGTATTCATTCTAACTTGAAGTCCTCAAATTGGTTGACTGTATGTATTCAGAATGAGAATTCTAGGTCCATGTTCAGTTGCAGCTGACATCTTCCGATGGTTATTATAGAATACAATTATTTGAAAAGTACGCGATAACTCATCTGTACCAGAAGCAATGTTTTACATCATTGTGTCGAACTCATTTCCATTCTTTACTCTCACAATGTTCTACCATTCAATCATTCTATCCTTATTTCACAATGATACCTAATTTGTTACTCATGACCGTTTTCTTATACCAAAAAAAAAAAAATTTAAATTATAATTGGTTGTTGATGCTAATCTCTTTTTTAAAATTTATTATATTGGTTAAGGTTTATTCTTAATTGCCTTTCTCAGATTGTTACTAGGTCATATCATTGTTCGTGTATTTAATCCGTGGGTACAAAAATGTGCATATGCTTAGATTAAAGGTTTTTTTTGTAGGTAATTGTGTGGTCTCCTCTCCTGAAAATACACATTTTCAATCTCTTTTATATTTACTTGCTGTATTGTGCTTAAGCATTGTAATGTGAATGTGCATGTATTTATTTTGTATTTTAATTAGAAGCGGTCAGAGAACAAAATTGCAATATTGTCTTTTTTTTTCTTTCTTCTTGTGTTTTATGTATGTATTTTTAACCCACTCAGAGAACTACCAGGCGGACGTAAAGCCTAAGAAATAACGCATGCGCAGTCTCTGCTGAGAATTCCCTATTGTGCATCAGACCAATAAGGATTCTATTCGACAATTTGTCCAATACACCAGCTATTTATATGTTTGGTTTATCTGACATAATATTGTACGACTCCTTGAAACGCCACATCTGCTTGGATACACGGTCGTGTAGTGCTCTTGATCCTTAGTATCACCCATGCACTTCAGGGTCCACTTCTTCGTAAATTACTAGGACAGCTCTGTGTGTGTATGTTTTGAAGACATTTCTCGCTTACGATAGGAGTAAAATACCAAATATCCTTTACGCAATTTATTTAGCGTGCCCATTTCATTCAGCATCAACCTGTCCTGGTTGCAGATTGGACCATTAAGTACAGCAATTATCTCAACTACATTTTGCTTCTTTGCATTTCATAAGACTTTAAATTAAGAACGTTGAGGCATCAGTTCAGGAAATACCAATGTTAGTTTCACTAAGGAACCGCGCAGTGTTAAAAAACCTGACCATACTCATTGGACGTTTTGATATCAGATTTGTAAATTTATAACTTTGTAATGATATCCCCCAACAAGTATCATGTGCATAACCCACAAAGACGTTTCTTACAGAAACACTATTCAGTTTCACTGCAATATATCATAAGCTATGCATGCAGCTGTTAATTACACCAACATTATGTCTGCATCTCAGTTTAACTCCGCATCATGCATAGCTAGTCCTTGAAAAGGAAAGATATAGGTTGCTCAAGTCTAAGCATTCTTCAGGATCCTTTGCCATGGAAATGATCATATGGTTGCATCGGCAGCAAAGAATAAACTGAATAGCAAAGATTCCCCCACAATTTACAACCCCTGTCTGCTTGAGTAATATTGTAAACAGTTCCAGCAGTGTCTTTGTGCATATTTTCTCTTTGATTGTACTAGGGGAGTCTTAATGGGATGGCCTTAGGCGAAGTTGTTTGTCTTTTTTCTATTTATGGTAAACGTGGGTATTATCTTTTTATGTGATACATGCTTCGTCTTCTTGGTTGCCTTTTTAGTCACAGTGAAGGCACATTTCTGCTGATTGGAAAATTGACTTAGTGTAGGAGACTATTTCCTATCAGTGGGTCTCCCCACACAGAACTTTTATCTGCTGTCATCATTACCTTCATTAGCCTAGCCCTCTGTAAGGTTAAGGGCTTCTCGTCCCAAAGTTTAAGCTCTTTAGGCAAAGACGTTACCAACCTTAAGGGTGTATTTAAGACTGACCTTTAGAAATGGCTAAACAAAACAAGTAATGCTCATGAAAATATATACAATTTATTCGTCATCAGAAACGAACAACTGAGTGACCCCATATATCGTGAATTATGTGACTGGCGTGGTGTTATTGTACCATCAAGAATCTGAGGAAACCACATTTCCAAATCTGTCTCCCTCTCTGGTTCTCAAGTCAATCAAGACTCGGTGAGCCTCTGACCATTAACAAGAATACTGATGTTACAAAGTTCCTGTGGCAGCTCCAAACTTTTAGAATATGCTGTCATTGAAATTAAGGAGAACGTCTACTTTGATGCTCCTTGATAGACTTCTATAAAGTGTACTTTTCAAACTAGGCTCTGCGGAATCTAGGATTGGTAGATGAATGAACTGCAGTGTTTGTTATGTACAATATTAATGTTGCTAACTTTTTAAAGCGCCATCGAGCAATTTTACTGGCAAAGATTATTATTATTATCATCATCATCATCATCATCATCATCATCATCATCATCATCATCATCATCATCATCATCATCATTATCATTATCATTATTATTATTATTATTATTATTATTATTATTATGCTATTACGGAGCATGTTTTACAATATCATTAAAAAGGTGTGGAATGGTTTGCTTTTACACATATATGTTACTCAGGTAGACCCTCAGCTAATTCTTGATGAAGTCATGATACACGAATTATGCATATTCTGACAGGGGAAGCAAATATAGTCTTTTGCAGTATTCAAGCATTTTCTGACTCAATAAATCTTTTTTTTTTTTGTATATTACCCTCACTAAGAAAGGAAAGAGACAGACAGACAGACAGACAGACAGACAGATTATCGGTGATGTAGTGATGTTGCATGGGTCACGTCACTATTTCCGAAACCACGTGACTGCAACAACCAGTGTCATTTCGCGAAACTTACCAACCAGTGATCATCTACATGGTCAGTCATTTATGGTCTGTCAGAGCCTTCTCTTTTGTCACATTGTGTTGTCTTCCGGTAGTCCCTGCACCACCTCTTGATAGTGATTATGGAACGCTGGGGAGTCCCGGCTACATCATGCTGCGAAAGACCAGCTTCTAACGTGGGAGACACAATGGTCAGCAGATACTGAATTGTTTGGCATTTCAAGGACAATCGTGTGTACAGCACTCGACGAAGCATGAACTATTGTTCCTCGGGCATATTGGAAAAAAATACAGTGGTGCATATACGTCTAGCTCAAGTATTCCATTTATCGGGCTTCACCAATGGAAGCTTCGATTCTTACAACGTATCCGCGATACTTAAGAGTTCAATTCACATTAAATCTATCTTGATATCGAAGTAAACAAGGATGAGAACAAGTGATGGCAGTACACATAATGTTTAGACCGAGCATGCATGAGTTGAACAAAATGTATTTTGGTGGTCATTTAAAGTGCTTTGGTAGATTTTTTGATTGCCACTGTTGAATATTTTAATGGTATATAGATAATACATTTGTCACTGGAACACAAAACCAAAATTCCCCCTAATGCCTGGTGTCAATTCAGCTTTTGCCACCTGGCGTTCAGCACAATGTCTAAGATCGAAATCGGCAACTGCAACATGGGCACTTCGACAGGAAATGGCTGATGCTTGGTATCTTGTGAGATACTGTGATTCATTATGAATCAATGGTGCAGCGTCGGTGGACAGGTTTTATGACTGTGTGTGATTTGTGACCGTAAACGTACGTGGAATGAAGCATACATACCTTAATAATTTTCATACTTGTTCTGTACCTTGCTGCCAGATGTCTGTCGACAGCAATACAAGATGTAAACTACCAAATGATGGAACAAATTTGTGTGAAGTTCCATGTGTGAACATGTTTGTGTTGAATCTATTATTGCGGCTGACTGAAACTTTCCTTTTTGACCGTTCAATCTCAAACAAAGATTCAAATAACATTCGCAAAGCATTACCTTAAAATCTCCATCTCGGTAGGAAACAGAGGGAAAACAAACTAGCAATTACACATACAAATCATTGGCCATGCATTTTTTGTTGACTGTGCAGCACTCATTTTTTTTTTTTTATGTCCACAGACAGTTTTACCCAGCATGTTGTGTCTTATGTTCATCATTGCCCGATTACGTTTGATTCTGTCTGACATATCCATTTGAATAAACAGGTTCTTGAGGTAAGTAAGTTGAATATTCAGTGTATTTAATCAAGGCAGACTGGTTCCTGGATATAAATCAAGCGCTTTTCCATCACAAAAGAACGGTACCAATGGGTTGCTAAAGGTCACACTGTACATTAAAGTTGCAAACAAAAAACGTGAGGCCAATCAAGCACTTGGGTCAGGTTCGCCACCTTTGGTATTCTTACTGCACCAACTCTATGGATAGTTCCATCAGTGGGCTGTTTCCAGTAAACCCCGAAGTTGGAGCTGTCAGCAATCAAACACTTGTTTCGGAATTCATTTTTCAGTGTTTCCACAATCAAGCCGAAGCTTAGTGCATAAAAGCTCATGTAGGTAAACATGCCATTTTTCACATGGATGCTACATATACAGTGTCATTATCAGCTGAATCAATGCCACGTGCTTTTACTTGGTGTTTGCACGCGCGAAGAGGACCTAAATGAAACTGGCCACTAAACTGCACAGTGACCTTTGAAATAGTGAAACGAGAACGTCACGATATTTCACATTTACATGTAGAAGTATATTGCAATGTGCTGTTTGACAAGAGGATATTGTGCTACCAAAAGTAATGCTCGTTATTCTTAAAGCAATTGTAGCAAAGTTCTGGAGTTTCATCGGCTGAAAATGACTGAGTGGAACTCTTTGGTGGTGATAATTCCATGTGATTTGTTGCATGGGTAGCGCGGATGAACTTCTTGCCGATGCGAGGTAATATGAACTTGCACTGGCACACAGATGTTATCCATCTCGACGAAACAATGTCCACACACAAGAGCCTTTAGATTTAAAGGAATATGTAAATTAAATGCTGGCCTTCAAAGTCTCTTGCTAGGTTTTTACTCTTGTCTCTATCTCGACCAATTTATGCCGGCATCAGGTATTCATATAGTTCATGCTGTCTGTGAGGTATATTTGACATTGGGCAATGAAGTTTCCCGTGTCAGAAATAAGATAATAGATTGATATTGATACATGCCTATTGTGTTCTTGGTGACGTGTCTAAGGTTAATAACGAGGTGTTTTATGGCATGACCTTGAGAATGAACCGTCATCATTCATCCTAAAGATCATTTGCTCTGCTATATGTTTGGCATGACTTGATTCCTGGACATTCTCAACAATACAATACTTTACCTTAAATATTGAAGTATACCTTTGCACTGAGATGCGTTGCCTTGTTCGTAGACACTCCTGTTCAAATACTGATCATAAGGGGTCACCACTAATGAGACATTTCCATGATAAATAGTCGGAATCGATAGCAGGATGAACCTCTGGCGTCACAGAAAAATAACATGGTGTATTACTGCTGAAGGGCAGAAAAACGTGAAAAATTGTAATACTTTTATAAGTAATTCTCTGACCTGTCAGTGAAGAGCTTACAAGCTCCATTTGCTCCAAACGTTTATCCTACCGTCTGTTACATTTTTATAGTCTATATTTCTTCCCAAAGTTGTTGTAGGGAATGTTTTTATTTTAAAATGGATGTTTTCTAGGTACTCTTCTATCAAGTTTTCTGTTTTTTATAAATCTATATTGTATTCTTATGGAGGGAGTCAGTCAGTCAGTCAGTCGGCCAGCCAGCCAGCCAGCCAGCCAGCCAGTCAGTCAGTCAATTAGTTGTGTGGTGGGGTTCAGGCCATCATCCATTCACAATTCGCATCTCGATTTTTCCAAAACTGGTGGGTATGTGCCTTTATTGGGTCTCTACCAACTCTTGATCAAATGAGACTCATTTTTCAGTGCTGTCTGACCCGCAGAATTCTACTAAGAGGAGGAATCACTGGGAAATTATATGCACCTACACATTCCTATCTCCCCTTTTTTTGAGAACATCAAATTAGAGAAGGTGCAATTGATTTTGATTGCCTGCTGGTGGCCCAGGAGAACATTGTCAGTGGAGGTCTCAGAGCTCAGTCTAGAGTTTCCTTTAGCACTTCCAGTGTGGCCAACACTGTAGCAACAATACAGATGAGACATTCTTCACCTTAACATAGTAGTACTTCATCTTAATACCTAGTGCTTGTCACGAATACGATCTCTAGCTGGACCACAAAGGCATCGAATTGGTGTAATTTACCAGAGCTTTTTCAATCATATCAGTGCCAATGAGGTCAGAGCCATTGCCTCTTCCTGGGTTGCTCGGAAACAGGTTGCGTTTTGTGACAATGTGGCAGCACGTAGGTGCAGGTCACACCATACTCTGAACTTTTTTAAGGATCTGCCATAAGTTAAGGGATGTCTGCTTTCAATAAAAAAAAAAACACCCTCAATGTGTCAGCCATGTTTTTCTAGGATCCTCTGGGCTGATATAATACATCTGTGAGTCCCTTTGGGGATCTGTTTTGAGTAAAATGGCTTCAGGTATAGCCCCTATGGCCTGGAGGCTGAATTATCTCCCGTCTTCACTCTGTTGGTGTGTCTACCAACTGTGGAGGATCGGTAGTTTTTGACACAAATCTGAGAAATGTATTTTTATTTCTATATTTGTTAATAATATTTACCTTAATCTGTTCACTACACAAAAACCCACCCATCAATCCCCATATCACATCATTCAAAGGTAACACCGTCATGAAAACGTATTTGATTCGTCAATGGTGGAGGTCAAGTGCTGTGCGCTAGGTTCAGCCGCTAGAGGGCGACATATGGCATGCAATTCAAACAAACAAATGAACAGAAGGGTTTTCTGATCGGATGTAGTTTGGAGCAGGATAACCGCAGAGAGATTATACAAAGCATAGAGGATAGGTAAGCATTATTAGCAAGTAGGTCATTACAATTAATTAGGTGATGCTAAAATATCTCTAATATTTGTAATTAATTTATATTCCAAATCAGGTTCTTCTTGGTTGATGCAGTCGGTGCTACCGATTACAATGTTAATCCATGAGGATTGCAAGGTACTTGATGTTCTAACATCTCTTAAACTGTCAGCCCAGTTTGCAAGTGCAAGAATGTATCTTGATTGATCTCTGCCGCGTTTCTTTGAATGAGCACTCTTTAGTGAATTTTTATTTTTTACGCATTTCTTTCTTTCTTTCTTTCTTTCTTTCTTTCTTTCTTTCTTTCTTTCTTTCTTTCTTTCTTTCTTTCTTTCTTTCTTTCTTTCTTTCTTTCTTTCTTTCTTTCTTTCTTTCTTTCTTTCTTTCTTTCTTTCTTTCTTTCTTTCTTTCCTTCCTTCCTTCCTTCCTTCCTTCCTTCCTTCCTTCCTTCCTTCCTTCCTTCCTTCCTTCCTTCCTTCCTTCCTTCCTTCCTTCCTTCCTTCCTTCCTTCCTTCCTTCCTTATTTATTTATTTATTTATTTATTTATTTATTTATTTATTTATTTATTTATTTATTTATTTATTTATTTATTTATTTATTTATTTATTCATTTATTTATTTATTTATTTGGGAGGGAGGTGAGGTTAGGCATCTGATTGAAAGATCAGACATATTAGCTTTAATTAGATATTACTCTCGTTCAAGATGTTTATAGTACACCTACTGACAGGGGCGTGGGCAGGATTTTTTTTTTTTTTTTTTTTTTTTGAGGGGGAGCGGGGGAATTAAATGATATAAAGAATATAACTGCAAAGCAGCCAAAGTCTGTGTAACATTCCTAGGGGGGTCCGGGAACATGCCCCCCCCCCCCCCGAGAATTTTGATATTTTAAGTGCAAAATGCTGCATTTTCAGGACCAGTGCCAGTTTCAGAATGCTTAATTAATCCAGCAAGATTCAAGAAAAATCTTTGTTAACTAAAAAAAAAAAGAAAATGGAAGCTATACACCTATGATTGAAACAGTTGTGCTTCATTACTTTTAACCGCCTAAACTTGTCATTTTAGTAATTTAAGTCTCTGAAGCATGAGTTATGCTCCCTTAATCTAATCATCCGATTTTGAAAATTGAAAAACCACTGTTTGCAGCAGTCTTCATTTGTACTTTCTGCTCCCTTTGTTTCCTGCTTTACTACTACATTGAAGATGGAAGAGGAAAGTCCATTATGAAAGTATCACCTTGTGATTTTGCTCACAATTATATTTAGCACAATCTATTTTATGTCATTCTTTGTCAAAATATATAAAATCTACCTGATTTTTAGGAGGGTGCCCATGCAAGCTTTTACTTTCTATTTCAGCATATTTCTCTTTGCACTATAACAAGAATATAATAAAAAAAAAAATTCACATTATTGTAAGGTATTAAAGCAGTTTTGGCCCAAACAGTTCATGTCATATTCATTCAGTACATTCCTTTTGTGAATCAGTATACTATACATTGAAGTTGCGCCATAAACATCATCTTACATGACAGTAGACATAAACGTATGTAGATAAATATTAAATGTACAATAGGCATAAACTAATGACAAACTGATGGCATCCCTGTTCTGGAGATGCAGGGCTTATCAAAACTGTTTTTTTGTAAAAAAAAAAAAAAAAAAAAAAAAAATACTGTGGTGTGGGGCATCAGTGAAAATTAAAAAAACCTCAGTGAAATTAAGTCAATTTTCATTGTACAAATCACTATTGTCTTGCACTCATGGTACTGTAATGAAATAGATGATTATAACAGAAACTAAAAACCTGACTACATGATCAGCTCATCATCATCATGTGAAATAAGTGAAATCTCACTGCAATACATAGGAGGCAAACTTCAAGGTATACACTGAGTGCTTTGTTATTCAAATTAGACAGTGTCATTACCATATCCAAACCGTAGTCCTAATGAAACAAATCCAAGTCAATTCCGACCAAAGGCAATGTTCCTTGGTATATATAGCTGAAACACATAAATTTATAGTTCGTATTTACCCAAAAGAGATCAAAACGTAAGTGTAAAGGTCCATAGGGTCGACAAAGCAATATCTAGTTTTAACATGACAGAATGCAAAAAGTTTTGTTTGAAATTATAGGCCTATTTCAGGAAACTGGCTTGAACAGGTGCATCATTCATGCGCATACAGGACCATATAATTTATGAAAAGGGACCAAAATTTACAGCACATCAGAGAATTTGTAAGCGGACGTTCTTAATTTGTTGAAAAATTATTCTCACATTGAACTTCGATACTCTTCTGCTGGATGGCAATCTAAAACAATTTTTCCAAAACTGAAAAACCGGACCTTCATAATTGCATAAGCAGATGCTACAGCTTCTATGAAGCCACAGATACACCACCTAAAACTTGAAGTAGCGTATGCTTTTCTATTAAAACATTTTGCTGTTCAACATAACTGTAAGTCTACTTTACGTACTGGGGCTAATTTTATTAAGCCGTAGCATAAGGTCTAGCCACCAACAAAATTTTGGAACGTTTTATAGTGATCATTTCCAAATATCCTTTTGCTGTGCTCGGCTCAACCACACCGATCACGATAAAAATGAATATGCATCTTGCCATGCTAGTTAGCAAAACCGTGTTTTGATTTAAATTTCATTCTTTCTTTCTCCCTTTTTTCTTTCTTCTTCCTTCGTTCCTTCCTTCCTTCCTTCTTTCCTTTCTTTCTTTCTTTCTTTCTTTCTTTCTTTTTTCTCTATCTCTCTCACTCTCTCTCTCCCTTTCCCTTTTTATTGTACCTAAACATGATTGAAATGTTACTTGTAAAAGGGTAAAATAAAATAATTCACCAGGTGTTGATGATATAGATATCTGATTTTTTTTCAATTTGTGTACTTGTGATTTAATGCATTTATTAATTTTCATTACAATCTAAGTTAACAGGGATATGATGCTTGAATTTTAACGAATTTTTCGATTTACTTATTCATTGATTACAATGTGCGCTAATGGTTTGTAATCGTATTTCACATGATTAGCTTCTTCTCGAAAACAATTGACCTGATCATTTTCAGACTTTAGAGGAATGTAACTTTTGTGACTCCCCACTCAATTTCATCAAATGGCTACTTACGTCCAGTGATTTCAAAATTTTGAATGTATTTTTTTCCTTTTGTTTTGTGTTTGGACAAAATCTTCGACAGTTATGATGTTTGAGGCTGCTTGGCTGATTGCTTTGAAATCGAATTGGAACAATTCTGGGTACAACTCGACCAGCGTAGGCCTTAATATGGGCTGAATGTCAAGGTCAGTATGTTGAGGACGGGTTTTTCACACAGCACTCCAGTTTCCAAATTTGTTGATGATATTTGTGTGTTAAGGATATTTTTGACTTCTCCAGTACTGCTTCATAGAATTGCATGATATTTTTTTTTTTTTTTTTGAATTTAATCTGATGAAAGATAGTTACAAGTTGCAAAAATAATGCATGTAGGTTAATTGTTGACGAAGCTATGGGATGTGAAACTTGTGTCCATATGTCGGTAAATGCATGCTACTGTACACACACACACACACACACACACACACACACACCCCACATACACACATACACACACACACACACACACATATATATATATATATATATATATATATATATATATATATATATATATATATATATATATATATATGTATATATATATGGTGTGAATCAAGTGACATAACATAAAGTCATTCATTCAAGCAGTAGTGACCCCACTAACTGGTTTATTATAGTATAGTAATACCTAGTAAAACAGTTGTTTTGAACACTTCCATCACTGCAGCTTCAGAAAGCAATCAAGCACTTATACAGGGTCACCAGTTCTGGATACCCACACAGCCACATCTCTGATGGCAGTTTTGTAGGTGTTGTGTCCCGGGTCAGAGTTTGAACTGTCAGTAATCAAGCGGTTGGTTGACGTTGCCGATTTCAGAGCTACCCCAATCAAGTTGGCCTTAAATGTATATCTTCAGCCCAAGAAATGGGTGTTTTGTGTAATTTGTGTACAATTTAAATTATGGTGACACCCCTTCGTTTTCAACGAAAATAGCATGAATTTTATTGAATCAGTGACTGGCTGTTGTCTTGATAATGAATGGCAACTTTATTATTATCACCACATTTGGGTATATCGTGGTATCGTTACATACAGCATGAGTGCAAAGCATTGTGGCGATGATACTTGAATCAACTGTTAATGTGAAAATATAGGTACATCCACTGGACCAAATACAGTGAGGAAACCTGTGAGTAGGAGCAACACAAATGAATTTCATTGCTCTTAAGTGAACTGTAAGCTTAGGGTGGACTATGCGGCTTTCTGGGATGCCCTAAAGCAGATATTTTAGAAAGGCAGATCTGTTCATTGTAAGATACATTAGTCCATTTTTAAAGACGGATCTTTTTAATGTAAACCATATTTAATCCACCTTCTAATCTAGCTGAAGTGACAGTTTATGCCCTCTGGTAGGATGGCAGCAGTAATATGTGAGAGCTTTCGTGCAGAAGATTAACTTGACCAGCTTAGGTGATATCTCATAGTTTATTACTACTACATTACATAAAGCATGAATCTGTATCTCTCAACCCGGGGCGAAATGCATTTGCCTCATTATTAGGTCGGACTACAGTTTACACCGTATACAGCAAAAAACCTGGTTGTACATTAGTTGATTAAGTGGAGACAATCCTTCTATTGCATTACCGCAGAGAGTATATTGCAGGAGGACAATCGCTGATGCCGCTAGCAAATTATGCCGTTCATAGGCATAAAAGTAAATATGTAAGATTAGGTTAATGGTTTGCATAACTCAACTAAGCATAGAATTTCACAAACCGCGGCCTTTTCCGCATACAGCTACATTTGCAATGCTGCAAAATTCCCACGGGGCATCAGCCCCACTTTTCTGCTTCTGGGATAAGGGACAAATGGCAAAGTACCATGTCCGTTTTTGTGAGGTGAGATGCATATAATGTAACAATAATCAGGCTAAATGTATTGTTTTTATTCTCAACACACCTGTGAACAGCCCGGCGGGACACATAGAAATCTTAAAGCGGAATTCATGCTCTCTCAAGAGGGTTAAGTGACCATAAAACGAGCTTCTTATGACGGCTTGACCCAAATGATCACCAGTCGCATATATGCTGGGCTTTTTGTTCGTTCAGCATTTGTGTTTATCTCACATTCGACATCCGCATAATATATATAACCATTGACCGTTGAAAGGGTGCTGGTAGTGGGAAAAAGAAAATGAATCCAGGCCATCCATGTTTGTCAATATGCTGTCTGTTCGATTTACGACGTTACTTACTTTGACATGGAGAATGCAGAAATAATTTGCTAACGAAACGTTCACACACACACACACACACACACACACACACACACACACACACACACACACACACACACACACACTTGTCACTTTTCCCTCATCTGACTTGTCAGCCATCTAAAGTTGTGTAGTGGGTCTTTGTCCATCGCCCATTCGTCCAATCCCTCTTCCACATTTGACAATTTTGAGGTATCCAGAACCGTTGCCCACATCCTCTTTATACTGCATGGAAATGTACTATAGATGGATCTCTATCCAATTCTTTCAAATAGTCTTGCTCTACATGGTTTTTTTTTTTTTTTTTTTTGCTTAAACATTATTTGGGGGGGGGGGTACTTTTTCGCAAAATCTTAGCCAACTGCTTCGATATGCACAAGGGACCTCTTTATCTGAATTGCTACGTAGGTAGCGTTATCCAACTAGCCTAATTGTGAACCAATGTTTGTGTGTTTTTCTCTTTTGATTTCTTCCTTGACAGCCCTGTATATTATGCTTAAACTTGGCAAAATTGTACATTGTCAGGGTAAGATCAACTTGTTCCCTTGGTGATGATCCCATGGGTTCTTGATTTCAATGAAGTTTCCAGTTGCTGCACTTGTCCATTAATGTATACACTCCCGTTGCAACAGAGCATAAAATGGCAATTCGTATTCTTGATGCCTTCTTCCAAAACGTTTGCCTGATTTACTTCGAGTTTGGAGGATATATACTTTGGGTTAGTGTGTTTCAGTTCTGTTCAAATTGTCACGCTCGAGTAATTTTTGGGTTTCTTATAATTGAATCTGTCCTTTTTAGCAAACAATAATAATATATTGTTCTCTAAAATCACTTGGCCAATTGCTTCGAAATTCAATAAGGACACCTCTTCCCACCCCAACTGTTTATTTCGTTTAACAGATGGTGAAGCAAGGTTTTGCTTTTTTGACGATGGCCTGTTGCTGTTGTTGTTGTTGCTATTTTCTACTTTTGCACAAATGTCACTCGTACTAAAACGTGGTGAAAATGTACATTGGGAAGTGACCGCACAGAGTTGTTCACTAGGTGGTGATGCTGTGGATCCTTGATTCTTATTTTATTTTATTTTTTTTCAATGCGGGCACTGGTTAGCTAGTGCACAGGTTTCTACTGATTGCATTGTTAGTCAACGGGAATTGCAGTGATTATTCACATTTTTGACTCATTCTTCAAAGCCACGACCCAGATTCACTTAAAATTTGATGGGAATGTACCTTTGCTGAAACCCTGTCAGCAGTGTTCAAATGATGAAGGTGTGGTGATTTTCTTTATTATTATTATTATCATTTAAAAAAAAAATATTTTAAAACATTTTCCTGTTTAAAACCACTCACATGATTCGGTCAAAATTGGAAGTACACTTCTGGGGCCCATATAATTTAGTGTCTTCAACTGGTGATACTGCAATTTATCTCTCTATTTTTGACTTTTTTTCACTTTTTTCGACTTCATGCAAGACCTGTGTGCAGACCGTGCTGAAATGCAGGTTTAAGATACTTGTGGAAAGACCAAACGAAGTTGCTTTCAAGAAGGTGGTGATGATCTGACTCCTTTCGTGTCTATTGCAATGTCAGTCACCGGGAATTTCAATAATATTTTTCGACTACTACAAAATGATCATCCAGAATCATATATACATGTAACTTAGTGGGAATGTCCCTAAATATATATTTATTGTCTGTATAACAATAATTATGTCCACTGATTTTTTTTTCTTATTAATTGTTAAATTCTTAAAGCATCAAACCTGTATGGCCAATTGCTTAAAAGTTGCAGAGAAGCACCTCTGGGTACTCCTAGACTCATTATAGCTTGAGCGTCAATATTAAATAATGACAGGCTGCTCACACTGGCCTTTTGTTTATGATATTTCTTCTTTTCACGTTATTTAACAATGGAGCCCTATGTGTGTATTTTATTGGGCTGAAATTACGCAAACAGTTACTCTTTGCAGGTGGGACGTAAATGGGTGCATGTAAATTGTGTGGATGCTGGCTTATATCTAACGAGGTGACGAGGAAGAAAAGGAGGAGGGAGTGCCCAGCATAATATATATACCGAACATTCCCTAATTTAAATAAATAAATTTATATTTGCTTCTTCTTCTTCTTCTTCTTCTTCTTCTTCTTCTTCTTCTTCTTCTTCTTCTTCTTCTTCTTCTTCTTCTTCTTCTTCTTCTTCTTCTTCTTCTTCTTCTTCTTCTGCTTCTGCTTCTGCTTCTGCTTCTTCTTCTGCTTCTTCTTCTTCTTCTTCTTCTTCTTCTTCTTCTTCTTTTTGTAAACGATTCCAATTAATCCTTTTGAATTCTCAGACAGTAAATTATATTTACACCTCCTGTCATCTTATATCAGATCAGCTGTATCTTTTCACAAAACGTTCATGACATGACTCAGTGCTGTAGTATTTTTCCTTGAACAACATCACTGCGTATCATAGATAATCTTGTAGCAGACATCACAAAGTCATCGTAACGTACTTTCTGCTTATGAATACTGGTTTTCAGATGATAAATGTCAGGGTCACAAAAAAGCAAAATCCATCTTGTAAATGACAGATACGGAATGGAAGAAGAAATATTGATGTCCACTTAAACACATGGCGGAATGGTGGGTGTGCGTCAAACCGAGAGATTGATGGAATTTAATATGATATTGTTTTTGCCTTATACTGACTGTTCTAAATGGAGTTATGTGCAATTAATCAAAGGTTTAGGATTTGTATATTTTTCATATCAAGTTGGAAAATATGTCGTATGAAAGTTGTAACAAAAGCAAAATACAAAAACAAACCACGACTTTTTCTTATTCACTTTTTGTACAATTTCATACAATTTTCTGGTATTATAAGTGAAAAAATGAATTCAGAAATGTCATAAAACAACGCATGCACTGTGAGCACAGGTATAACGGTTAACTAATCCTTGCATACTTAGACTATCCAATACAGGGTTGCTAGGGCAGTATTTTTAACAAAGTTGTTGAAATAATGACTGGTATCTGTACCGCCAGATTGTTGTGCTAATTTGCTTTTCACTAAAATATACATTACCAAAAGTTTGTCAATTGGTTTAAAATGATAAACTGACGATTATCTCATTGCAATGAGAAATGATAACTGAACTGCACGTCATGCCGGCAAAGATGCCGGAACGTTATATTCATACCCTTTTTCATCGTACCGCTCGGGTCTCTGTAGCCCATCATGAGTGCAGACAGTGCATGATGTAAAATGACTACAACCCTGTGTCTGCCTAAGCATCCATATTTGAGGATGATCATTGTATTGACGGTAACTTTGCCTGGTCTTGGCTTGGTGACAATAACAGTTAGACGGATTACTCTTTAGTCATTTTGAAAATCCTCCCCAGCACCCTCAAGTCAGAGAAAAATTGGCGAACAGCTCAGATTTTGTTGATCCAAGTAGTTTTTTATTATACGTCTGAGGAGGTCTATGCTTTATCGATTTGTACAGGCACAATAAAAACAAAAGCTTCAGAAATTAACATGAATAAGATTTACCTGACAGTATTGGTAATGAATTATTGAAAAATCTTGGCTTAGTTGCCTGGGCACAAAAAATTGATCAAACTCTGCTCTTAACATGTCACGCTGCAATGCTTTATTCATAATGGGGATTAGTAGGGCCAAGCGCTTGGCTACATCAAAATCTGAATAAAATCTGCAACTTAGAGCACTTAAAATGGGATACTTCATAACTCGGGTTGAAACATCTAGCATCATCCCCTGAAACTGCCCCCCCCCCCCCCCATATCATCTCAGGCATGCTCGATATGCGTTTGCAGTGTATCATTATTGGAAGAGTATTGCTCCACAAGTCCTCCTGACGTATGTGTTGTTGCGTCAGTGTTGCTTTCAACAATAATACATCTGACCTTGAACACAAAGGTTTTTCATGTAATACAGCAAACAAGTAGGGCCTATTCAGCCTCTTACATAGTGTGGTCAAATCAGACATACCAGGTGAGCACCCCAAAGGGGGTTAAGGGAAGATAGTAGACCAGGGATGTGTTATAGACGTAGTCCTAATAGCAGGTCCCTGGGCATCCATGGTACAGTCAACAACTTTTAGACCCTTTTACATCAAGTTGGCATATTGGTAACATTTTATTCAATCTTAAAATTTATAATAATGAGTTACCTACATGAGCATATAGACCCTATGTTATGTTCGTTTCTAGGCTACGTTACCTGCATGTTTTATTTGTTTATCATTTTGATATATGTTGATTATGCCAATTAAACTCAATTAATCAAATTACATCAAAAGTCTAGATTGCACAATTTCAGACTGGACACATCGATTCAGTTCATGGACCCACTATTTTGCCTGAAAAAGAAGAAAGATGGGTCCAACGGATCCGTACTGAAATAATGTGACCCCTGCATTTTTATGGTTAAGTATCAAATTGTATCGTTTTGTATCGTATCGTCAGTTCCGTATTGGGATACGTATCATATCGTGAAAAAGTGTATCGTTACAGCCCTACCTCTGATGACCTAAAGCATGTGTCTCTAAATTGAACGGGCATCACAATTTCGTTACAAGCGACTAATGAAATTTGTTTTCATGTTGCGTAGTCCCAACTTTATATGCAATTAATTATCAGACCATGGAAAAGCTTGGCTAAATTAGATTTTAGGCATCAATGAGGTTTTGCCAGATTAGGGTGGCATGTATTGGTGCTGCCGTGTGCCGTACATAAATCCATCTCTCTGAGATAGCTTCCTTAAAATTTTTTGTCCAATCTGTACAGTTTCTTACTGTGACTATAGCATAAAATAAATGATTTTTAGTATTCATGCATTTTTGGGGTTATTGTCCACAGCATCCCATCCAATCTTGCACTATGCAATGTGAATTAAGGTTATTCTACCTCATTTGACAATTAAATTACATTCCTGCTATGAAATGAGTTACTCACAAGATCATTGCAATGAGGTAGCCGGAGGTAGGTAATGGAAAGTGAAGAACTTCAAAAAACATCTGTGTGGTTCCAGTATATCCAGGAGTGAAAAGCGAACTTTCTCCACAACGTTCAATATGGTGCCTTGGAAAAATGTTCGAACCCATGTAACAAAATATGTGTAATTTAGATTCTAAATCACGAGCATACACACAATGTTATAAATGTGCTTTGTGGGGGATTTCAAAGAAAACCAAGTTAACAAAATTTTATTTTGATCAGCCCTGTATTGCATTCATGTTAACCTCATTTGTGTGCAAAGAAACTTCGAATATATATATATATATATATATATATATATATATATATATATATATATATATATATATATACAAATATATATATATGTGTGTGTGTGTGTGTATGTATGTATGTATGTGTGTGTGTGTCTTTACATGTACAGCGGCTAAATGACTTCTACACAAGACTAAACATGTTCAGTTTCTTTTTATGACGAACACATAAAAAGTATGTAGTTCACGGACAGTTGGTCTAAGTAGGAATTAACTTTCACTGAAATATCTTACTTTGCCTCAAAAGTCAAAAGTAACTGCTTTACGTTCTTTACTTCGAGGATAATGCGATATACCCGTTACACTATCATTATAATGGGATTCCAGCCTGATATTCACCAGTAAGACAAACCTGCAAAATCAGGTAACTAAAAGACTGTAGGAAACTAGAAATTAGACGGTAATGGGCAGCCTTAAGGGGTGAATTCTTGCGATCCTTAATGATTTCATATATCGTTGAAGAACATCTGACTGTCACTTTAGTCCTCTGGAGAAAGATTGCGAAGACTCATGGTCGTTGGTAAAGGGTGGTTGTGATGGTAAAAAGGGAAAGAAAAAAGAATGAAATGTTAACTCTATGAGAGTCAAGCCACATCGAAATCAAAAGACATGAGATGCAAAGAGTCACTTTTGGGATACTAAGTCATGAATTAGGTATACGAAGTAACCAGTAATGGAAGACAACCCAAAGCTTTTAATTAGAACTTCTAAATGGATCAGTATGGATAGCGATATCAAACGTCATTTTTGTTTACATTTTCAAGGCTACTGGAACAATGATTACGGTGATGTCCTAATGTATGATTACATGGGAAATGCACTTATACATGATGCCATCCAACCCTTTTGCGCATGAGTTCATTTATATAAAAAATAACTACTCTGTTTGATGATATGTGTTGTGCACATGACGTTGTTTATTGTCAATGAATAGGCATTTACTGCAAGACTTCGATTGCTGTTTATGCGCATGGGTATATTACACTAAAGATTATATACTTATATTCACTAACTTTTGGATCTTAAGAATGATATACTTTGTGTAACTCACCTCGTGTAGTGCGTTTTTCTGATAATATGATAATTTGATCAAACACAGGTACGTCTAGCATTTTTTTAAGCATTGGGTGAGACACATGACAGAGATCATTGGCGAAAACTGATATACTGCAGAGACACCAGAAACCATAACACCAGAAACCATAATACTTTGCTGCAGAATGCCGAAATGGTCAAAGAGACCATGCTTCATTTGCGGTTGATGGTAGTGGCCAGTGGTATAAGCTTGCGTCACTGCTGACTACCGACTCCGCAACTGGCTGCAACAACTATACCTGTGAGATCAGATCATTTTTAGGTTTCAAAACTTCATACTTTTTAACATATTCCACACGTTGTACTTCCGTGTTTCAATGATTGCAGATGCATATTGTGCACAGTGAAAGTTAAAGGGGTACATGAAGCCGGCTATATATGCATATTATATATAATGTGCAATTTGTCTATATCTATACCCAACGAAGTATTTGAATTTATCATCACAAATTCATATTACCCAAGTTCTGCTTTTGTTTAAGTACAACAAAGGGATAAATTGTTGTAATGTATACGCACACAAAAAGCACGACAAGATATATATATATATATATATATATATATATATATATATATTTATGGCGAACATTGTTTATGGGCATTTTTTAAATGCCGATAAACCGAACAACTGCCCACGAGACAGTCTGAGGATCACAATTATGCCCATAGGCCAGCCAAGACATAACAATATATATAGACAATATAATCATACACATATAACCCTATAAATTGAATTTTGTATTGTGATCGTTTTATATCGTATTGTTGCAAACAAGGGCTATGGGTGGCCATTTTATAATCAATCACGATATAAATAGAATTTCTCGGGCTTTATCATGATACGTATGCAATATTTCTATATCACAATCACATCATTGCGTTTGAGTATCCGTTTTATATTTTCATGCGGTAAGGGTTGCATGTTGCAATCATGAATTCAAATAAGGCAAAGTATACTACACAGGCGGAATGCTTATACAGTATTCTATCCACTGAAATGTGTATCCCTTTAGTGAGCAGTTTCACACATTATTGGGCAGTTTTGAATTAGTATCTTATAAATTATAAATCTATAATATATTAATGGCCATACTTTGTGTTTATCTTTCAAGCTCTTTTCTGTCCCTGCATTTCTCTCTCTGATTGTCTGTCTGTCTGTCTGTGTGTGTCTGTGTATGTCTGTCTGTGTCTGTCTGTCTGTCTGTCTGTCTCTCTCTCTCTCTCTCTCTCTCTCTCTCTCTCTTTCTCTCTCTCCCTGTGTGTGTGTCTATGTTTCTATCGCTTTCGTTTGAATGTTAAAAAAAATCGATATATTTGCGACGTGTGTCATCTTATTTGTTTCACAATTATTGCAATAATTACATTATAGTGAATTGTTGTGCTTGGATGACATCTACCTTTCCCCTACAAAATTACATTCAAAGTCTTCGAATATCAAAAAAAAAAAAAAAAAAAAAATAGAAATTCTGAAAATGCCTACAGGTATTTGTATCTTCACCAGGCATCACACATTTTACTTTGTACCTAATTACATGAAATTGGACAATGCTAATTCCGACCACATGTCCTTTTTTTTTCTTTGTAACCCTATTTGTCCTTGGTATTTCTATTTTCCAATTTAATGAATTTTACAGCCGAAAGCATATTCTTTTAATTTAAAGGATGTAAAAGTTTCGGTTGGTGAATTATCCAACTACTACAGCTATTGTATTCACTATACTTGCAGGGTAAGAACTTAATTTAGACTCGTCATATTAATACTTTCATCAAAACTGATTAAAGAGGAATCCGTGTACAGAATTATCTTCAAAGTCAGACTATATATGCACGACAATCCATCACTGATGTGGGAAGACAGCTGTTGTCGCCACCGCATGATTATGGAACAACTGGTTAGAATTCGAGCGAAAACAAACTTAGCAAAAACCTAGCATAATCAAATTTAGCTTCACCTTTTAATTTGACGAGCACCTCTCATCGTACAATTACATTGCAATATCAACTTTACGGCGTGGATTTCAGTTTCAAGTGGTGACAATGACAATACGTGGAGGTTAAAGGAATGGTAAAATAGAAGAACTGGAAAGTGTAGTATAATTCTGTGTCAAAGTTTCCTTTGATACAGTCAAGCAGTCAGGATGAAGGGAATTGGCAATGCTTGCAAATGGCCTAGCCTGCTCTTATTCCTTGTTCGTTCTTGTGTTTATTGAAAAAATAGGCACTCCTGTGCCTATTTATCTGTAAGGTTCCCTCTCAGAGGTAGTATTCAATTTATTTTTTCTAGTTGAATATGTCATTTCCCGTATTTGGAACATCGGCTAATGAACTGTCAAGCACTTGCTTATATTTTGTTTGACTAAAAACGTACATTTCATCCTGGCCAACGCATAAACAGTTTTTCAGGGGCGTCAGTCGACAGTGATTGGTCATTTCAAGTAACGCCTGCTTCGCCTTTTTTCCTTGGTATCTCTCATGCATCAACAATTTGATTTGAAAATTTAAAAGTGAGGCAGTTAAGCTTAACTTATTATATGCCTATTGTCAAGTAGTTCAGCAAGCGCGCTGTGTGAGCGTAGAGTGCTATTGGTAAATCTGTCACTTCAATCTTAAAACATAATTGGTAAGCAATAAGTCAGTCATATGGGTTCATGCCTTGCGATCAAATCTATAAATGAACGCATCCTTTATGTGATTAATAGGACATGTGATACTACTGGGATTGTTTCTCTTCTGATGACATGAAAGAAAAATAAGGACTTGAGCATTGTTTTCACTCACCCGCTGGGACTTGCATAAAATTTCATTCACGATTGCTGTGTTATGAATATTTATCGACACATTACAGGTCTCCTGTTCACACTGTTTCGTTACACCCTCAGTGCACTGGGTAGAGCTCTCACCAAATGGCACATGAATACAATGTAATTGAGGTTTCATTTGACACTGCAAGCAAACCATTATTCATGAAAGAACAAAATTTAACGAAAATCAATAAGGCAAACTACATTAAAAATGATATATCGCCATGATAACTATTACAGAGTAAAATGCCATGTAAACATCTAATTACCTTACCAGTAAACACGTATTTTCCATCACGACCTTACACTAGCTCACCAAAAAGGGGCCGACAGGGCCCAGATATGTAATGAAAGTACTGCGTTTTTACGAGAAAAAATCAATTACAAATTGTTTCTACTACATTGTCTACTTTTTTTCCGACAACATGGTAAATATGTGTGTAAAAGAAGACACAATCATTAGTTTTGCTCATCTGAGGTATGATTGCATGGGCAGACAACTGGCCACATGCAAACCAAAATCTCTTTTTTTCACCACGTTATCGCAAATACATCCCAATCCAACTGGCTGCAATGTCGAAGCTTAGGTGTACATCGGAAAACGTGTTGCAAGGTGACACAATGAGGCTGGATGCGCTACTATACTTTTTAGGCCACTCAGACAAGTATTTTTTCCACTTTCATGGGATAAAACTGTAGCAATAGCTTCCCTCGAGTCGATTATCCCCCTCAGCTCATGTTTCAAGAAACACTTGTCGCTGAAGACATAATTCATATTCTGATACATTATTGTCAAACTTTTTGCCAAAATACCCTTTTAAAAAGCTTGATACATTCAACGATTAAAACTACCCAATCTTTCTTTTGGCAAGTTCCAAGTGATCTTATTTCATATTCGTGTTTTTTTGAGAAGTTCTCAATGAATATGGTTGAATATCAGTCATTGGGGCGCTGCCTATTGCTCCCTAACTGTTTCCGAGAGCCAACAATGATGACGTGCTCCTTTTTTTTTTTTTTTTTTTTTTTTACCTCAAATGGGAACACATAGATATATTTTCACCTTCCCACCGCATATCTGCCAAGAGAAAATGATTTATTCCCTTGCATCCAAAAATCGCACCAAGAACTCTCTTTCTTGTATTTTACCATAAAATATTTGCCAGCTTGAGGTGACCGAAATGATTCCTTCCTTCAGCAACAGTGGGACGACCACAGGCCCAGGCGCTAAAGTGTAGCCTTGGGGGAGAATTTGAATAAGAATTGCAGACAATCTTATGTAAATAATAATCATAAGGTAAATACACGCGCTTAATGCCAAGGCTTTTTAAAAGCTTCCCGGCAAAGTGTGTTTGCTTCTTTTCTTTCCTTTTTTTGTGTGTGGAGGTGGTCGATGTGATGAATCTACACCTGTGGTCCCATTTTTTAGGATATCATTCCCGACAAAGAAATTGCGCCTTACAATGATATCCTTGTTTGATGCAAATTTCTGTTACACAGCCTACAGCAACGAGATCAAGATGCCCACGCAAGAACGTAACAATAAAGAAAGATAGATGGATAGATGAAAACATATAGATTGATAGATAGGCAGACGGATGATTAGATAGATAGCAGAACAGACAGACAGACAGACAGACAGACAGACAGACAGACAGACAGACAGATAGATAGATAGATAGATAGATAGATAGATAGATAGATAGATAGATAGATAGATAGATAGATAGATAGACAGATAGATAGATAGATAGATAGATAGATATGTATGTAATTGGTGCCCATGTGTGCTAAATGTCCTTCAAACAGACAAGCTCTCATGCCAAATAGCATAAATGAAATGCTGAAATTGGTCATGGATAACAAAAGCAGCTAATGGTTCATGTGTTCGTTTCTCTTAGTCTAGTTAATTAGAACGTTGGTTTGTATTTGAAGCAGATGACATAATGCTCTTTTCTCGTAAAACATCTCAGGTTGTATTTTCAAGAGTACTCATGAGAGCTGTATTAAATTATAAGCACAAGTGAGCTATTTCACGTACTTGGCTCTGACTAGCATCTGCAAAGGACACGAAAAAATTAAAACTAGGTGGTATTCATGCATTTCTAAAATATCCATGCCTTTTCATTTTCATATACAACATGGACAATCAACTAGCAACGTGTTGGTTTGGTGCTTTGTATTTTCATTGGGAAAAAACGTTTGGCTCTGATTTTTTTTCCACTTTACAAACCATATATATATATATATATATATATATATATATATATATATATATATATATATATATATATATATATTATATATATAATATATATATATATATATATATATATATATATATATATATATATATATATATGTATTCGATGACACTGTTTACCGGCAGTTATTTTGCGAATAATGTGCCAATTAATAATACAGGTTGTAAACTATATATGTTAAAGACTGTGAAATGTGACCAGCATGGAAGCCAATTACTACAATAAAATGACAGATTTCTAGTAGCACATTGACAACTCTTCTTCATTTACTGCCACCACATTACCAGTACAAGTTTTGGCAGCAGGGTACTGTTAATATTCATCAACAGTATTCTACAATATAGGTGTCTTTTGTCATTTATTGCAGTTCTACAAATGGTATAAGAACAGGCGGTACATGAAAGGATACTTTATGGAACTGGATCCCAAGTAAGTGAAATTTAAGAGATGCGTGAAAGCCATAGTCTCTGAAATAAAGGTCAACTACACAAGCACCATTGTTGCAAGTAAAGTCCAGCGAATATCCTGATGAACATTGAACATATCTCTTTGTAATTTTTGCGGACACATTTTTTTTCAGAGAGACTAGCAAATTTCTATCTCTAAGTATGACACGGAGACCGTCATGTTTATAGCATACCTTTCTCATGCTGAATTATATCTGAACCAACCATATGATAGCCCGTATCAACGGTTCTACCATCTTGGTGCTCATGGGGAAGTATTTAGGCTCTCACAGCTATCCCCTTTTACTCTGACACGATGAATTTCTCTGTGTTAAGATTTATTTTTGCTAGTTCAAGAGATCGGGTACTAGATAGGTCCTCCTTTCAACTGCAAAGGTCTTTACATCAACCCACACAAAGGATCGCATAGAGTAGTTCACAATAATTTGGATCACAGACTCCGATATTTCCCATATCAGACTCGCAGACAGTTGCATTCATGCGCAGCGATGTCTAATGATGCAGACGTGCCTTTCGGGCCCAAATGTGCCCATGCAAAATCCTTAGGGGCTGCTTAGAGGATGTATCGGCATTTTACATCTGCAGCATTCATAAAAGCGACAACCATAGCCTTAATTGGGCTAGTCTCTCTCAAGTGTCAAATCGCCATGACAGAAAACACACAAATATTACTTGGCGTCCCGAAGTTCTATGTTGATGTTCATAACAGCTTACTGGGCAGCAAACGAAATTATTTATTTGTCGTCGCTGCTACACCCAGTTACTAGCCAGGAAAGTTATTAATAATGCTGCACTCTTTCATTCAATCTTACTTTTATCAATTCTGATATATTGGAACCAACTCTTGTTACTTGATTTTCTCCTCGGGTCATATTGCATATCTTTTGGCACATGTGCGAAATCAAATCCCCGTACACATTTCTCCATACCACTTGAGAAAAGCAGACAGAAGGATAATAGATAACTTTGCTTCAGGTGACAGGGTGGAGCGGACAGGCTGCGAACTGTTGAGTTTCATCATATTGACAGCCCTGAACCGCTACATCAAGCCAGTCTGGTTGTCATGCATGCTGGTGTCTAAAATGAATTCGGAAAATCATGAATCACTTTAGCATTCATTGCCACAAAGCATACAGAAGTTGTCATACACATTGGTATTTCCATCTCCACAAGAGATACTTACGCCATCCAAATAAAAAAAATGATGAACCCAATGCAAAAATGAGCAAGTTATCCTCTATATGAAGCTTGAGAGAGAAGATGGTGGATGCCAGGACACGGAGTAAATATTACAGGAAGGGACCATATCCCCAACAAAGGAAGACTTCTCGGGAAGTAACCAGTGCTGCTGGAGGTTTACAGCATCCACCATGCTGCCGACAGGACTGTCCGGTGAGAGCGGCACTGGTCCGACTATTCAAATGGCGTTATATGCTTGGGTAATGCCCTATTAACCCTACTCTTTGAGGTACTATTGAGATCAAGATTGAGTCTAATGCTTTTTCGGCCATTGGTTTGGGTGATTAGTACTTATTATGAACGTATATATAACAGGGACGCAGCGGCAATTTTTCAACCAAAGGCATGCCTGTGAGCCATGTCATCTTAAGAAGTTGACGCTAAAGTCACCAGTTGCTTCTAAAGTCTTTATATGGGGGTTTAAAGCGCAGAGGTAGCTTTAAAAAAACACAACAGAACTTGCACACTTTTCTACATGGGTAGGGTATGGACATACAGACTTAAGGATCTAGAATCCGTAAACGATTTTTCGTCATGTTCCACCACACAGACTTTCGTATGGCAGGAGAATGATCAATAGGAGCCCAGCCCCTGTGATCTGTATCAAATGGAAGGAAAACATACTTGACCAGTAGGAGGGACAGGTGTGGAAATCCTAACTTCAGACAGTGTTGGGAATTACTGGATAATGGATTGAACCACATTCAGTTTAGCAAAGTACATTTTCTTTGCTTTGTTATTAACATGATACAATACTATCATTCGCCACATATTAACATACCACGTTGCAAAGAGATCCACTTGGCAGTTTTGGTGAATGTGTAATGAATAGGTATGCCATATTAACATATATAAAAAACATACTGTTTGTAAATAGGCGTATCAACAAATTTTATTCGAATCATGTTCATGCTGCCTTATATGGAATATCTCATTTAGCTTTTTGCATTGCAATTTTATTGAATAAGAGTGAATTGGCCACTCTAGAAACTCTAAATATTATTTGTATTTATATCACTTACCCATGGTCTGAAGCCAAATCATCACTACACAGTTAATGCTGGTTTGTGTATAAAGGATGTTACCCTGTGTGGAATAGGAATAATTAAAAGAGGGATTTTGTTTAAAGATGGCATGAACGAGTAGAAATACATAATTTCTTTTTTTTTCTAGTTTCAATAATATTGTTGAGGCAAACGGCGTCTTTAAGCAGAAGCTTGTTTGATAACGCATTGAATAAGCTTATAGTTTGTTGCATCTTTTACACACCATGCATGACAGCTTTGTAAATTCATATGAAAACAATTGGATTCCATATATATGATCTGAGCCATTAATACTTGTGTTTTAGAAATATCTTTCTGGTCTAGTTGATAGCCTCTTATTTTACTTCAATATGTTCCACATTTTTCTACCTGTGATTGGGAGTTTGAATGTGTTTTTGACAGAAATTATTTGCCATGGACTGATCAGTCGTAGCTCGAGGTGAGACAGAAAAAGTTACTGATATAAATTTCTACCATATTGGAGAGGAATTGAACGGCATTTTTACAGCACCTGTATATATGGTTCATAGGCCAAAATTCAGCAAGCCTGTACAGCTCAGGATGATGAAGAAATAATATTGCATACGATTGTTAAAAACAAGTGAATACAATAGCGTTGAGTGGTGCCTAAAAGCTTTGAAAAAACAGTTTTAGATCCCTTGCCCCTGGCCCCAGCAGGTCCAAACTGATCCAGTAAAGAAGATGGGGCTGGGTTTATGTTAACTTGTCCTGTTGCACCACATTATGTTTACAGTTAAGGGAATGCCTCTATCTGTTTCAAAGCCGGGGCACTCCCAGGCCACCAGCCACATGGAAAAAATAGACCGAGAGTCGGCTATGCAGGCAAGGGGCCATGCTGCCGCGCGGGATTTGTTATGCTCGAGAATTACGGCTCAAGCAGTAGTAAATGTCCATCTGGCTGTATATGTGGCCAAACTGAATGGAATTTTCCACTCAGCGCACTGACATGCAAGGAAAGAAAAGTAATGGATATACAACATATAGGCCTCATGAACTACACACACAAAACAAAAGGCTTCAAAGTAAGCTGCGGGCATACCAATGTGCAAAACAGCGTAGAGCTCCTTACGTATACACTTACAGCATGTGCAAGTGTAATCTTTCATTCGTATACAGCAGATCCACATGGAATTGCAGATAGTCACCGAGACATTCATTTCTTTGCGTACAATTTACGATATTTTGGTCTGTCTGCATGTACTTTAGCAATGGGACTACACTAAAGTAGGCCTCGTCCTTATGGCCACTTCTGCCTAATTCCCGTAACAACTGGAATGTTTGGAAAGAAATAGTGTCGTGCGCCCCAGGGCAAGATTGCAAGTTTATCAACAATAAGCAACAAAACACAACGTGGGTCCTGTAAAATATACTCCTGCAGCAAGAGAGAGAGAGAGAGAGAGAGAGAGTGAGAGAGAGTGAGAGAGAGAGCACTGCGTACACACTGCTCTTTGAATTTGATGTAAGGATTGACCCATTCTTCTCTTACAGCAGCTTCTCGTAGTTCCTCGCGTTGACTCTTTTTTGTTATTTTACTTATGCATCTGCTTTATTGATTATTGACGTATTTTGGCATCAGTCTGCTGTTCCTTCCAGATTTTTTTGTTTAATTTTTCTGGAACCATCTGTCAAACTCACAATAAACACAATACGACATTTTGATAAGTTTTTTTTTTCTCATGTGAAATAGAACGTGTTCTAATCTGTTTCATTCCAACAAGTCTCTGGATAGCAAAAAAGCATTGGAAAAATGTGAGTTGCCATGAAAATGCTTGAGATGTATGTTGTACTGATGCATTAATTCAACGAAACAGCAACACTCCCAAGTAGCAGGTGCATCGTATCTGCTACCTGATTGACTTTGTTTAGATGTCACATGCATCATCTCAGAGCTACAGTTTGTTATTTAATATATCATTTATCATCGGGATTGCATGCGGACGTTCATGGATTTACGAAGATTACCGACACGCGTTTTCAATTACACTACTGGAAATGATTCGATTTTGACAGACTGGACGGCGGCTATTTGACCCACTTCAACTTGTCCATATAGTTTGGACTACATATTTTGTATTTTATATAACCGAATAGATAATTAACTGTTTGTAAAGGTATACAGAACTCCTAAGACCAATGGCTGCTATTCTGCACAATGTATCTGAAGGTTAACTATCGGAAGCTGGAATTGTATTTAGAGTTGCCATTACCACAAGATTCAAATAGCCATCTCTTATTCATTTATATCCTCACGGTCCTATTGGTTTCTGTTATTTCATTATATCTACTGCATTTTTTCAGTATACATCAGAAGATCCCATATTTAAGCCTTTATCTTACGTTGCAGTGTGTCAGCATTTTTCAAATATCTGTCGCACCCAGCTACGACGCCTGGTTCATTCAAAATTGAGAAACTGTTCGTTTAGAGTCATTTTACCATTTGACTCAATGTACAATCGCGGACAACCTTTTAAGTCAACTGAGTGTTGTTTTTATATGCTATGCTACCACTCAATTGCAATCGCTTAAAGAGGTAATAAATATTATAGCACCAGGGTTAAGTTCATGTTCAATTTGACAAGCAATATTCTATCGAAATTTAACTGAAGGGTAATGACGATGTGGATGTCACATCCAATGAACAATCAGTCAAACCGTGCAATATTTATCAGTGAAATCATCGAGTTGTAATTTTAGATCCTGGTGGTACAATAGGTAAAATCATTTAATAGTCACTGCTTCACACGTACATTTCGCCTCTTCTGTATATACACAGTGTAGGAGTAGTCAAATTGGCACTAAACCTGCACATACCTAACTCAGCATTTTTGAGAACAGAGTGCCTAGTACTGACTCAGCGATTGGGATGAAGCCATACTTAAGTGTTACCCGTTTTTCTCCAGTCTTGGTCACAATGTGAATTCACAGAGACTATAGTAAAAAGGCATCCCAGTAGAGTATAGTGAGTAAACAAGCTACCAAAAGAACAAAGGCACAAATTTTTTACTAAAAGAAAATGTTAACTAACCATACATCCAACCCTATTAAACAGTGAAATCCCGAAATAATTAACGGGAAAGCAACGTCAGTATCAAGGAGCTTCATCTCTAAGCGTTTATTTGTTTCTTTAAAACCGTTAGTGATATTTAGCTTTTTTTTTGCGAAAAGCATGTTTATACTCTCTTATGCTATTTTGATAAGCATATTATCTTCATTAGGATTGTGTGTGTCTGATTTGTGTAGCACAAAATGTACAAGTAATGGGTACTTTTGGTTCTGGTATACCTGGTCACTGAAAGCTACAGGGACAAGCGAGGATATATCTTCATGGGTCTGTGACGCATACCCAGTGCTACTTAGATACGGCCACATGGTATTCCGTTATTTATTTTTACACTTTACATATCTTTCCTGTTATGTATGCATGTTTTGTTGTTAAGGTCTTTGTTTTATTTGCTCATTAGGCCACAGCAGCATTCAGATTCCGTTCACAAAGAATACATTGAGACGGGAACCTGCTTTAAAATTACAATACATAGCCAATAATGTCTGCTTATAGTCTCAAACTACCACTTTTCACGTGCATTTCCGTTCCAAATCTTAACTGAAAGGATTTAAACCGTTTCTATGCTAGTGCAACCGTGCATCACGGCAAAATCTAAAAGAAAATCCTCCAAATTGCAGCCTCCTATCCCACCCCAAAAAACCCATGTCAATATAAAGACCTGCAGGCACAGTTTTCGAATCTAAACAGTTGCTTCAGTTTGAACCTGTATGGATGATGCTAGGTAAAACCATAATACTTTTGTAAAAACATTATACTGCGTCTACAAATACATTTGTAATTGCTTTCTCGATAACAGATAAAAGCACGTATTGTTGCAATTGATAAAAAAATGACATATATCATATAACCATTGACATATCTCATTTACCCTGTATAGTTTACATGAATGCAAACCAAAAAATAACTACGTATTACTGAATTCAAACTTCTTCAGCAATGTAAACTTTTTTGGTGCACTTTGGGGCCGTTGTGCCTAGACGAAGGCAAGGAAACCTGCCATGTGGCCGTTGTGCTTAAACGAAGGCAAGGAAACCTGCCATATGGCCGTTGTGCCTAGACGAAGGCAAGGAAACCAGCAATATTGCCGGATGCGTGGCACTGAGAGAGTTTTTTGTTGGCAACTGAAATTGTGTTGAGTATGATACAAATGTGGTTTTGGCATAAGTTAAGTTACCCACGCTTGCGATGGAAATAATCACACATGTACATGGTGATGTACACTGTATGTAATCTTTTACAGATGCTAAGTCTTGCAATCTGTATATTTACAAGTACATAAAGTAGTTGTCTGGCCGTTCGGCAACATATTATACCTGTGTTTGCAGTATTGTCCACAATATATGGTTAAACAAAAGGAAGCTTGAACACACAAGACACTCATTGCGGTTGATTTTACAAATATACACGTCAAAGGAAAAGACCAGCAGCGTGGGAACACAAACTAACAGGCTTACTGCACTTAAAAAGTCTCTCTCTCTCTTTCTCTCTCTGTCTCTCTGTGTATATATATATATATATATATATATATATATATATAGAGAGAGAGAGAGAGAGAGAGAGAGAGAGAAAGACAGAGGAAGATTCATTTTCACTCAATTTTTTGGCAAGCCATAAGATTGTTGTTGGTGATGTTAATATGACATATTGGTTGTAAACAAATCGAGGGGCACATTTAAAATGATACCACCGATTTCTAAGATAATATGTCCCGTACTGGAAAAGAATGAATGTAACGTCTGTGAAGCAACGACTGACTATGCTCAGTAAACAAACTATAACGTGAGCTTAAAAAGAACACTCCTCATGAAATAAATAAATCTATTCAGCATTTTTATAACATGGTGTCATTCATTATATCCAAAAAAAAGGAAATAAAAAAGAATAACACAACCATTCCCCCAAAACCTTCTTTAACGACGTAGACGGTACGTCCGGTCGTCAGTATTTACCTTTATTCCATGCGGATATATTAAGTGATTTTAGGAGGGTATGTGTCGGAAATTAATCAGACTGCCTTTCGTAGCCAAGTTGTATTAATCATTAATGAGCAAGCATTTGTCACACCACTGGGGCCAGATTCCATACAGAGAAGGCAATATGTTTTAACAGTAGGGATATAGTGGTGAGGAGCTCCTGGAGAGGAAAACTTCATGTCTACCGCAGGAATACATATGCTTAGAGATCGTTCTGGCCCCGATAATCCTTACGAATATACTGGATTCCCCTGATGCCTGGCTGTACTGGCTTTCCCACGAAGCCTACTGGTGTGAAGATTGATTGTCTGTATTGCTGTCTTGGGACTTCAACTCCCGGCCCAAATAATTAGGGCTATTCATAATTAACGACTCAATTTATTTTCATTTGTGTTACCGGTGATTGCGCACAAGATGGGTTTGGAATGTAAAAGTCACCAGTGTCAGTTAAATGTATTCACAGGGAAAAAGGTACAAGGTTGACTCTTTACATTCTTCCTTAGCGAAAACTCTTGCAATGACTCACCTTCAGCAATACTAAAACATGACATAGTTTGCACCTGATAGCAAGAGTGGCAACTCATTAACCAAATTTCTTGTTATGTGGACCCGAAGAGCTGTTACAAGTGTGTCCTATTAAATTCCATTAAGAGCTATTTAGTAAATGGCTGATTTATCGCGCGCGGGTTATCAAAACTACATAAATTGCACATCAACAAGTGAAAGGATTGGCTTTATTTATGGAGACTTACGTTAATAAGCCTGGAACAAACACGAATTTCGATCGTAAAGTTTGTCTGATTGGAGCATTCCTGAGCAGTGAAATCCTTGGATAAACGAAGCAAAGGCTGGAGTAGATTTACCACTTCGTATTTAAGAGATGATTTAGATGTAAAATTAAGCGCTTACACACACACACACACACACACACACACACACACACACATACATATATATATATATATATATATATATATATATATATATATATATATATATATATATATATATATATGTATATATGTATGTATATATTAATGTGTGTGTGTATGTGTGTGTGTGTGTGTGTGATTGTATCAACATATAATCTTTCTTGCAACCGCAGTTTAACAACCCATGATCGTGCGGTTTATGCTAATGGCTAAGCGAGAAAGAAAGAGCGAGGAGACACCGAGAGAAAGAAATAAAAAGAGATAATATGCATTTTCTTCTACAACTGCTCCTCATAAGATCCCATATTATCAAATAGGTGGTTCATATAGCTTGGAGCTATGCATTGGGGGATGCCTGGCTATTGTTGTCGTCAGGCAGCTGACCGTTATTGATTTGTACAGCCATGTACAGGCAACAACCAAACACAAATTGCAGTCCGGACTATACGTTGGTACTTATATGAAGTAATACGTGGTCAATCTGGAGCATGTGAATGTAACCCCGTAGAAAAAGAAGTTTCAATTTCGTGATAGAGATTACAAGGTGAGATTAAAGCAATGCTGTCTCTCTTAAAAGAGATAAAGATACAGTGACGGTTAAATTAACCACTTGTGGGGATTGATTGTCTGTGCGTTTGTGGTGCAAATTATCGTCAGCTTAATGACAAGTGTTACATCCTTGTTAACCTGGTGGAAAAGAGTTAACGGCGGGTAAATCTATAGTTAAAGGCAGCTTTGGGCTACATGGCCTGTGTACAGAAATACGGATACAGGCACTGAAACTACTTTCAGACCAGTGAGAAGACCAAACCAACACCACAACGTAAACGGATTGTGTTCAAGACACTCCTGCTGGTAACATATACTGTCAGTCAGTGAAAGTGCACAGGTACATATCTTTCGAAAAAGTTTGTAAGAAGTCATATCTGTTTTAATTTTACATTTTGAAGTCCTTGGTGACCCTGGGATTGAACTAATCAAGTAACTTTGTGTTTAAATGCAACATTGCCTATCGACATGTATTGTATAATTTTACTCAAGAGTGACAATGTTCTCTTGGGTGTCACAAGTGGGGTGATTTGGATGCATGGCTTCAATTCCCTACATTAGTGCTGCCAGAAAAATTCAAGAAGAAGGACCTCCATACTTCATGATTCCCCAGATCGTTTGACTAGCAGAGAACACTACTGTGCCTTGGCCATGATACAGGCTAGGAGTTCCAATAGAGAAGTGGCACATCAAAAGGGCTGCTCCCATACCACAATCAGCAGACTGGCAGCTCTTCATCAGCAAGCTGTGTCCATAGATGGCAGGCCCCATCTTGAGCGAAAAGGAGTAACCACAGAAGCACAAGACAAGCATAGATGCTCCTCTATCTGCCAGACAGATGTCAAACTGTCAGTCACACAGCAAGAGAAACACCTGGGAGACGGAATCCCATAATAGCCAGTCTGACAGTGAGGCGACGTCTATGGGAGAATCACCCAAATGCCAGAAGACATTTCAGGGCAAATCAATTAACACCTGCCCACCCTCACAATCGCCCGATGTGGTGCCACCAACATGCCCATGGAACCAAGTGGAGTGAATACGGGTTTTATTCTCAACAAATCTCGCTTTTGTTTGAAGGGCAGCACTGGTATGACATAGATGTTGGGAAAGGTATACTGACCGTTGAATTCAATGAGGCAACTGATGGGGTTGTGTAAGCATAATGGTATGGGCCATCATCTCCATATGTCACAGAACTCCCTTGGTTGTAGTAAATGGCAGCTAGACTGCTCAGCGGTATATTTATGTTATCCTTTGGCCTCATCTCTGCCCTATGTTCAGCAACACCAAGATATTGTGCTGGTCCAGCAACACAATGTGTCTCCACACCCAGCCCATGCTACCATGGCCTTTTTGCAGGCCAAGAACATAGCTGAACCGCCATGGCCAGCATTTTCCCAGACAGGTGTCCCTTCCAGCATTTGTAGGATCAACTTTACAAGCAAATGTCCAGAAGAATGCCCTACCCTACCACACGACAAGAAATCATCCAGGCTAATCAGAATAGCGGGACCACATCCCTAGGTACAGAATCAGCATCTCATCCAAAGCATCTGTTGTAGATGTCAAACCTATTTAGCTACTGTCGGTGGCCATACACCCCATTAAATCGAACAGAAAAAACATGACCCATAAAAGTCACTTGTGCATATGGAGGACACTGAGAGTGCCCTCTGACTTACTCACAATATGTCACACATCAATGCATTTTGGATATTTCATGATCCATTGATAAACAGTCTATATGTATGGATCTGGACAGTGCCGTGCGTGCACTTTGGCATTGTTTGGGCCGTGTCATCTGTTACCGTGCGCTTTTGGTTGCACACTGTGCTAGTGCGGCTGACGATGCATGCATCCATCGATATTCATTGCTTCTAAGGGGACACTCTCAGCGTCAAGTCTTGGTTAGGTTTTATTTGCTTTCTTTTAAATTTTAATTTGGTAATAGTCAGGGTGCTGACTTTTGTTTTGTGTACTGTATATGTAATTTCAGATGGTGCTCACTTATTTGAATTATTGGTTTCATTTCAGTGTAGCATATGAGTATGTATATGTATTCAGTTTTATGTATAGTCTAAGTTTATTTCGATGTATATTATTATCTCGGTGTACATATTTCCTAGCTTGCGGGGGCTTAATAAAATTTATTATGGTAGAACGAGTAACTTGTGTGCATATTTTGAACATAAATTGCATTGTGCGTTTTCATTGACTGACTGTATGGCCTTCTAGTTTAGAGCTAAATATGTGTACATCATGTACACAATTAATTTTACATGGATATTTCATATCACTGACCAACAGACAGAGTCAACATCTCACTGCACTTTGGACGTATTCCACAAAAAGTGTTGATTTATACTATTACATTTTATGTAACTACCGGCATTTTTGGTACTTCAACGAAAGATTGTGTTGCAAAGAATGCGAATCACGCAGCCTTATCATAATTCAGAGCAGTTTGTTATAAGTAGTTCGACCAAAGCTCTTCCCCGCAAGTGATCATAAATTAGACCCAAAGGCAGGTATAAAACAACTTACCCGCCAGCAATGATCAGGTGCTGCCTAAATCTGTGCTAGATTATAGTTAAACAGAGTATTGGAAGACCTGTGCAACAGATTGTGTGTGTGTGTGTGGGGGGGGGGGGGGTTACATTACAGGCTCATGTACAAAACTTTGGAAAATAAACTTTTGATCATTGCATTTCTTAAGGAGTTGCATATGAAACCAATAATTATAGTCTTAACATTGTGTTGAGATTCACAATTTTTAATTATGCACATTATGTGATATTTTAAAATAGAGAAATACATAATCGGCTGCAAATATTGACATCAAACTTGTACTGAGGGAGTCATTACTTCATCATCAATTTAACACCGATAAAAAGACAGACCACTTCAAAAGTTGTACATGCTAACTACACAATCAATGTAAGCTGCACATCCACAGTGCAAACTATGCATTCAAGGTCCTTTGCATATCAGTCGAGTTATTCCTGTGGGACCAATGTTGCTGTGAGACCAATGTTCCCACGATGCCACGCTTATCTCTGCAGGAGCCAGTGACTGCCCCAGTGCAAAATCTAGTTCACAACAAATCGTCTGTACAATTCAACATTCCAGCTTATCCATAGTGTCACACTGCAGGTCAACAAAAATGCTTCGTGTTTCTCTTTTACACATTTCCCCATATTACTTTACAGGTACCTCCCTCTTCCTAAAGAATGGGCTGCGTTGTCATATGTGCAAGAAGACTGCTTCTCTTTAAACCTGCAAAGTCTGCAAAGAGGCTATATATAAAAAGTAGAACATTTATTATATAACCAGCTGAACTATCTTTTACAACATTGTGATTGATGCATCATATCATGATGCCCTTTCCACTGGTCTTTCTTCTCCTGTGCTTACACCCGGAAGCCGTATGTAGTAACTCGAAAAAAGACATGCTAATTGATGGAAAGGACTGAAAGAGCCATTTTTCAGTTGTCACCTGTGTTTCCATAATAGTTCACAACGTTTGCTAACCATTTCCCTGAAGAAATTCTGAGTCAATGTATAGTCCCTTTGAGGTCATCAGGCTGCCCTATAGAACAACAGAGCCGTTTTTCCTTTCACATGAAACCATTCACATTGTGTGAACAATGTATTTGACAGTACACACATAATATAAAAATGATATTGCTTACAAAAAGTTCACTCTCCCCCCCCTGTTTGTCCATATCAGCTGCATTAACTTATTCTCGCTGGTTTTAACTATGCATAGGAACTTTGTATTTATCAGCAGTAGTTTGAATATGGGCTGGCGATTTGCATAATTTTAATGTGATAGCCACACAATGCCAGATACACTATCTCACATTGGGTGTTATGACACTACTGTAATTGATGGTATATTTGAAACTTAAAAAGAATAGGCTTTCAGTAATGCTACTCATGCTCAGCTTAACATGAGTATAATAAAATGAAAAGTTTATATCAAACTTTCTGTAACTGCTTACCTATATTGTCTATTCACTTGTCATATTGTAAAAATGCATTCAGTTTGCTCATTTTGTCCAACACCATAATGTTAAATGCCCTTGCGAATCAGGTGTTGAAATCTTTTGCCAATGGAATAAAATGAACATGTGCCAAACAATGATTATTTAGACCCAATGGCACAGTGGCGTATGTATGTATGTATGTATGTATGTACGTATGATCGTATGTACGTATGTATGTTTGTATGTATGTATGTATGTATGTATGTATGTATGTATGTATATATCTATATATCTATATATGTATATATATATATATATATATATATATATATATGTATATATATATATATATATATATATATATATATATATATATATATATATATATATATATATATATATATATATCAAGGACCCATTACAACACCATAGGTCACTTGATCTGGTCTCCACACACTTCAGGTACTTGGCCAGATGCCCCACAAAAAAACTGTGGGTTTGGTGCCACCTCCATGCTACTCATCACTGCCATCCATGCCCTGTGGCATAGCAGAGTCCCCCTGGAGGACGCAACACATATTAGCAAGCATGCAACATTCAGTTTCCTACTCTGGTATCCATTTATTGAGGACGCTTATTGTAAGAAGCTCCCGCTTTTTTCTTACCTTTTTTTACTCATGTTTCTTTTTCCGTCTTGTGGCAGTGGACAGGTTTCCTGGGAAACTGGTCATATCACCAGCATAGTTAATCCATGTTTGCGAGTCATGGATGTGCAAATGGAGTTGGACGTCCATTTGGACACCAGGCACAAGATAGCCTACTGGGATGACCACCCTGCATGTTGCTTCTACATGCACAGGAGTAGCACTTTCTGCACTGAGAAGAGTCTGTGGAACACTTGGCGACAATGTGCACCTTCTCTATGGCACAAAGTCCATATGGAAGCTCCAATGTGCAGAGGCACGGTGTGAGCTTGAGTTTAGTGCACCCTTGGGGGGGGGGGGGGGTCCTCGATTCCAGGCATGTGCAATCGAGGTCAGGTACCAGGCCTCACAGCCGGGTGCAAACTGGTCCTCGAGTAGAGGCTGGTTTTAGAATGGAGGACTTCATGGGGGGGGGGGGGTGTCACCATTCAGGCCAGGCCTCATGGCCATGCTCAGACTGGTCCTCGAATCAGGGTTCGTCTTTTAATTGATGCCCCTGGTCCTCGAATGGAGGCCCCACTGGGGGAGGATGCCTTCCATAAATCCTCCTCCACATCCACTGTAGCCCAGTATAGAGGACTTGTGGAGAGTGACACACACCCTCCTAATTGTCCTGTTACAGGTCACACACTGGTAGTGCGAGGATGGGATGGCATCTTGGTGATTACATGAGCAGTGACCACCAAGGGGGGAAGGAAGCTATCTGCAGTGGCAGGTAGAGCTTGAGTAATGCCTCCAGCATCATTGCTCCTCGTAGCTCTGCCTGGGTTCCATTCTCAGGCCCCACCAGGGCAAGCTGCTCTGGCTCAGAGGTGAATGCCCAAGTGTTTTTGGATAGGTTGGAATGCACCATTTCCTCTTGGAAACATGGGAGGCATTCCTATTTCCCCATGTCCTCTGAGGCAACTGGCCTGGTGAGTGGTCTTTGGAGGTCGTCACACTGAAACCTGATCTAGGTAGTGTATTTAGGGCAGTGGTCCCACTGAGCCATCCATGATGGCAGCAGCTGGTCCTGTGTCAATAGTGGGCCACAGTTCTGACCACTTCATAGTCCTTGGTGGTGTGGATTTGGCCATCACAGTTTCACTTGGGGGGGGGGGGGGGCAAGTCAGCCTCACAGTCACTCTCTCTCCTACTTCCTTCCCACAGTCATGAGAGTCCAGTTTCTGCCACAGGAGGGAGAAGAAGAAGAAGCACTGCTATTGTTCTTTTCCTTCTCTGGCAGGTAAAGTGTGGCACCAGAGCCACAGTTTGGGTGTTTTGCTTGCTGAGGTTAGACATGGGTCAGAAATTGCTGCTTTCTGTGGTTGAGTGCAAGGTTTTTCATTTTTGTGCTATCTGGTTCTGCCTTGCACCGGCAATGCTCATCTTCACTTGGGTCTTGAGTAAGATGGTAGCATTTCTGCACCAGCAGGGTCTCCAGTTGCAGATTTATTTGGATGATTGGCTCCTGCAGTCTCAGGACACTGGCCTTCTTCTCTAGGACACCCAGTTTGTGAAGTCAGGCCTAATTGTGAATCTCCCAAAGTCCAGCCTGGCTCCCATGGGAGGGTTTCCGGGGATTCAATTTGTGACTGTTTCTTTCATGTGTCAGACTTCAGGGGACCAGTGGAAGGGACTGTTGGCCCTCTTGACACATTCAGGGCAATGTCTGGGCGGAAGGTACTTAGGGGGTGGCACCTCATAGTTACATTGATGTCCATGGACTTTCAGGTCCTTGTGGAAAGGCTTCATTGTGGACCTATCCAGCCAGCATCCAAGATCACTGGGATTAAAAGAGCATTCTCTTGTGTCAGCATCTTGCCATCCAGCCATACGATTGACTGATTCTGATTTGGTGGTCTCTCTGAGCAAACTTGATGCCAGGGCATTCCCTGGTACTGTTCAAGGGTGAAGTAACTTTGTTCAATGATGCCTCCATGCCGGGCTGGGGAGTATATTTCGAGTCTGTCACAGCCTCAGGGGAAGGCCTCCTCAATGGAGGCAATTTGCCATCAATTGGCTACAGCTGGAGGTGAGTTGTCCAACCCTTCTCCACTTTTGGTCAATGCTGGAGAACAAGTACATCCCAGTGATGTGTGACACTCATACAGCAGTTGCATACATCAACAAAAAGGGGGGGTACCAGGTCAAAGGTAGTTCACTCTAGCCAAGTTTATCCTGCTCTGGCACCATCAGTACAGTATCAGGATTCACTGTCGGCACATTTTGGGTTGCCTGAACATCAAGACAGACCAGCTCTAGTGCCAATCACAGGTAATTCAGACCAAATGGTCTCTGAAACCCAGGGTGGTGGAAGTGATCTGTACCCTTTTGGGTCTACTACACATGGATTGTTTCACCACCAGGGACAATCACAAGATTGACACCTTTGTGTTCCGATTTCCCAATGAGTTGGCATTGGCTTCAGACTATGCCAATTATGTGGCAGGCGATGTTGGCGTATGCCTCTTTGACCCTGCTCTTGCTGAATGTTGTGTGCAAGATTTGGGAGGAGTAGTGCAAACTCCTTTTTGTCAGCCCCCGGTGGCTCGAGACAGAATGGCCCTTGGACCTCTACTGTTGAGTCTAGAGCCACCTTGATCACTGCCTCTTTTCCCTGAACTGTTTGGCAACTAGGCTCTAACAGGTTCCACTGCAACCCACAGATTCTCAGACTTCCTGACCTTGGGAAGCTTCATAAGTCTTCTTTGAAGGTTTAGATACTTAAAATGGAGCACGTTTGCATCTTGGTGCACTGCTTAAGACTTTTTGCCTTGGGAGGTATGGTCCAACAATTTGCAAACTTTCTTTTCAGTCTGTTTGAGGAGGGGCTCTTGATGGTTTGCACCATGGAGGGATACAAGTTGGCCATTGCAGTTACCTTTAGACCAGGGGCAGAACTAAGGAACAGAGCCCTTCCTCTACAAACTGTGAACAGTTTCAGTACCTGATCTAGTGGAGCACACTCTTGTGCCTCAGTGGGATCTCTTTGTGGTGTTTGGGGTGCCTACTAGGCCTCCATTTGAACCTGAAAATATGATTTCAATCAATCTTAAGAGCCTTACCTTTGAGACGGTCTTTCTCTTAGCTCTAGCCACAGGTACTAGGTACAGGCAGATATGTGCTTTGGGTAAATCCCTCATCAGATGGTCTGCTGCTTGGAACGATCTCTTTCTCAGGCTTTGAGTCAGATTTGTGTCTGAGACACAAGTGGCCTATGAACCTTCAACCAACTGGATGGGTTTTTGAGTTAAGTCACTCTCTGTGACAGTGCCCATGTCTTAGCCATATCAGGCCCTTTGTCCCATTAAAGTGCTCCAGTTCTTTTAAGGTAGGACTGACCCAATCAAGCTGGGTGGACACTTTTGTTTTTCCCTCCTGGCATATGGAGTTTGGGACTCTCTATCATAATACCATCTCCGGATGGATAAGAAAATGATTTCCTTGGCCTAGCAGGTGGCCAGAATGGATGAAAAGCTTGCACGTGTTCATTCTTTCTTGGATTATGAGACTAGAGCGTTTTCTACCTCATGGGATGTATTACCCAACACTTCTGTTCGGGATACTATGATTGCCCTTTGATGGTGCTCCCATAACACCTTTATAGCTTTCTACCTAAGGGACTTGGTTGACATTAAGGGCAGCTGTTGCCAATGAAGTGCTTTTGGACAGCTGCTTCCAACAGGTCTTAGGGTATGTCTCACCCACCCCTTCTAATTCAACTAAGTGTGTGTGTGGGGGGGGGGGGGGGGGGCTCCAGGATGGTTTTCTGGTCTGTGGCTCTTAAGTGCGGAGTATTGGGCTGGAATCTTCAGAGGTTCCTTTCAAGTACAGTCTGATGTAACATCAGCTATAGTAACCTATGGTGTTGTACTGTGCCAAGTTTTCCCACGCACAACTATTATTAAGAAACAATACTCATCTTAGGTCACTAGAATTCCCACCCAACAATCCCCACTCTTCAGTACCTCCTACACCATGTAAAAACTGAATGGCGCATGTTTCCTAATATGTATTATGGCCACCAGGAGCGCTGTGTCTCGCCACAGAACCTGGATGGCAGTGGACGGGACTTGGCCCACGGAATTTTTATAGGGGCTCTGACAAAGCACCTTAAGGGAGCGGAGACCACCTGAAGTGAATTATGGTGAGTACTGTTTCTTACTAACAGTTTTACGCTGAAAAACTTCATATATCGACCATTAATTAAATTTGGTTGTGTCACCGTTGCCCCAGGATTCAACGCGACCATATTACTTGAAAATAGCCTATACGTACTTTTCCAAAAGACCAGTTAAGTCAAATGCAAGATTACATTGTCAGTGAATCCAACGGGAATGCTTGTGATCAATCAGGTGTACTCTTGGCATGAGTGGTTTAAAAAGTATTGTGGATGTGGAGGTTTTCAGTCATTAAGGTCTTGGATCCAGCTACTAAATCCACCAATTTTGGGACCAAAAATCAAATATTACATTAAAAGTGTAAATCAGTAGTTAGAGAACAATTGCCATATTTCTTTTCAGTCAAAGACAGCATAAAAGGTCATAGTTCGCAGTCACTTACAAGCAAAATTTACGCCAGCTGATTACCTGACGATTTTTAATGTTGTTGTTTTACCCCAGTGCCATTATGTCACGAATTTACATGTTAACTCATTCATTGCAAAGGCGAGAAAGACAGTGCTTGGTAATTAAGTAATTTTAAAATTGTCCAATAATTTATTGTGGAGATGCCCTGATAATCCGAGCATGATGTACAAATAAATGAAATCACTATTAGTTTTAGACTATCTATCCTGGTACTTGAATATCTTTCCACGGGGTGACTGACTACGCATTCCCTACCAGTGCTATCCTCAGACTAGGTCAATAGCTTGAATCGGCTCACTAAGGGCACAATGCTATATCAAGCTGTTGATAGGGACCTTTTTCTGGAAATATGGGCATGCTAGGAGAGAGGATTCTTACTTGGAAATTTGACTCTGGATCATTAAGAAGCATTCAAGTGAGCGCACCGCTTTTGTGGCTTGCATTTAAAGAGCTCTGTCACATGAACATTGCTGCAACATGCGTATCGGTCAGGCAGGCATGTTAAACACATGATCATGATAATGACCCGCAAGTGATACCCGTAACATTCTATATTGTATAAGCCATAGCGTTTCGTTTAGTAAATGGGCCCATAATAACCACACTTTATGCAAACACCAACACTGCGTGTCTACTTATTCAAAACAGACACCTCACTAAATCCGGCATTACGTGCTTTAATCGTAAAATGCAAGTTGATATACATGTAAAACGTCTATGACTGACAAAGCTGGAAATTAGAGATGACGGTGGCTTAGCCACGCTGCGGCTAAGCCGGCTGATTTCTGATACATCAGAGCGCCGGCTCAAAAATTTGAATATCAGCTTAGCCGTGGCTTAGTCGTTGGCACTGGTTGATATCGCTGTGACCAATAGAATAGACATAAAATAAGGCAACCTGTCTCGGAAAAACCTACATACGACTTGATCTTAGTTGAAAAGAGGCACACCATACTGTATTTGTTGTGTATTTCATCACGTCATTTTGAAATATATATGAATAGATCCAGCCGAACACCAGTTACTGGTGCGCGCCGGTGCCATCTCATAGCTTGGATCCTCCCGGCTCTAAAAATACTGGCCGGCTGCCACCTTAACAAAAAATTTCAAGATCAAAGCCTACATTGAACAATGATTTGTCATATCGATTTATCCGTTTGCAATTGTAAATTAGGGTACTAGTCAGGGGGTCATGGGGCTGAACCTGGATCTGGCGGGTACAAACTTTTTCATTGCAGATTCTGGTAGCCCAGATAGTCCAATTTTGGAGAATCCAGTTGATGACCATGCGTCACTGTTGAGCATTCGGAGAATATGCAAATTAAGGCGACCATCAATTAAAATTCCGTTTTTTAGCAATATATCAAAAAGTAAGCTTGTTAGAAAGATGAAATTTGTGTCTATACCAATGTTTTCATGATCCAAGAATCAGATGACACCACTCCTGAAGAGCTGTAGTGAATACGTAATGCAGAATTTGATATGGCCACCTGGCAAGGTACGTCGACTCATCAAAGTACAGTTTTTACTTCATTTGCCTTCAAATTACAGGTTTGCAGGGAAGGAATGATATCTCTCTAGTCATTATAGGGTACTAATGTGCCATCTTTAAGAAACTAGCTCCTCTATGACCTGAAAACGCACCACTTTAGGGACCAAATCACTTGCCACGCCTAAAGCCATTTGACGTGGGGGGGGGGTCATCACCTATTGACGTTAATTTGCTCAAAACGTGACAAACAATATAAATTTGAAAAAAAAAAAACAACAACAAAAAAAAAAAAAAAAAAAAAAAAAACCAAAACAAAACAAAACAAAACAAACCGAGTTCCATCTTGCAATCTACACACAGAATACAGACGTTGCCACATTACCATCACTTTATAGTCCTAATGCTAGTGGTACATTTATAGATTTTGTTCAACTGAGCTTTTATATCATTAACTTTGTCAAAGATATATGCCAACTGTGTCTTTGAACCGGAACAGGGTCTCTTATCCTGCATTTTCAGAAAACAATTTCAATAAATATTGCAAAGGGCTTTTTAAGAGAATAACTAAACCCTAGTCAACAGCTTTCCTTGGTGCACTCTGAGCATTACATATCCTGAGTGTGCTCAGGAAAGCTGTTGATCAATATATAAAATGCCGCTTTAAGGTTTAAAAAACAATGAACTCTCCATAAACACACTTTGACAAGTTTTTCCAACTTTTATTTGTTGTATTCTAGCTAGAGTAAATGGCTGTGGATTCACGCATTCTATGCATTCCAGTCACCTAAACACAAGCCAAGATTTCAGAGACGGGTGTAGGTGTATTTACACCTGGTCGTGAATGCTCAGTGTAAAGATGTTGAATAACAAGTGCACAGTGATCCAAAGTATCTATGTCCCCCGCCACAATATACAAAAGAAAGCTATATAAAGTACACAGCATGTCTGGTTGCACAAAAAAATGATATGTTCTTGGGTCCTGTTTCCAAAGTCTAAAATAAAATACAGCGCACATGCCCGTGGTATGATGCATCTCTGGTATAAATATCATTATTTTACCTCTTAGGATTCTTGGGATATTATCCCGGACGGACGGATGGACACGGCCCCTATGCCTACTAACTCTGTGCCCCCCTATGCAGAAGAAAGCTATACAAAGTAAACAACATGGCTGGATGCACAAAAAGTGATATGTTCTTGGGCCCTGTGGCCTTCAAAATAGGTCAAGGTCAAGAGCAATATATGACTAACATGCCCTTTGTCAGATGCATCTCTGGTATAAATTTCATTGTTCTATCTTTAAGTGTTCTAGATATATGCTGCCAGACACACGACAATGTATATGTTCTTGTGTCCTGTTTTCAAGGGCAAAAACAATATACAGCGCACATGCCCGTGGTATGATGCATCTCTGGTATAAATTGCATTATTCTACCGCTTAGAGTTCTAAAGATATGCTCCCGGACGGACGGAACCGGTCCCTATCCCTACTAGTTCTATGCCCCCCCCCCCCCCCATGACACATTCGGTGGCGGGGCACCATTAAGTGCAAAGATGCATTTTTAATACAGAAACAAAATTGTTAATCTTATCTCTTTCCCTGCTATAAACGACTTTAGTAGTGCAGACGATTTATACCCACGAGATGATCTGATATTCAAATTCTACGTAAAAAAGACCTTTCATTCAAGTACCACCATGCCTATAGTCTAAATTAAGTTTCAGAAATCATGGTCTCAGTCGACAGCTTTCCTCGGCGCACCTTGTGCACAGTGCGAAAGCGTACTAGGGCAAGCTGTTGACTCAGTCCAAATGAAAGAGACATTTTTGTTCTTGTTGGAAAACTGTGTATAAAGTTCTTCTTTCTAGGCAAGTGTAAGATTTTTAAATTTAAGTCTGCTAAGACCTCCTCCTACACCCTCTCTTTATTGTGCCCCGAGAGCTTTATTTTTATCTTAATTACATATGCCTACAAAGGCTTTCTTTGACCATAAATACTTAGGTCTACATGATTAGCTGCAAATTTATGCGTTTGAAGTTGCGCAATGAATTACTCTCTGCTATCCTTAAATCCAAATTAATATTTATGATTAGCTTACTTGTATTCAGCAAAAGCACGGCTACATTACCAACGCTTCCTCTCTGGCTAAGGCTGCGATTGCATCACAATGATTGGAAGTGAAATGTTGCTCAATATATATAAATAAACAATGATTATTAGAGTTAATGTGTAAACTCGTTAACGGGCTGCATGATAAGTAGGCCTATTGCCTAGATAAGTTTAATAGAAGGCCGGTCCTAGGGCTGTGTATTTATAGGTCAACAATAATAGTCTAGGGCAGACTCATGATGCACAAGGAAAGATCTATTGCGTGTCACGGAAGATCACTTATGAGGTGAAGCGGAGGGGTGGGTGGGGGTGGGGGGGGTCGAAATGTCTGACGTCAAATGCCGTTAAGCATGACAAGCGATATGGCCCCTTAAGTCAACAGTCCCATTCACTCACGTAACTGATCGGGAATTTTCTTCAGCTAAACAACTGGTTTACCGCATTAATACCAGATGGAAGCACTGTCTCACAGTACATGGGCGCATTCATGATCCTGACACTTTCAGTTTCATTTTAATTTGTTTTCATGAAATAACAGAGCTACACGTGTGGTCCACGGCTTACCATAGACCGCACTTGTGGCTTTATATTAATCAACAGCTTTCCTGAGCACACTCAGGATGCTTAATGCTCAGAGTGCACCAAGGAAAGCTGTTGACTAGGGTTCAAATGATATATAACCTCTCCGCAACATTCAATCAAATTGTCCATTCAAAGTGCGGGATAAGAGATCCTATTCTGGTTCAAAGACACAGTTGGTGTATATCTATAATTGTGTTAGTAATATAAAAGCTCAGTTAAACAGGTTCTATAAATGTGCCAGTAACATTAGGACTATATAGTGATGGTAATGTGGCAACGTCTGTGTTTCGTGTGCAAATAAGGAGATGACCCCCCCCATGTCAAATGCCGTTTAGCGTGACAAGTTACATGGCCCCTAAGGTGGTGCGTTTTCAGGTCATAAAGAAGCTAATTTCTAAAAGATGGCACGTTAGTACCCTACAATGACAAGAGAGATAACGTTCCTTCACAGCAAACCTGTAATCTGAAGGCAAATGTAGTAAAAAGCGTATTTTGATGAGTCGGCGTACCTTGCTCAGTGGCCAAATTGAATTCTGTATTACGTAATCGCTACAGCTTTTCACGAATTGTCTCATCTGATTCTTTGATAATGAAAACATTGGTACCCACACAAATTTCATCTTGCCAGCATGCTTACTTCTTGAGATATTGCTAAAAATCTGAATTTAAATAATGGCCGCCTTCATTTGCATATTCCCCAAAATGCTCAACAGTGACGCACGGTCATCAACTGGAGTCTGGAATGGGACTTCATGGGCTGCCAAAATCTGCAAAGAAAAAAACTTTCTCCGCCGAAGCCAGGTTCATCCCCAAATGGGCTTTTGCCCCCACCCCACCCCCACCTTCTGACTACACCCGATAATTCCACTGACGCACTGGATATCCGAATATCCGACTGACGGTGACCCACACCACAGCATGTGTCAAACGGAATTTTTAAACCAACAATGTTATATGTATTTTTACCCAAAGGTTGATGCTCATAAATTTTGTGAACAAACTAAAGTTCGTGTTCAGCCACATGGTTTTTTTTTCTAACCTTGAAAACTTTTGCTTAATTGTTTATTTCATCGATTTACATGACAGAAACTTGACATTTTAATGCAGATACCTCCACGTGCTTTTAACGCCACATGTATGCGTCCATAGTGGCAAATTTAAATCCACGGCGTATTGCTTTGGAACTTCAACATCACTGGCCATTCTAATAAAGAAAGTGCAATCTACAGCATAAAACGCATTCTGATAGTTTCTACTAAGAATCAAACGACTGGTACTGATGCAATCGAGAAAGTCCCCGACGTCCCGAAATAACATGTCCTAGTTACCACCAAGATAACTAGATCAGTTTCTTCAGAGGCGAATTGCTGTAATGGTGCACTTTACAATTACTTCTGATTCACCTTGACATGTCTTTCCGCAGGCCTTGATCTTTTCGATGATTGCGCGCTCGTCTAATTTCTTTTCCAGCGTGACTGGTGTACCCGGTGTCAAGAACTAATAATCAAACTATGCCAATTAGGTGGCACTATAATTAAACTATGCTAATTAGGATTTGTTAAAAATGCGTGCTTCTCACAAAGGGCTGATTCGGCAAAATCCTGTTTGTATGTTTTGATTTTGAATCGATAGATGGAAAATAACTTGCAGACGTCAACAATATGCCTGTGTACATTAATTTTATATCTAGCAAAACATACAGATCTTAATGTTTGAAAACGGTTGTCGTGGTAACGATTTTCCAGACTTTATTTTTATTTTTTTTTTCATATCTTTTCCAAAGTTTTCACAAGCACCTGCTTCCGGGGATCAGAATAAACCAATTGTGAATATTTATGTTTCAATGTATACTATACAATATTTTTCAACTTAAAATACTAAATATATGCGAAATACCTTGCAGACTTAGATATCGGTGACTCCATTTATCTCAGATGTGGAAACTTGCAGCTAATGATGATTAAAATAACAATAATGATAATAATAATTACTATTATTATCATTATTATTATCAAAAACCATATGACGTCATTCTGTGGCTTGCCACTCAAGCAAAAATTGCATATGCCATACTTAAATTACATTGTGTTTGTTAATACTTTCCCATTGTGCATCATTGGCGTTTGCTTACAGATGAAATAAACGGGGGATCATCTTAATGACAAATAAACGCATGGATTTGGATGTCGACAATATTTTTGGCAATAAATGTTTGGATGTATGAAAATGTGTCAAAATAAAAAAGCCATAATATATAATGTGCATACAATTATCCATTCTCAGCGGGAAATGTGTCAGGCAAAAATGAATTATACAAAAGAATTATATATTTTAACCCTTTTCCATTCAGAATGTCCCAAAGTACACATGTGCGTAAATAAACCCCTGTCTTCTATTTTTTTAAACTGTCACATCTTCTGTCAAAATGGGGTGAACGTTGAAAGAGGCAATCGACAGAAGAATCATGCTACAGGTAAACAACCTTCCTTGGGCGCTTAAGGCATGCACAGCACGCAAAAAAAATCCAAACAAATAAAAAACAAACACACAAACAAACAAATCTGTCGAATTGATCTTAATTTGAACAGGAAAGAGTTAGCATTGCCATAATGCGTTTTCATTTTGCCTTTCTTGAGGTATTGTCAACACAGATGACCTCGTTATGTGTACGGAAGCGAAAAAGTACGTACAGCGATTTGGGGGCGGATAATTGGTATGGTCTACCATAGAGAGATCAGGAATGTGGAATGAGATTCAATATCCCTAATTAACTCAACCAGCTCCCTGTCTGTACTAACTCAGGATATAAAGTAAGCTTTGGTTTCACTGTGATCTGTCACGGTTTTGCTGTCATTGAACACTCGGTGGCTAATTTTGAAAATACGCAGTTATGGAATATTTGGTTATAGTTTTCAGCTCGCTGGTTTTTATTTATTTATTTATTTATTTATTTATTTATTTATTTATTTATTTATTTATTTATTTATTTATTTATAATTTGTATGAATGTCATCATGGTCATAACGCGCACCAAGTTATAAGGTTCCACACAAAAGATAAACTGTTGAATATTATCCTTGCGCGTACATTATTCCATCAATTTGTCTTGTCTGTTTACTTGCGGGTTTTATTGAACTTTTTGTGAGCTTTAGGCTGAGACAACAGCCTGCGTTAAGCAGACTTAGTCTTCATAGCAAAAACTTTCAACTGGCAGACATTGATGTATGTGGGTGGGACTCTGTACAAAATTATAAATATATGAATTTACTTAAACATCGCTACACTTCTTGCTCCATGTACAACGACTGACCATTGGGTAATTAGAAATTTATGCATAATATTAGCAGCACCACATGGTGTAGAGAGCTGGTAAATAATAAGTGAAGATACACTCGCTTGTGCCAATCAGCGGTTTAAGAGCAGAGAAGATGTCGAAACTTAAACACACACAAAATAAAAACCTGATACATTTTACAGCACAACTACAGCTTTTAGGTGAAATTATCATCGTGGTGTGCCGAAATGTGTTCCAGTGCACTTTTATGCATTTGGCCACATTATTTCGAAGGTACGCTGAATCATAATTAAAAAAATTAAAAGTTCTAGCATTACATTAGCAGTGCCACCTGATGTATAGTGATGGTAAAGAATAAGGGAAAGAACACTCATTTCTACCAGACACCCCAATCAAAGGTTTAAGAGTAGAGAAGATGTCGACAATTATGAAACACGATAAAAAAATGAAAAAAAACAAACAAACAAAACAAATAAACAAACAAACAAAAATTACAACTCACAGCAAAACTAGGGCTTGTTGGTGGCTTTATCATCATAAATGGGTTCTAATGTACTTTTATACATTTGGCTTTAAAAATGGAATCTTGTCAAATTGAACAGGTTTGCTGGAACGGCAGAAGGCCCATCCAAGCTTTAAAAAGCTTCGATCGTCTTTAATTAAGTTTTTTTTTGTATTGACAGTGGTTTATCAGTACAAATCACGCTACATTCACGTGCATTGACCATTTCAAAATGTTGCAACTTCAATAGAAAGTCACGATGTGACAGCGGGACTACCTGGTGAAAGTTTGACAAAAAGTGAGTCAAGGTACATGCTCATTATCCGAAAGAACCTGTGATTTGGGAGAAGCCAAGAAAATTACAAAACGCACATGGGGAAGATGCGTAGAAGGCGGCGGCCTTGGGGCACTTGGTACTACATGTATATCAAGCTCATCCTTGTCTGAGACCATTACCACTGTTTGCAATTTCATTCTCTTCTCAATTAGAAAGTTAGCAAGACCTAAAGCAACCCGATAGGTACTTTCGTATTAGTGTCTAGTAGCAAACAATGTCTACCTAGTTCCACCCTTACCGAAATATTAGACAATATGTCAATTTGCTCTTATCCCTTTTGTAAAAATGCTGACATGTACATATATACTCTCTCCGACTTTTTCTAATTTTGACGCTCCGCTACAAGTCAGAAAATAAAAGCTGCAGCATTTATTGAACAGAATTGCTGGAGATAGAACCTAGGTACAATATACTGCCAGGTTTGAAAAGGATCTGATTTAGAATTTGGGTAAAGATGTCGAAAATATGAAAACATCGAAGCACCTCCTGTACAGCAGTTTAATGCAGGCCTAGAGGGCCTCAGGGGTGTTCCTATGCAAATGGACAAACAATTATGGAGTTTTGTGCAGATTTTTGCAAAAATAAAGAAAGATAAATTAATAATATTAAACGGGTATTTTTTTCAAAAGAATCACTACAGCATGTCCATTTGAACAAGCATGTTAATAACCTACCCAAGGTACACGTCTACCAAGCTTGAAGTAAATGTGGCTGACAGTTTTGGAGAAGTCAAAAATATGAATTCCCATTGCACTTGCCATTCACTTGCATAATGATTAATTGGGAAAGTATGCAATAAACGACAAGTAACAACACTGAATTTTTTTTAAATCGTTACAAATCAGGGATCAACAATCTTTATGATAAATTCGACAAAGAGTGAAAAGAATTTAAAGAATTCATCTAAAAGTAAACAAAAAAATCTTATAAAAAACTGAGTAAAGTTCACTGGAGCATGGTCATTTTAATAAGATTTGCAAAAACACACCAAAGAAACATCGGCACCACGTTAAGTAGATCTGGCATAAGATTTTTAAGAAGTCGAAAATGTTATTACCATAACATCCCCAATGATTATTCAGTAATCAACTGGGGTTCAGGTATTAGCTGATAAGTCCCGGAAAGGAAAAGTTCATTCAAAAATAAAGGATCTTCAGTAATGCCACCTGGTGAACATCTTTGTTTCGATCTTCCTACAAGCAATACTTGCACGGAGTTTCAGTGCAATCTAAGACTTCTTTTTTGAGAAGTTGAAAATATCTTCGAGCACAAAAAATCATAAAAAAATAATAAAAATGCAGTGGTGGTTAAGGGGTCTTCAAAGTGTCCCTACACAAATTCAAAGCAATTGGCCAAGGGAGCTTGGTGAAGACGGTTTTTTAAGATTTCCCTCGAAAAAAAATTAAACAAAAAAGTTCATTAAAAACCCGCAATTACTGTTTTTAAACTTGGTGGATGCCGCCCCAAGCTACATCCCCGAAAGGTTTGAAGTGGATCTGGCTGACATTTTGGAGAAGAAAAAGTTGAAAATGTGAAATGTGGACGGCGACAGCTCATAAAAGTTCAGCTGTACTGACAATTCATGTGAATTGAACATTACTAGAAAATATACACATATGCAGACATTGGTGAATGACCTGTGGAATAACGTTGGTAAAAATCCAAGTGAGGCATATCTGTATGTAAGCTTTGAGCTAATGCAGCCAACAATACTGACCAGGAATGCAGAATAATAAATTGAAAAACTGGAATTGTTAACACGCAACGTCAGACGTTGGGCAAATAAGCCTGAGCTAATACAATAACATCAAAACGACTGCTGATTAAGGACTCAAGTACATAGCTGTCTCATTCAGAGTGAAGTATATGTGATGAATTTTGGATAACAAGCGAAATTGGAAATACAGACTACCTGCTCAGGGACATGACCCATACATTTTGCAATGTGCACTCAGTGCAGGTTCCTTGATGTCTGACAAAGGCAAATACTCGTATGGCATCCAAACACAGCAGTTTTACAGGAAATTTCACAGGCAGCAATGGCCATTTGTATCCCTCATGCAGCCACAGAAGCGATGAACCACTTCTATTTACTGTACATTAAAAAAACCCACTTGTTTCTCCTTCATGTATATATATATATATATATATATATATATATATATATATATATATATATATATATATATATATATATATATGTATATATATATATATATATATATATATATATATATATATATATATGTGTGTGTGTGTGTGTGTGTGTGTGTGTGTGTGTGTGTGTGTATCTGCGTCTGTGTCTGTGTGAGCTGTACATCAAATCTATTAAAAATCCAGAGACATTGAACGTTGTTTAGGCTATGTTTAGTTTGTGTTTACTTTCATCGCGATCAGCCACATGGTTGGAGTTTTTATTTATTTTGGGTGTGCAAGGTTACTTCAGTGTTTTGCTGTGTGTACTCAGTCCTCAAAACGCACCACGGATAAATTGCTGTATAATGAAACAACACTCAGGGTGTACTAAGCCGACTTAACGTTCTGTGTTGAATGATTCACAAATTACAGGTAAGTGCCCGCTCAAGTTGCACGCACAGCGTAATCAGGAAGTACATGCTTGTGTAGCCTCCCAATGATTGGCTGTAACGGTGGCGTCACACCTAAAGATTATCTTGACGTACACAAATGCCAGGATTCTGGGAAGGTGTGAAATTACTATGTAAACGTGATCGCCTGTTACTCAATATAATATATTACAATGCAACATTGAAATGTGTTTAAATTTGGACCAGCGTATTTTATCTCAGCGGACTTGCAGTCAGATGAAGTTATGTGGTTGGTTTTGGATCATTCTTACGGTCTATGCAACTGCAGACATGTTGATGCTTGCATGAAAGTTTGCTTTACAAAGGATAAGAATCCGATTCCGTTACGTTAATTGAGGACTTATCGGCCTTTTGCACCAATTGGCACCGAACTGGTTAATCCATGGATGTATCAAATAATTTCTGGTCTTCAGTTTCAAGTTACATCATTGCTAGACCAACTGCTGCTGGGGAAAGAACCTCGGAATATATGTATTAAGCTTTAAATGTTTTTGGTATGTAAGGGAATTGATTTAATTTAACCCTCAGTGACATAACGCCAATGTACCGACATGCAGCCGTTTCACAATAACAGGTTCTTGCAAGTGCCCAATGTTGCAAATGTCGTGCTTTCCTATTTCATCACTGATAATTATGTTATAAGACCACAGTTCGTCGACCAACTGTGAGCGCATTGTTCCATACAGCGACTAGATAAAAAGGAATAAACAAACTCCTTAAAATATTCAAGAGGAAAGGCGGAGACACAGATCAGACTGAAATACATAACCACAGATGGCGCCACTTTATTGTTATCTATTGTCCACGCCTTTCATCTCGCAACTGTAATTTTCAAAGGATTTCTCTTATGGTGAATGGTGATAAAGTAAAGGCAGTCATGAGTCTGTGGTGGGAATGTTGCTTATTAAAGGGCAAAATGAAATGTACGGATGGTGATTAATTTGGTGCTGTTATGATGAAAAGTTCAAGATTCAACTTTTTGGAAACGAAATAATTTAACTAGGACTCCTGAAGAGAGATCAACAGTGCCACATCTTCCATTAGTAGAGCAGCTAAATTTTCAAAAAGGCTTGTTTTCAGTTTTCGTTCAACCGGAAAAATACCCAGCTGAATTTGGTATCAATCAAAAGATAAGAACCTGAAGTTTAAAGTCAGGTAGGGTGTATGATCAATTTCGTGGTCAATTTTTATCTATATTGGTTACCATGGCAACGAAATTAAGTTTTCGAGATATAAAGCGAAAAACACCTTATTAACCATAACTTTATACACATACAAAGTACCACTTCACAACTTTACATCAGCATACCTACAATACAAGCGTTTCATAAGAAACCAATTTGAGATACTAAGTGTCAACAGTTGGTTGCCATGGCAACGGAATATTTGTAAAAATTACTTAAATTTGCAATTAAACATTAGAAACTTGTTTATAGTTTTAAATATCAGGAATAATTTTCATCACATCTGATGTTAAAATGTAAAGAGATTTTATCTGCATTAAAAATGAGGTCAATTGAGGGATGAAAGAGTGTTTTGGGTTACCTAGCAACGTTCTTGCAAATGTTTAGATAACTCAAAATGAGCAGATTTTTGTGGATATGGCAATTTTATGGCCAGCACTGCGCATTGCTGAGAAATGATACATGTGATAATACTGACGGTATATCTTTCCTTAAACAAAAAAATACCTAGCTAAATATGGTATTAATTAAAAGATAAGAACCTGAAGTTAAAGGTGAGGTAGATTGCACTATCAATTTTATGGGCGGTATGTGTTTTTATTGGTTGCCATGGTGACGACATTTAGTCTTGGAGTAATCAAGGAAAAACACATTTTTAACCATTACTGAATAAACTTACAACGTACCACTTCACAACTTTACATCAGCATACCTACTTAACAGATGTTTCCTAAGAAACCAGTTTGAGATAGTAAGTGGCAACAGTTGGTTGCCATAGCAACGGAATATTCACAAAAATCACATAAAATTGCTATCAAACATTAGAAACTTGTTTCTAGCTTCAAATATTCGGAATTAATTTTTAAACTTGAAAACATCTAGCTCAATTTTGTATCAATCAAAACATAATAACTAGAAGTGTAAGGTGAGGTAGAGTGTACGATCAATTTTATTGTCAAAATGTACTTATTTTGGTTACCATGGCAACGGAATTGAATTTTTATGTTATCAGGGCAATGTCACTATTTTAATTTTCTAAGTATCAAAGTCATCACTTCACAATTTTGCATGAAATATGCCTGATATAAAAACAATTAATAAAATACTGACTTGAGATAAGATTTGTCAACAATCGGTTAACATGGCAACGGACGGGTTACCAATATTGCAAGAAAAAATCACATAATGCATCAGAAGCTTGTTTCCAGCATGAAAAATATGATCTAATCTCAATCGTCAGACTTAAAATTTTAATAAAAATAAGGTATTCCAGCACTAAAATTTTGATCAAAAAAAATAAAATAAAATAATTCATTTAAGTCATTTTGTATTTGATATATGTATCAATTTGAAAAAAAAAGTTCGCCAGCAGCAGTTGCTTAGCAACCATGTAAGACATCCTTCGTACCGCTGTAGTTCCATTCTTGTCCCTGTAAACTAAACGAATGTAAGAGCTCTACCATGTGTTGCTGTAGATTATATAAACACTTTCCAACCAATTGTTCTGATATAAAAATTACTTTGTATCCAGTTTCACTGTGCCTCATAGCTGGTTGCCATGGAAACCAATTATTAATAAGGAAAACTTACATCCAATTGCAATGAACAGCAAAAGCAGAATTTTGAAATTTAATTTAACTACATACACAACAGCATTCCTGTTCTTCAGCGGCACTGTTTCTTAATAAAATATGAACCACTGAGTTATGATGTTACCAGGGCATGGATGCCTCAAATGCAAATTATTCTGGTTGTTTCCATGGCAACACAGGCCTTGTAATTCAATATTTTTCCACCCGTTGGTTAATATGTATTAAGCAGCTGTTAATATGCATATGAACAGATATATCAGGTACTCAAATTTTACCAAATAATTTTGCCCATTTTTTAAGTGCGTGCTCTATATTCATACGCTGTGAGCATCTTAATTTATACGAGCATGCTCTATAATGTGTGGGGATATGGTATACCTGTTGCAAAAGTTCCGTTGAATCAAATCCCACCTTTAATCAAATTTGTTTGCTCACAGGTGCTCTGTAATTCTGTGATATTAGCTGTACTGTACATCATCAGGTACATTTCCATTTTACATTAGTGGATTGAATAATATCCAAAATTATCATATTCTGTTACAATGGCTAAAAGTGATGCATATTTGTGAATATGTAAATTTGACAAGGACTATACTGGCATTACTCAATCTTACAGGCAGCAACTCAGATGTGATATTGTATGAGTGCAAACAATGTCATTGCTGCTTTATCTTAGCTTTGTGGGGAAATGTTGGCTCTATAGATTGGTTTGATAACTAGTCTAGGCCTTTCTCTGAACATCCACTGATACAGAGACTGTTTATTTACCATTCTATTACATTTGAGACTTTCTGTTTACAACCACTTTCTAGTGTTCAATAACCTACTCCATAGTTTAAACTCTGTAGTCCTTATCCTAGCCTGTCACTCTGTAACCTCAACATAATAAGAGAAAATGTTATTGTTTACTTGACCCATTTCCTATGAAAAATTTTACGTAGGCTATATCAGCCTAAATGTAACAATGGGTCGTCAGCGGGAATTATGACAGCCAATGGTGGACAGTGGTTATTTGAATGTGCTTTCTATTAAGCACCTCTATATATAGGCTACTTTGGACATATATTTTGATACATAATTGTAAAGTGGCAACTTGAAGTTGGTAAATTGAAGTTATAGCACAAGCGTGTTTTCTGTCAATTTCACCAAAATGGATTATTGTTATTTTCTACCTATATTAACGTGATAATTTGAAATATGAAATTATATTATGGTCGCAACTGTATATGGTATCTTGGAGTTCCAACTATAAAGTGGTCCCCTCCTTATAAGGCTACCCCAAATGCAGCCAAAACGTGGCCTTATAAGGGGGGGGGGGGGTTATAATGGAAAAACCATACTTTCTGTACAAGAATGCTGGCATTTGAAGACGGGCGGCCTCAGGTGAGAGGGGCCTTATAAGAGAGGGACCACTTTACAAGTATTGTAGTTATTTGCTATGGTAACCAATGTATAAAAAAATCATATACTTGTGATACAGTCACAATGACCTGCTGTTCTTGTATAATTGCAAAATGTGACATTTTGGTAATGTCATTCAAGTTGCCGTGGGAATTTGTCCGTTCCATACGTGTGTCAAAATATTTTAAAAAGTACATTTCCATTATACTGCATTTATGTAAAGGGGTGAAGTTGATATATCAGATAAAGTGGAATTGTAATGCAATTATACTTTTAATCCTTAAAATTTACCTTTACTTTCATTGGTTGCCATGACAACCAAAGAAAAATAATTTATGCCGTTGAAACATGTACTCATTTCTGCCTGGAACTTGTGTTCCAGCAAAGATTTGCTGCATGAATGAAGACATTTTAGATGAATTCATTGTATAGAATTTACACTATCAATACCAGTGGCATTGAGCATAAAGACAGACTATATCAACAAAATTCTGCTAAAAATATTGTTAGGTAGGCATGAAACAGTGGTAAATTTTTTTAGGGTCCGCCCCACAGAGGGGACCCTTTATGTTTTCTGGTTGTCCGTCCGTCTCTCTGGATGTTCGTCCGTCCAGATGTGCGCATTCTCGTTACCACGATAACTACAGAATGCCTCCATGCATTTTGCTCAAATTTGACAATATGACCTGGCTACATGAACTGATCAGGTTTTGGTGTCACCATGACTTCATTTATTTTGAGCAAAAATGGCAGCTATATTAGCTCGTTACCGCAATATCTCCAGAATGTTCCAATGTATTTTGCTCAAATTTGGCGGTATGTTTATCTGGCATGCCAAGTTGAACTGGTTAAAGTTTGGTCTCAGCATGACCTAATTTGAGCAAATGGTAGCCTAATTACATACTCATTAGGGCTCGTTACCGCAATATCTCCGGAATGCTCCAATGTATTATGTCTCCCGGTGGAAGTCGGGGGACATATTGTTTTAGTGCCCGTTTCTTCCGCTTCTTCTTCTTCTTGTCGTTGTTGTTGTTGTTGTTGTTGTTGTTGTTGTTGTAGTTGTTGTTGTTCAGGTTCTTCAACACTTGGTTTCCATGCGATAAGTCTTGAAGGACTTGACAGAATTTGATGAAACTTGGTAGGATTATGTATCTAGGCAAGACCTAGGTTGGGATTGTATTTGGGTGACCTTGACCTAATTTTCAAGGTCACAGGGTCACGTATGTGAAATTGGTTTCCGTGTGATAAGTCTTGAAGAACAAGATGGAATTTGATGAAACTTGGTAGGATTATGTATCTAGGCAAGACCTAGGTTGGGATTGTATTTGGATGACCTTGAGCGAATTCTCAAGGTCACAGGGTCACTTATATGAAATTGGTTTCCGTTCGTTAAGTCATGAAGAACTTGATGGAATTTGATGAAACTTGGTAGGATTATGTATCAAGGTAAGACCAAGGTTGGGATTTTATTTGGGTGACCTTGACCCAATTTTCAAGGTCACAGGGTCATTTATGTGAAATTGGTTTCTCTGCAATAAGTCTTGAAGAACTTGATGAAAATTGCTAGAGTAATGTATCTAGGTGAGAGCTAAAATAGGATTGTAATTTTCAAGCAAACTTGGTCATTTGTAATTTGTTATCACCTGTAGCTTATTCAGAGACGTAAGTGTTCCACCGGGAGACATTTGATTTTCTGTTGGAAAATCAGTCTGTTCTAGTTTTGCATAAATTTGGCAGTGTGCTTATCTAACATGCCAAGATGAAATGATTCGATTTGGGTGTCACCATGGCCTAATTTTGAGCAAATTGTGGACCCTTCAGTCAACACTTGCCTTTAGGTATGTTTAGTTTACACTAAATTGACCATAATTGTAGCTAAGAAAGCAATACTTGTTAGCTCAGCTGACTTGTCAGTAGCTGAGCTTATATTTGGGTCTTTCATCTGCAGTCAACAATTGACTACTCCAAAACCGTCAGCCAGATTCACTTCAAACTTGGTGGCAATGTACCTTTGGTGGATTTCTACCAAGTTTGTGCAAATAGTCACGGTCCAGTGATTTTTGGGGTTTTGATAATTTTTTTTGGGGGGGGGGGTCAAATATTAAATAATTTCTCTGAAAACCCTCACCCAATTGCTTTGATATCACACAGGAACACCCCAGGCACTCCTAGCGCTTAATTTGTTCACCAGGTAGTGCCGCAAGTTTTTGATAATTTTTAATGATTTTTTTTATGTTTGTTTTTGCTATTTTTGACTTTTCCTGCAGAACCATCAATCAGATTATGCTGGAACTTAGTGGATATGTTCCTTGTGGACTTGAGAGTCAAACAAAGTTGTTCACCATGTGTCAACACTGTGGCTCACTGACTTTTAAGGATTTATTCAGTTCATGTACTTCTCCAAAACCGTCAAGCAGATTGACTTCAAACTTAGTGGCAATGTCCCTTGACTGGGTCTCAACCAGATTTGTTCAAACAGTCACGCTCCATTGTCTTTTTTAATTTTTAGCTCAGCTATCTTGTCAGCAGCTGAGCTTCTCTTATGGTCCTTAGTCCTTCGTCGTCTGTCATCTGTCGTCCGTCGCCAAAAATCGACTTCTTTTCCAAAACTCTCACCCAGATTCAATACAAACTTGGTGGCAATCTACCTTGGGTGGGTCTCTACCAAGCTTGCTAAAATGGTCACTCTCCAGTGAATTTTTTATACTGATTCTGAGTTTTATATTTTTGTTCAGTTTTGGGAAAATCTTCAAAAATCTTCTTCTCTGAAACCGCTTACCTGATTCCTTTGATGTCACAAAGCCACATTCCTAGCGACTCATTTCTAGACACGTCTATTTAACAATTTGTTTACCAGTTGACGATGTAGTTTTTTTCTATTTTTTTTTTTTTTTTTTTTTTATGGTTTTTTATGTGTTTTTGGTATTTTTGACTTCTCCAGAATCACCGCTCAGATTAGGCTGACCTTGGTTGAGATGTTTCTTGTAGAAGGGTCGAACAAAGTTGTTCACTAGGTGGTAATGCTGTTGATTCCCGATTTTGACGATTGTTTCAATTTTGGTACTTATCGGTAAATGCACCTTTCCTATTGATTACTATATAAGTCAATGGGCATTCTAATGGTTCTTTACATTTTTGACCTCTTCTCTAAAACCGTTGTCCAGATTGACTTCATCTTGGTTGTAATGTATCTTCGATAGGTCTCTACAAGATTTGTTCAAATGGTCACGCTCCATTGATATTTCAATTTTTTATGATTTTTGGGGGGCGGCGTGTTTTTAGACAAATCCTTAAAAAATCATCTCTGAAACCGCTCACCCGATCACTTTGATATCACACAGCAACACGTCTAGTTCTTATTTGTTCACCAAGTGGTGCTGCAATTTGTTTTTCTAATTCTTTTATTATTTTTGTGTGTTTGCTATTTGTGACTTGTTTTCCAGATCCGTCACTCAGATTAAGCTGAAACCTGGTTGATATGTTCCTTGAAGAAGGGTCAAACAAAGTTGTTCACTAGGTGGCAATGCTTTGGATTCCTGATGTAACGATTTTTTTTTCAGTTCTGGTACTTATCAGTAAATGCACCTTTCCTATTGACTACTATGTGAGCCAATGTGCATTCTAATGCTGATTCACATTTTCCGACCCTTCCTTCAAAACATTCAAACATTCGACCAGATTGACTTCAAACTTGGTGGCAATGTACCTTGGGTGGGTCTCTACCAGATTTGTGCAAATGGTCATGCTCCATTGATTTTTTTATTTTTTTATGAATTTCTTAGGGTTTTTTTTGGTGGGAGGCAAATCTTAAATGGCACGGGTACATGTATATGTCAGCTGAGCACAGGACTGACGCAGTTCTCTTGTTCAAACATTCTAATATGACATTTGGTGAAATGTTTTATTTCACTTCAAGCTACAGACAAGTATCTAATCTTTTAATGGAAAATTAGTTATTTTATTAAAAATTCTGTTATCATGGCAACCAATTATTGACACTGACCACAAGAGATTGCATCATCATGAAGGGCCTTTTCAGGAGATATGTTGATTTAGAGTGGCAACTTGAATGTACAGAATATTATCATGGTTATGGTTAAAGATGTTTTTTCCTAATGATTACTCCAAAACTGAATTTGCGTTACCATGGTTACCAATCAAAACACATATTGCAAAGGAAATAGATAATACAGTCTACCTAACCCTAAACTTCAGGGACTCATCTTTCGTTTGACACCAACTTCAGCTGGGTTTTTTAAAGTATGAGTAAAAATCTATTGCCAGTATTGCCACATGTATCATTCTCCCAATGCACAGCACTGGCCATAATGAATCACCAGTATCAACCAAAGTGTGCAAATTTTGAATAATCTGTATATTTAAGGGAGTGTTACTAGGCAACTATCATCAATTTTATTTGACTCAATTGACCTCAAGCTTAATTGTGAAAGACTCTCCTAACAATTTAACATGATGTTAGATGAAAATTGTGCGTACTATATGAAAAGCAAAAACAGGTTTTCAGTGTCTCAATGCAAATTCAGGCTTTCTAATTAGCTTTCCGTTGCCATGGCAACCAATTGTTAACATCTGTTTCCTCAAATTGGTTTCGTATGAAGTGTGTTTATACCAGGTATGTTGGTGTAAAGTTATGAAGTGATAACTTGTTTGTTTAAAAAGTAATGGTTAAAAATGTGTTTTCCATTGATTACTCAAACTCTAAATTCCGTTACCATGGTAACCAATAAAAACATATATAGCCCATGAAATTAATAGTACACTCTACCTCACCATTAACTTCAGGTTCTTATCTTTCAATTAATACCAAATCTAGCTAGGTATTTTTTTGTTTAAAGAAAGATTTACCTGCATTTTCATCACATGTATCATTTCTCAGCAATGCACAGCACTGGCCTTGTGCCAAATTGCCATATCCAGAAAAATCTGCTCATTTTGAGTAATCTTAACATTTGAAAGAACGTTGCTAGGCGACCCAAATACAGTCTTTTGTCACTCAGTTGACATCACTTTTAGTGCAGAAAGAATCTCTTTGCATTTTAACATCAAATGTGATAAAAATTATTCCTGATTTTTAAAACTATAAACAAGTTTCTAATGTTTAATTGCAAATTTAAGTGATTTCAACGAATATTCCGTTGCCATGGCAACCAACTGTTGACACTTACTATCTCAAACTTGTTTCTTTTGAAACACCTGTATAGTAGGTATGCTGATGTAAAGTTGTGAAGTGGTACTTTGTATGTGTATAAAGTTATGGTTAATAAGGTGTTTTTCGCTTTATTCCTCGAAAACTTAATTTCGTTGCCATGGTAACCAATATAAATAAAAATTGACCACAAAATTTATCATACACCCTACCTGTCGGTAAACTTCAGGTTTTTATCTTTTGATTAATACCAAATTCAGCTGGGTATTTTGCCGGTTGAACGGTTTCAATTTTTTGGTGGACTCGCCACTGTACTACATGTAGTTCTGAACCAAAACGAAAGAAAGGCACTTGTAATCCAATCTCTCTGCGTTCCATTTTCAAACCAGTCGTTGGCTTTGTCCAACCATATATCACGCATCTGACACATTTATGCCTCCGTGTTCATGACCGCGGTACACTCTTTTCGGTCTCTCAAAATTCACGTGGATGATCACTGCTACTGTCGAAGACTAGGAAAACGCAAGGAGCTAACAGGGATTAGCAATCTCATGATACATACGGTAACTCGCCTGAAAATACATCTGAGAAGCCACACTGATGAAAGTGTGTAGCTTGTGATTCAAAATGTTTACGGGCGAAAGGGCACAAGAGAAACAAAAACTCACACAAAAAATATATACATATTCTTGCAACAATAACACGCCTAGGTTTGCAGCGTTGCTTTAAAGTACCCCCCCCCCCCCCCACACACACACACATACATACAAAAAGTAAAGTTACCAAACAGAAAAGCAATGACGATTGAAATAACATAGCGTTTTGAAAATTTGTCGTTCATATTGATAAAAGTTTTTAATACCAGTGAAACATGAAAGTCGGGGGGGGGGGGGGAGGGGGCGTCCTTTTGGTCGTCCATCGAATTTCTCTTTCCATGTTGACCAGCTGTCAAAATTTTAAAAAATAAAGGCAGGTACGAAGCACCGTAATAAAAATGCCCAGTACGCCAGAACGGAAAATTACTTAACACTCCTGATAGTTCAGGTGGTTTGTCAGCTGACTGAAGCGCAACGGTGGTCATCCGTCGTCCGTGCACACATCCATTTTATTCTGCGGCTGAAAACTTTAGGAGTAGGCCTAACAATTCAAACGTGGCAGGGAGGTACCTTGGATGCTGCTCACTGTTTCCGCAGCACATATTGCTATCCAGACCACATCTCGCGAGAGAACACACGTGTTTCTAAAAAGCCACTTTTTTTTTTCTTTTTTGAGGCTTGTTTGACGAAGGGTCTCATATAATCTCCCTTGTGCTAAGGAATGGAAGGCATAAATTGCACTTCCTTCTTTATATTTGGGAATGTGCATGTGTCGGTGTGGCAAATCTTGTATTGTGAGGGAAATGGGCTCCAGTGAGAATGATAACAGGTGACAGGTAGATTTGGTCCGTCTCGTATGAATGTGCGTGTTAAATCATTCCAAACACCGCTGACAAAGTCATGTGCCAGGCTCTGTTGCTACGGCCGTAAATTTCACTCTATAAGTATTGCCAATCGACCCAAAGGCCCATTATATGAAGCATTTGGACTTGCGGTTCCCATGTAACGATCCAATTTCAACAGATAATCCGTCCTTGGAATGACTAAATGGTGAGTGCTAACACAGTCATCTTTCTCCAAGGGAGAAATATCAGCGTCTGCACTTGGTAAATACGAATGTCTGGCGTGTTTTGCATGTTCTGTTGACTATGTATTTATAATCCCGTAAAAGCTTTATACATGCATTGGTAAACCCGAGTGGAGGACTATGCCGCTACCGGGCGATAGCAAGTTAGCGAAGCAACAACATGTTGGCTGCGTGCTCAGACAATCGTGATGTTTAGGATTCATATCGAATGCGTATTCTTTGGTTCTGTGTACATGAATAGCTTTGCCAAAGATATACGTTTGTTTTGTTGGTTTTATATTGTACGGACGTATTACTTTGACACATCATTATTGCAGTGATAGATGTTGCCATGGTTTTGTCATTGCCTGATGTTCATATGTATACCTGGATGTTGTGGTATGTGGTTCCACGGTACACTGTGCCTAATACGGTCGTTTGTAAATTACAAATGTGACCGGAAATAACAAGAGATTCTGATCACCGGAGGCAATCATGATAGAGAAAAGACAGCCCAATAGAGTTTTCTATGTTTCTCGAATAACGAGCACATTTTCAAAATTTTCACATAACGCATCGACAGTGCACGACAGGTGACTTAGTTCATTATTTGTGAACCAAGCAAGTTCCTATTTTATCTATTTACTTGTTTATTAATTTATTTGTATATTTATTTGTATGTTTTTTCATTGTTGTTTATTTTGTAGTCTTTATATTTAATTTTGTTTATACATACGTAAACTGTTAATATCGCATTAGTGTTTATTTGTTTCTTTTTTTTTCTTTGTTGCGACTGGGACTCGTGCTCTCTATTTTTTCTGGAATTTAGAGCCAAATCTGTTGAATAAGGCATATCTGCGCAAGGTGTCAACGTTTAATCATACTTTTGTCGATAAATGCAGGCAGTTTTTGGGAGTTTTAAAATAACAGTTACTTAAACTGAAGGCAGGTGGATACATGAACTTTAGCATGAAAGACTGCTAATTAAAAGCAAAAGTACAAGACACAAATGCGACACTGTCGAATTACAAAAGATATAACCAGAAAAGATAATTTGCCGCAAAGTAAAGTTGTAATGAGAAATTCGGGTTATTCTAGCACGGTACACTTTTCATTGCAACTTCGATTCATATATGGATCATTGTTGTCACTGCAGCGTCGACTTACGACAAAATGGTCACCACGTGGTTGCATAAAAGCATAAAGCAATGCGTCTGACGTGAGAGTACACAACAAATCCTTCTCATGTGATTACACATGTAATTATGTCTGTTTGCCAACACAGACATTCTTTCTTTCTTTCTTTCTTTCTTTCTTTCTTTCTTTCTTTCTTTCTTTCTTTCTTTCTTTCTTCCTAATTACCTCCCTACTACAAACCTTCCTACCTTCCCACCTGCCTGCCTGCCTATCTATCTATCTATCTATCTATCTATCTATCTATCTATCTATCTATCTATCTATCTATCTATCTATCTATCTATCTATCTGTCTGTCTGTCTGTCCGTCCGTGCGTCTGTCTGTCTGGTTGTCTGTATGTCTGTCTGTCTGTCCGTCCATCCATCCATTCATCTTTATATCTTTACCTGCCGATTTGCCCGACATTTTATTTGAAGACTATTATATGTAGAAACTCGAAACTTCGCATGATTATTCCCCCATGTATAAGGTCCGGTCCAATGAGCTACAAACAAAAATGTAGAATTTTGATTTGCGTTTGTTTATTTTCTAGGGCACATAAAAAGTTCAAATGTTTAGCATCTTCAAAACTATCATACCTAGGGTCCTCATTAAAATTTTGCGGACCAGTGCCATAACCAAGCTGCTACCCTCACTCACGTCGAGGCGCTGTGACCTGGCCAAGTGCTCTTGGAGGCAGCAGAGCATGAGAACAAGCATGCGCAAATCAGTTTCCTACTCTGGCGTCTATTTTTTTATGGACCCGTACTGTTGGAACTCCCGTTTTTTGTTTTTTTTTCTTTTCGTCACTCTTGTTATTCCTAATTTCGTCGTGTGGTAGTTGATAGATTTATTGGAGAAGTGGTCCTTTAACCGACCTAGTCAGTCCAGGTTTTTGGCCTGACCAAGATCCCATGGATATCGATGTGGAGTTGGATGTCTGTTGGCACGCCAACCACCACAGGATGGCCTCCTTGAATGACCATTCTGTGTGTCACGCCTGCACTGAGGAGAGTATGTGTGACATTTATCATCAATGAGCACTTTCTTAGTGGCTGAATGTCTGTCGGGCAGATGCAAGATGTGCCAAATGGAGGCTCCAACATGTGGAAGCATGTTGTGAGCATGAGGTCAGTGTCCCTTGCAGGGAGGAGGTCATGGTCCTCGAATCAAGGCATGTGCCCTCGATGTTGTATGCCACGTATGCAGTAGTTTGCCCAGGCCTCGCAGTCAATTGCAAACTGGCCCTCGAATAGATCGTATGCACGGTCGCCATTTTGAATAAATTAGCGCCATGTTGGGAAATTGCATTCTGGGATTAATTGTAGTACGCTGCTGAGATCAGTCTGCGGGCTGCATTGGTATTAGATAGCTCGCCGTGATAAGTTTCACTCGTTGCTTAGCGAGTTTTTTCCTTAATATGGTCGGACAAATGTAACATATATTTGGTTTCTGAAGGTGTAGTATAGAAACTATCTGGTATTCAAAAAAATGTGTGGAAAATTTAAGTCTTTGAGGCGGGGGGATAAGTTGAAGTCAAGGATGTCTTTGAGGCTTGAGCAAATATCATTAATTCACTCTAGTGTTTTTTGTTTGCATGCATCCCTACTTTCTCATCTTTTTCTTTCGCTTGTGGGTATTTTTTTTCATTTTTCCTTTCTTTTTCTCCTTTTTCCGAGTTAACTGGTGCGTTTCGATCGTACTTTAATAAGCGTGATTTTCTTTGACGTGGAGGTCTGCCTTTCAGTGAGAAATAATCCCTGGACAAAATGAACATAAGAGAGACCGCATCCATCTGGTTGGGCGCGGGTTTCAATGATCTTTCAGTGAGGGGAAACCGAATACTCGTGGGCACATTGAACATAGCGAAAATGTCATTTTTAGTGCATTTATTGTCTGTCAAATAAAAGGCACAAGAATACTCACTACTACTTGCACATACTTCAATAGTTTCTCTTCAAATCAGGAACGTACACTTGCGTTGAGATATATGTGTGGTAATCAAAAGGTTAGACAGACATATACAAACGAACAAGCGTACGTGCAAGACACATTTTGCTGCTGCAAACACTCTGGATTTATCTGTGTGTGTGTGTGTGTGTGTGTGTGTGTGTGTGTGTGTGTGTGTGTGTGTGTGTGTGTGTGTGTTTCTCTTGGTTTAAACTATTTTATTTCCCAAAGTACATGTACGATTGGGGAGCAGGCAACGCCTATACGAGCCCATCTCTTGAGCGGATATCGATGCAACGTTGTACGTTTAAGCCTGTTGTACATTTTTGCAATGTACATGTATAATATTTCAGTAATTTTTTTTATATCACACAATTACCCTAAAGATACCGAATCAAAATGGGAAAACAACGTGTTAGCGATATGGACTTTGGTTCCTAGGTCTTCAAAGTGTTTTTTTTTTCTGAAACCATTAGTACATGTTAAGTACTTGGCCTTTCTTTGTGTTAACGATGTTTGCATAAAATTAATCACCCGGTGCTTAAGCTATGAAAGAGTTTACAAGATTAGCACAAATACTGCTTGCTTTAAAAAAAATACTTGTGAAAACAACACGCCAAGAAACAACACACGGGTTGTTAGTTGAGGAGCGCATGGTAAAAAAAAAATCTGTAGTTTTAAATGTTCAAATGAATATTTTAGTGACATGTCAAAAATGGAATCTTTTGCCCGTTTTTTTCGGCTATGATTAAGAAAACTCACCGCACAGGTTTAAAAATATGTATTTATACAGGATTGTCCAACAGTACTCCTAGATGACTAATAACATGGGTTGTCGAGCTGAATATGACAGGTGGAAGAGCAAAATCTCAGCTTATAAATCTGATTAATTTCTGCAACAGATGAACACGTCCCTGTTTTCCAGTATGGCATTGCGTAATGAAAGTTGATCATTTCCTATTTTCATGTCTGGTTCGGATTACTCCCAAATAAAAGTCTCTAGAAGAATACCTTAGTTTTGAAACTACTCTGCTGAAAACTAAATGGTCTTATCTTTGAAAAATAATAATAAAGAAAGAAAAATTTGTTATTTTAGGGAGCGTAATGTTTCTTTCTTTCTTTCTTTCTTTCTTTCTTTCTTTCTTTCTTTCTTTCATTCTTTCTTTCTTTCTTTCTTTCTTTCTTTCTTTTTTTCTTTCTCTCTTTCGCTCGTTCATCTACTAACCTACAAGTCTGTCTATCTATCTATCTATCTATCTATCTATCTATCTATCTATCTATCTATCTATCTATCTATCTATATATATATATCTATCTATTTACCTATCTATCTATCTATCTATCTATCTATCTATCTATCTATCTGTCTGTCTGTCTGTCTGTCTACCTATCTGTCTATCTTTCATGTTCTTTTATCATTGGTCATACTGTTAACACGTTGGTTGCAAAACACACAATAAGATTGGGTTCCTAAAGGAAAATGATTCAGATGATAGGATTACCCAGTTGGAATGGATATATATAAAGTAAACTATATAAATTGATCGCAATGTGCAAATGTCATCATTCAAAGTTACACGGTAAACGTAGTATGGTGAGGTCATGGGCACGAATTTACACAATTTTCAGTCCTGGAATGTCAGGCGATCATGAGCACGAATTTACACAATTTTTAGTCCTTTCCAGGACAGGAAATTCTTCTTATCCATTGCCAGTTTTATTTGTTGGCAAGGGATAAAATTTACTTTGTTTGCCTCAGGAATAATTTGTAAAGCACACAGCCAAATAACAAGTTCAACTTCACATGGCAACCTGTGTAATTTCATAGTCGACACAGGTATCGCCATAACCGCTCGCACACTACAAATAAGCCCACAATGCACCTCGGGTTAAAAAAAATTGGCGCATGCACTGTGCTGCAAGCATACTATCTATTGATGCCCCATGGGGGGGGGGGGGGGTAACTAGTCAAACCAGGCCTCGCTTCCAGGATCAGACACGTCCTCAAATTAAGGCTTGTCCTTGAATTGAGGCCTTGTTTGGGAGAGGCTAGGCCTTCTATGGATTCTACTTGGACAGTGGTTGGGCGATTCCACTCTACGGTCTAGGGTCCCTTCCACAGCCACAGCATCTGAAGTGGGTGTGTCTATGATGAGTGGCCCTTCCAATCCTGCTCGTTCTATGGCTGGACATGCATTGGCAGTTTGGTGGCAGGATGATACCTTGGTGAATACTAAAGCAGTCACTACCATGAGGGTAAGTCGGTGGTGGCCATGGGTAGAGCATCATTGCTCCCTGTGACCCCTCCTCCTCGAGGACTTCCTTCTCACTCTCTGCCAGGGCAAGCTTCGGGTGTCCAGGTGAGAGTGACTGCCCAGGTGTTAATGGGCTGGGCCAAGGTGCTGGCGGTGCTGTTGGCAAATGGTGGGATTGGCTGAAGTGCAAAGTTTCTTCAGGGGATTTTGCTGGCTCTCCCCCTTCCCCCACCCCCCCTTGGAGATGCTTGGCCCCTCTTGTGAAAGCTGGCCTGAGACATCTTCCGAGGTGACTGCACCCAAGTGCAGTTATGGTGGTGGCTCCCACCAAGCCTCTTATGATGGCATTGGCTGGTTACGGGCCTCTTGGAGGCCAGGGTTCCCATGCTTGATGGTCCTCAGAGGTGAGAACTTGGCCATCATGGTTACATTGGGTTGGTAAGGTTGATTCAGCCTTGCATCTAATTTTTCCCCTGCCTCTCTCCTCACAAACATTGGCACTCCTGCCAGGGGAGGGAGGAGAAGAAAAATACAAGGCAGCACCAAAATTCCTCTTCTTCTCTGAAAGGAAGGTGCAGCACCAGAACCATGGTTCAGGAATGATACCCGCTCAGGAGAGACAGCCACCTTTCTTGGCAGTTCCACTTCCAGAGGGTGGAGCACTGGTGTACACAGGGATTCTCCACATGGCTAGTCCCATCACTGGAGCAGCTATTGTGGAGATGGAGGGTCCACAATCTGCCGATATGACGGCAGGCCAGGGTGCTCAGTGCTTAAGCTGACCCCCATGTGAAGCAAAGGGTCACTCAGGTTTGGTACCCTGTAGGCTGGTGGGAGAGGTGGCGATGGTTGTAATCCCCTGGCTGCTAGACCTTTTTGCCTTGTGGTTGCTGGTCAGCCAGTGTTACCTCCTCATGCAGGTGAGATTCTGATGGGGGTTTCCCAGTGGAAACTCCCTGGGGCATGGGGGGAGCTGCATATGAAGTACAACACTACATTTGTGATGTTGCTTCCTGAGATTACTCCAGTGTCAGAGGCCCAGGCAGATGCTAAGGTGTTGCTTTGGGTTATTGTTACTTTTATGTGGGAAACCCTCACTGGAGAGAAGGCACTGCTGACCATGGTGGCACAGCCAAGGCCTGTGTGCATGTCAGTTGATGATGGTGAGGCGGCCCCCAAGTTGGAGGTGTTTTTTTCCACCTTGGTGGCCTAAAAGTTCTCTGGGCTTTTTGCCCAACTGGCAGGGTCAAACTCGCAAGCCAAAGGTGAGGTGGGATCTGTACTGGACTAGTAGGTCTGTAAACATCTTTGCTCCTGCGATGGTTGAAGCTCCCTTACAGGACTATGGCATCAAGGAAGGGGAGTTCCTGTCCTCCGCCCCATCAATGCTTTGGCATTTTGAACAGTACACACAGGTGGTGACAATCATTGGCTCCTTCCTCACCTGTTCAGGCTGTTCAACCACACAGTTGAGGGGGCACATGATGATCCTTCGGCACCAGCTTCCACCAACACATTTGGTGGAGACCCCGCTGGGCATTAAGCAGTCTTGGAGCTGTGCTGTAGGTCACATGCTCGGCAGAGTAATTATGCATGACTCCATGTCAAGTTGCTGCAGCATAATACGTCACTCTTTGTGGCCTCCCTGTCAAAGGCAGTTAGGAGCTACCCTTGGACCCAGTTAGTCCTTGGCTGTTTTGCCAGTGGCTTGTTCCCGTCCTTGAAAGCGCAGGCAAAATTTCTGCCCATTGCCATGTCACAGCTGTGAATGGCCTACAGCAGCAGCAGAAGCTGCAAAGGTGCAGTAAGAATCGAATGAAGAAGGTTGGCCAGGCTTCTTAGTGGCTCTTCTGGTGCCAAAAGCAGGTAGAGGCTGGCACCTTGCCTCTAGGGGCACACACCTGTCATCCAACGACTCTGCAAGCCCATCAGTCTGTGATCCCTCTCTGTCTTCTTGGGAAAGATTAGCTGGCAGTTGACTAGTGTTGCAGGCCTACCACTGGGATAGTACATCGTCCAGCATGGTTACTCATTGGAGTTTGCCCCAGACACTTCTCCACCCCTCTCTCGAGTTTACTTCTCTTTCGTACCTCACATAGAGGCAGACCAGAAACTTTTGCGTGAAGCTGTGCAAAAGCTTGTGGACATACAGGTCATCCTACCAGTGTTAGAAAATAGGTCACCAGGCTTTTACAGTTGTCTCTTTTTGGCACGGAAATAGAGACAGTGGGCAAGGACTGATAAATGACTTGAAGCATCTAAACTCATATCTTGCAGCACCTTAAGATGGAGACCCCAAACAAAATCTTGGTGGCGATGCAACAGGATGATTGGACAACTTTAATACACCTGTGGATACACATTTTCACATTTCTTTGGCCCAACAGTCTCCCAAATTTCAGCATTTTGGGGTTCAGGTTAGAGTTTTTTTCAGCTCAGTGCTGTCCTGTCTGGCTCAGCACTGGTACTGCTCATTCTTAACATTTTCCACTCACAGTCTGCATATGGGCAGGCTCATGCAAATTACCATTGTATTCAGAGTCTGCATGTACCTGGAGTCACCTTCCTAGATCATTTTATTTGTTATTTTGATATAAACGATGTATTTTGCAAAAATCAAAGGCATAAATATATTTGTGATCTGATTTGTCAAGACCCCAATGCTATAAGTGGTTTATGAATGCAACATTCACCTTGGTGAACCATTTCATGTCACTAAACATTAGTATTTTGTGTGTGTGTGTGTGTGTGTGTGTGCAAAATATCAAAATATGAAATTATATCTTTGTTGCCATAGCAGCCAAGTGTTACACCTATTATTTTCATTTTGACACGGAACTGAGAGCACTACTTCTACTGAACACGTTGATATATAGTTATGGTAACTAGGTATATTATGAATACAGAATTAATTGGGTCCAATTTTTGGAATTGTGCCAAAAATCCCTAGACACAGGCAACCTAAGCCAATGAAATAGCCCAGGTTGGAAAGTGCTAATTGAGTCATGAGTGAGGTGGCAGGGTTTGTGCACTAGCAAGGGATCGGGTTGCACATTTATCTAACAGATTGGTTCCTGCAGTCTCATGACCAGGGCCTTCTTCTAAAGGACAGGCAGATTGTGTTGAACCTGTGTGTGAAGTAAGGCCTAACCATGAATCTCTCAAACTCCAGCCTGACTCCTGCGAGGGAGTTCAATTTTATAGGTTTTCAGTGTCTGACAGTTCCTTTTCTCTGACAGCCTTCAGAGGACAGGTGGAAGCAACTCTTAGTCCTCTTGAAGCAGTTCAGTAGGGCATCTGCTCCAACAGGGCATGAGTGGATGTGCCTGATCAGGACTTTGACTTCCGTGCACTCTCAGGTTCTTCTGGGGAGGCTTGATTATCTGCTTGTATCAGCTCAGCTTCCGGGATCAGTGGGATAGAAAGATCTATCTCTTGTCAAAGCATCTGACAATCCATCTGTACGATTGGCTTATTTTGAGTTGGTGGTCTCGCCAGACAAAAGTAAAGTGAGGGCAGTCTCTCGTACTTTTCAGTGGCAAAATGACTTTGTTTACCAATGCCTGGGGCTGAGGAACACATTTGGACTCTGTGACAACCTCAGGTGGCAAATGGTCTCCTCAGAGAAGGCAGTTTCCCATCAATTGGCTAGAAGAGGAGGCAATTCGTCATGCCCTTGTCCAGTTTTGATCACAGTTGGAGAACAAACACATCCTGTTGTTGCAGTGATTGCATTCATTAACATACAGGGAGGTACCAAGTAAAAAATAAGTCATCTCTGGCCAAGTCGAGCCTGGTTTGGTGCCGTCAGTATGGCATCGGGATCCACTGTTGGCACATTTTAGATTGCCTGAACATCAAGACCTGGTCTTGTGCTGATTGCAGGTCCTTCAGACCGAGTGAGCTATGAAACCCAGGGTTGTGGAAGTGACCTGGGCCTGTTGGGGTCGACTACACATTGATCTCTTCACCACCAAGGACAAACACAAGGTCAACACCTTTGTGTCCCCATTCCTCAACGAGCTTGCATGGGCAAAGACACCATGTCAATTTTGTGACAGGGGATGTGGGCATATGCCTTTCCTCTGACTCCACTGTTATTGGAAGACAAGACTCGGGAGGGGCAGTAAGTCCTATTTGTGGGCCCCTGGTGGCCCAGTGGGGAAAGTTTCTTAGATTTTCTAAGGTTGAATGTAGATCCTCCTTGGTCACTGCCTGTTTTTCTTCAACTGCACCACCACTCAGGCTCAGCAAGCTTCATCAGAACCCACAGTTTCTCGGACTTCATGTCTGGCAACTATTAGCAAGGATGTTTTGTCACATGGCCTCTCAAAGGGAGTAGCTGAATGAGTAGCCCACAGAAAGCATTTGAAATCTTCTTTAACAGCTTTGTGATTAATGGTGGAACAAGTTTGCTGCTTGGTGCATTGCTAAGGACCTTTCACCGTGGGACACTTCGTTCCAGCAGATTATGGACTTTCTTTAAAGTCTGTTTGAGGAGGGGCGCTTGAAGGTTTGCACCATTTAAGGATACCACTCAGCCACTGTGGCTACTTTTAAGACTAGAGGGCAGAGTTTAGGAATGGATCCTTTCTTCTGTAGACTTGTGAACAGTTTCTATATGGACTAGTGAGTAGAGTGCAATTTTGTGCCTCGCTTGGATCTCTCCATGGTGCTTATGACACCTCTGTTCAAACCTAAAGATATGGGCTCTATTGATCTTAAGATTCTTACCTTCAAGATGGTCTTCCAGGTTGCCCTGGCCACAGGTGCTAAGCACAGGGAGATACACACCTTAGATGAATCTCTCATCAGGTGGTCTGCAGTTAAGTAGGATGTTTTTCTGAGGCCTTGCACAGGATAAGTGTCTCAGACACAAGTGGTACACGACCCTTCAACTCCTTTGACTGGTTGTTGGGTTAAGTTACTCTTGTCAACCATGTCCAGCTCAGTGCCAAATGGGGCCTTCTGTCCCCTTAGACCACTCTTGTTCTATTTGAGTAGGACTGAACCTCATTGAGCTGGGTGGAAACTTCTGCTTCTCTTTCTTAAATAGACAGAGTCTGGAGCCCGTTGCTTAATACCATCTCAAGATGAATAAGGATGACGATTTCTTTGCATAATATTTCTATGTCCTTCTACCTAAGGGACTTGGTAAAAGTGGAGTTGCGGCTTTTGCCATTCACGTGCTTCCTAACAGCTACTTCCAGCTGGTTCTAGGGTATGCCTCACGCATCCCCTCTAGCTCAACAGGGTTGAAGGAGGGGCACCTGAGGTCCACGATGTTCTTTGGTCTGTGGCTTTCAAGTGCATAGTTTTTTGGCTAGATTTTTTGGAGGTACTTCCCAACTCCAGTCTGATGCTACATCAGCTTAAGTGACCTATGGTGTTGTACTTACCCTTACATATGACGTTTTTCAATAGTAAAACTGTCATTAAGATACAGTGATCTCTATTGGTCACTGGAATTCCCACTCCACCTTCTGCTTCTCGGTTCCTCTTTTGCAGTGTAGGAAACCGATTTGCACATGCTTGCTATGATGCATTACTGCTGCTAGGAGCCTTCCGCCATGCCATAGGTCCTAGACGTCAGTGAGTGAAACAATATGGTGACGGCACTGGACCCACAGGATGTTTATGGGGACCCTTGAAAAGCACCTGAAGTGCGTGGAGACCAGCTTAAGTGACCTATGGTGAGTACTGTCTCTTAATAACAGTTTTGCTGTTGAAAAAATGCAGATATATCTCTTTGTCTTTTATATGCATCCATTGAACCACAAATAAAGGTTGTTTTTTTAATCACTTTATGCTCATTAGGTGGCTTGAGAAGTTTACATCTTGAATATCATCAAACCTATGATAGATGGAGGTTCTAACTTTTGCTCGTGGTGCACTGGAAGCCACTACACCTAAAACCTTTGAAATGAAGTCGGAATGACTCATCTGCCTATAATAATCTTGAAAGCATTCAATATTATTGGATGTGCCTACAGCATAAATATATGAATTGAAGTTTCCATGGATCCCTTCACCTATCTAATGGTTTGAAGATATTAAAGGTTTAAATTTTGAAATTGGCCTAATTTGCATACTTTTCGCCACTGTCAGACTTCTCCATGCAAAGCCACTCTTTATGAACATAAGCATAACTATGCCACATATGGAGTGTCAACATATATTAATCTACCAAATAAACATCCAACAAATTTCCTGGTGAAGAAGGAAGGAATGAATAAAAAGAGAAAAGAAAGAAAACAGAATTTATAGGAAAAAGGAATATCTGCGTTGACGCAAAAAAAAAAAGTAATGGATCTGTAGTCAGGTGAGAACATGACACTCCATGTTAACTTCAAATCTTGGTTGACAAGTCCATATTCTTACTCCCATCTTTTCGATAAGTGCCAACTTGTCCCAGTTCGTGTGCCCCGTCATAGATGTAGCTAGGGTTAAGTGTCCCATTGGTGTCCCGTGTCTGACCTTTATCTTTCCTGGAAAGCAAGGAATAAGTCTTTCATTTATGTAGACAAACGAAATGTTATAGGTAAAACAAAACAAAAGACAAGACCAGACAAGCACAGCATGAATTGCTTTCGCACTATGTGCACGAGGGGCGCCAGATTTGTAGGAGGATTATTTTACAATGTCGATCGTTTACAGGCAAGATCCGAGTGCCTTTTGGTGTAAAAAAATAAAAACGAAACGTTTAAGCCTGTGGGACTATCTAATAATTTTTGAGCGTTTATCATGGAAAGAGAAAGACAAGTGTGTAGATCATGAAAAATACCTAATCCTTACATTCCCAAACCCTCTGAGAATGGACAATGTATTACAAGACGAGCAGAATTTCAGTTTCAAAACTGCCGTTTCAGCACTGAGATTTCATTGCCATGGCATCCAACGGAAACATGTGATGTACATGCATGCTCACATGCATGCATGCATACATACATGTTACCACTCAATGCTTATACAATCCTGGATTCTATGCATGTGTCCTAGGTTGGTACATGTGAAGTTCATGAACACAAATGCCCACAAGGTTGAAGGTAAGCAGATACAGCTAATATCAGCACACTGTTCTCAATTCTATGCAGGCGATAGAGGGTATTCTTGTAAAAATCAACCTCAAACTTTTGACCATTCACATACATGTTTCTGGGCAAGATTACGCTGCCACCTCCTATCGCCATCAAAATGGCTGCTGACAGAGAAAACAGACTATTGGACTCACTGAGTGACAGAATTCTAACCATTGGTAAGAAGAGTGATACTTAATTTCAAAAGCTGATATGTTAAAAAATGAATACAGTTTTTTTTAATGTGTGATTTTTTCCTGTAAGTGGTTATAAAACGATTATCACATGGGTGGGTCTGTATGGGGCCTGTCCCAAATCCCTCGACCTGGATCGTTACTCTAAGTATTTACATTGATGTGAAGTTGTGAAGCGACATTTTCAACAACCTTTTGAGTTGCACTACAAAGGTTGTCTCTTCGGATTTCACCGAACATAGATCCGTAACCCCAGCAAGGACACAATAGTATTTTCACTCATTAAATGGGGTTGGGCATACCATGAAGAATTAATTCCTAATCTTATCATAATTCTTTAGGTAAAAAGCGACGATGAAAAGATGGAAAAATCATTTGTACTTATCTGTATTTTATATTTCTTTTACAATTTCTTGGCGAGGATGAGAAGGAGAAGGATGAAGAAAAAGAGGAGGAGGACTTTTTTTCTACGTAATCCTGCTATAACAATGCGTAATCTACGCTGCAAGTACGATTAAAATCTCTGAATCAACGGGCTGATAAATCCAACGAAAAATAAAGCAGGCGACATTCCATTCCCGGCGACTTTGGCCGAAGAGTTGGCCTAGAAGTAAAAGTGTTCACCTTCCAAAATTTTCTGCATCCAGAAATGTTTCAAATAGCTTCTGGCCTTTAGTTTCAGGTAACAGCATTGCTAGAAAACCTGCTGCTAGAGAGAAGCTTCCATATATAACAGATGGGAACGGTTTCCAGAACCTCGCCTGTAAACAAAAATGAACACTGTTCAAACCCTACAAGAGCACCAGCGTCTTGAGATACAGAACAAAGAAGAAGAGCGTTGGTACACTAAAAGGGGCAAATATTATATATATATATATATATATATATATATATATATATATATATATATATATATATATATATATATATATATATATATATATATATATATATATATAATATATATATATTGTGTCTGCACAATACCAGACGGCGCCACCTTACAGGGTTTCGGCTTTTTAATCCTGTGCAAATCTTGCTGCAAAACTACTCCATATATTGTGTTGATAAGAAGATAGTGTCCCTGGTTATTTTAATTTTTGTATGTTGGCTCATTCGGGAAAATCTAATTTGACATTATTCTCTCTTTTTGGCGTGGATACGATATATATACAAACAGGTTACTTGTATTGAGATGAAGAAGAGCAAAGCGAAGGAAGACCAGGGGAGTAGGATAAGATAGAACAAGGAAGATGAAGAAGAAAAGAAGTGGAGGAGGAGGAAGAAGAAGAGAAGGAGGCGGAGGAGATGGAAGAGCAGAAGCAGAAGAAATCGTGGTGTAATTCAAAATTAATAGTTGCAATTAGCGAAAACATGTATAATTGGTTGAAACATATTTTAATTTCCCTAAGAATACAATTCGGAGACAGGACAAAGGCCTATATGAATCCCTGTTGCATATGAATATGTACATTTGAGTGTTGTATTGAAGTAATACAATATGACGTTTATTATTCAACAAACAAAAAAACAACAAAAACAAAAGAAAAGTAAACAAAAAAAACAAAAACAAAAACAAAAACAAAACAAAAACAAAACAAAAACAAACAAATAAACAAAAACAGAACATACTCAAACGCGCAATATAAACAGGCATAAGGCCAGGATTAGCATTTAGTTTTCCTGTTCATACCAAATAATGTGTTTGTCCTGTTAAACTCTAAATTGCCATTAAATACCACCAAGATAAATGCCGGCGCATGCTGTCACTTACTGCTGTTGTTTCAAAATTTTGTTAAAATCTAGAATGTGCCCTATTTCAAAAGTACACCGCCTTTTTCAACAATTTCGAAAGTATCGAATATAATGTCAACTGGGTAATCTCTGAAACGCAACTATTGGACAAGATGTCACGTGGTTCACGTTATCCAATCAGGAACAACTTACTCTTAGATAAGTTAATGTAATTATCATAATTTGGCCAGTTGGCACTTACCGATAATGCAAATTGCGGAGACACCATTCCGCCAATACGAGAGAACATTGATGAGACACCTACGCCCGCATTACGAACCACTGTTGGGTATACTTCTGCCGTAAATATGTAACAGGCAATGAAACTTAAAGATGTTCCAAATTTTCCAATAAGTGATAAAGTTGTCTGTAGGCGGTTGTAACCTGTTGGCGGTGCAAAAAGACACATCAAATGGAAAGATCAAGTGTCAGTAGGCTATCTTTTCAATAAAGACGTATGGTCGTCCATATAGCTGTATAAACAGACGTTATGCGCAGAACCAACAGGTTCTTACCTTCTCCTTCTCGTTTTAAATCAAGTCTTATGACTCTGGTATGACAGTCAATCAGTGGCAGGTTATGCCAAAAATATAGTACTCCTAGTACCATGGCTCCTGCCCTTTGCTTGCCTGTTGCCTGCGCTTGTCTCTAGGAATAATTGGCCCCTTTGGAGAGCTTTCGTAGTCCCTTTTTGTTCCATATGTACACTTTGCACTTATACAGCATTTTGGTTTTTTGCTTTTAGTCAGCAGGCGCATACACTTAGATTGATAATTTCAGTTTCACAAACGTTATCACAACATTGTTGGCACATCACTAAGCAACTTGATCAGATCTTATTTTGCTTTAATCTATGCAGAACTTGATTCAAATGACTTAAACCCTAAGACGTGATGGAATCTTAGCAAATGCTCTCTCGGCTCCAAAATTAATCAATGTATTCCACCTCTTGTCGAAAATGGTCAAGTGTTCACCAGCAACGCAGATAAATGTGACATCTCTAATGGCCACTTTGCTAGTCAGTATAAAACTCTGTGTCGAAAGCGTTTGAACACGTCATATTTAATGTGTTCTATAAGCATTTCATGCGGCATGAACATCTGACCCCCCCCCCCCCCAATTCTGGCTTGAAATCCACTGATCCCCAAATCAATCAGCTTATTAAAATACTTCATGATATCTGTAATGGTCTTGAACTTAGAAATGTGCATGAATGGTAATTCGGGATATTTCAAAGGTCTTTGATCGAGTCTGCCATGAAGGACTCAAATTAAAGAGTATGGCATTAAAGAACCGCTTATAGGTTTGATAAATAGTTATTTGTTAAACCGGTTTCAACGAGTTTACATCGGTGGCCACTCCTCTGACTGGCTTCCGGTCGAAGATAGTGTTCTTCAAGGATCGATCCTTTGCCCCATATAATTCTTAGTGCATATTCATGACATTATTGATGATAATTCTTGCAATATAAAACTATTTGCTGATGACACTAATATTTTAGAAATTGTATTTGATGTACATGCCTTTGTTAACAGAATAGACACTGATCTAAAAAAAATAGACTTTTGGGGTAGACTTTGAAAAAAAATATATTTAATGTCTAAAATCCATACCTTATTATTCAAATCCAAACGTCACCAACTAGACCACCCTTTTAGATGGAACCCTGTTCCGAAATCAAACGCTCACACTCATTTAGGTTTAACCCTCTCTAGTAATAAAAAATCGGATGCCCACATCACTTGCGTTATAAATAAGGTGAGTAAAGCATGGCATTGATGCACACACTGAAATATAAACCATCCAGGAAAACCCTCATTCGATTATACACAACTATGGTTCGTCCAATAATAGCACATGGGTGTGAAATTTTCGATGATTGTACTGCTGTTTAGTCTTTGGAAACTGTTCAATACGAAGCTGTATGTATCTGCCGTGGTGCACTGAGGCGTACACCCTATACTTTTATTAAGAGAACTGGGTTGGCCGACCTTGGCTACCAGAAAGAAATACACAATTTTGTTGTGCTCCATAAAATGGTTCGTACGCTGGTCCTTTCTTACTTATCTGATCTTGTTCCTGGTAATTTCCTGAACACTGCAACACGTAACCGTCTCAACCTAAGTTAAATATGATTTAAAAACTCATGTTTTGGTAACTCTTTACTTCCATCATCTATACGACTTTGGAATGACCTGCCACTTGAAATTCGTGAGACAACTCTCTACATCATTTAAAGGCAAATTTGAAAAACACACTTTTGGCTGGTGACCCTGTACCAAATTATTTTTATTATGACGATCGGTTTCCAAATATATGTCACACTCGGTTACACCTGGCATGCTCTCCTTCCGATAGCCATCTTCACAAAATTAATACAGTTCCATCGGCAGCATGTGAATGTTCAGATCCGTGCGATGTTTGCACTTTTCCCTTGAATGCCCACGTTATGTTGCTCAGAGGAAGGCCCTTTTTGAAAACTGTGTGTCGAATATTCACACCTGGTGCAAATCCTTCCCTCATTCTATATTTAACGAGCGATTGTGATATTTTGATTCATTATTTTCTTCATGGTAACAAAGAATTGTCCTATGATATTAGTGCTCAGATATTTAAGGCTGTGCAAATATTCATTGTGGATACCAGAAGATTTTATTCTTAACTTGATATGTACTTCAAAAACCATGCATTCTTTCTCATATATGTAACTGTTAGAAAGCAACAGTAAATTTACTCAGGAAACTGGTATTTTTCACCTATAGCAGGTCCCAGATTTACTTGAGTGTTTTCATATTTCTGTATTGTATTTTCCTAACTACCAATCTTCGGGTCTTTTTTTTTTTTTTTTTTTTTTATGTGACGTAAGTGTGATGTATATTATAGTGCTGCCTTCTATGTTATGGAGAACCTGTATTATTGGTGCATCTTTGTACCATTTGGCAATCTAGGCCAAATAAATATGTTTCAACTAAACCATGTTCAGAAAACGCCAATAACATATTACATCCCAAAACAAAGTTTCGTACCTTTTATATACAAAAGTGGAATACAAGCCAACAGGGCGACAGCTGCCACCAGAAAGGCTCCAATGAACGGCTTTTTTCGACCGATCCTGTCAAAGGTCAACACAATAACTCCATAAGCTGGCCATTCAACAAGGGCGTTGAAAAACGTGTTTAGAAAAATGTTTCCACCCAGCGACCCAGCATTTAGGGAAAGCCCGTAGTAAACCATACTTGTGGTGAACCTATAGGAAAGAGTACATGTGGTTTATTTCCAACGTTTAAGCTGGAAAGTAGAGCACATTATGGATATCAACTTACAGTGTCCTTTTCCGTAATTCAACATGAATCACGATTATTTATCATCATCATTCCTGCTGCTGCTATCATTACTACTACTTTTGCTGGTGCGGCTATTACAAATACGATGTCACTTAATCTCTTCAATTTTTAAAATACAACCGCGTCACCGAACATATTGTCAATTAACATTTGATGGTTGCAGAATTATTCCTGGATGTGTTGCTTGCATCCACCTCGAGCTGCTTTGATGCATGATAAGTTCTTTTTTTTTTAAGTTTTATTCAGTATTTTCTTCAATTGCATTACAGCTTCATTAGTGACATTATTTCTCAGCTAAAATACACATGGTGTCACTAAAACAACAAAAAGCCAAGTGTGCCATTTGTATTTTTCTGTCTTCCGTATATTGGTACGTACACTGGTTCATCATATGATTTCACTAAGTCCTGCCATCATAAACAAGAACTAATGTTATATTATTTATTTGGCATTATTTCACGTTCTTACATTTCTTAAATCTAAGAAGGTTGTCTTTACCAAATATAAGGTAAAGACGAGCAGCAAAAATTGACGTCTCTGTACAACTGTATAAATGTACATCTTAACTGTAAGCCAAAGTGACGAAAACCAAATATCTAAGATTAATTTTTACTACTTTAAGACCCTGGAATCCTGTCAGTGCAATTCACGAGAAGAGTTGCGGTCACAGAACCATGTGTCTGTCCCTTGCCTCAAAAACTGGCAAACATGAAATCAGTCTGCCCGTCTTAATCATTTGATCATTTGTATCTCACTATGGCCAATATATCAGTTACATTGAATATATATATATATATATATATATATATATATATATATATATATATATATATATATATGTATATATACATGTATGTATGTATGTGTGTGTGTGTGTGTGTGTGTGTGTGTGTGTGTGTGTGTGTGGTCGTAGGAGCAAATGAAGGAATGCAAAAAATATTTATGATTTGATTACCGAGATCAAAATAAAACTGGCAGTCATTCTAAATCTGTCGAGAATTAAAGCTAATCTTGGGATTTTAGCGGTACAGTATCGTCATATGGTAATTTTATGCGTTAGGATGCCATCTTATTTACGTGTACACTACACATAAAAATAAGGGTAAATGAAAGAAATGTCACACACATAAAGTGCAAGACGGATATTCGGCGGGGTGAGCTAAAAAAGCCAACGAGCCACAGTTTGTTACAGATATGGATATTTTGGCACTGTTGCCATTGTCTCATTCATTCATTCATTCATTCATTCATTCATTCATTCATTCATTTTTGAACAAATGTTGCAGAGTCCAATACTTCAAACTAAACCGCAAATACATGATTAACCTCTCGACACATTGTTTAACAAAGTAGGCCTACTTTTAAGCAGTTTGAGTCAGAAACAAAAAACGTTTTTAGTCATGTACCTTTTTACATAAAGAAACCAGTGAGGAGGTTTCTGTACAACTGTATATATGTACATATTACCTGTAAGGCAAGCTGACGAAAACCCACTTTATAAGATTAATTTTCTCTACTTTAAAACCTTGGAATCCTGTCATGCGGCCATGCCATCATAAATGAGGTAGGAAGCTTGCTTTGATGACATCTGTGATTAATTACCTCACAGAGCTCACGTAGCACTTTTGACCCATACCTAGCCTCTGAAGTTAGAGCCCCAACGTGATGTATTAGCAGCTTTGGAAAAATGACGTCTGTGAGAGCATACAAACTGGGGCTCTCTTGCATACCAGATCAGAACATGAGTTCTTGCTGAGCCACAAATACATACATATGTTCATACATACATACATACATATACATACATACACACACATACATGACTGAATAAATAAATAAATAAATAAATAAATAAATAAATAAATAAATAAATAAATAAATAAATAAATAAATAAATAAATAACAACTCATTCTATAAGTGACACACATATTTATTAATAGTTTATACCTCAAAAGAGAAATGAATTATAATTTAAAAAAAAAAAAACTCAAATATATGAATAGAATCAAATAGGTGGAAAATTCTATGCCTTATGTATATGGTCACGCATGGTTTATTTATTCATTTATTTATTTTTTTTATTTATTTATTTAATTAATTATTTATTTATTTATTCGTGCATGTATTTGTGGCTAAGCAAGAACTTATGTGTATTGGTCTATAAGAGAGCTCCATTTTATACACTCTTTGTGACGTCATGTCCAAAAGAGTGCTCATTCATCATTTTTGGGCTCTGGCTTCATAGTTTTGGGTAAAAAGTGCTACGTGAGCTATGTGACGTAATGAATCATAGGTGCCATCCAAGTGAGCTTCCTACCTCAATTATGATGTCGCGGCAGCCAGTTTGAATTGAGGGTGTGAACGTACCTGTATATAGTCCTCACAAATTAGCACATTTAAAACACCACTGACTGCATCAAACCCCAATCACTACCTGCGTGTTCCTTGCAACATGCTAAGTAGCCAGAGCAGGCTACAATGAAAATCAATTATTCACGGTGTTGCCGCTATGGAACTTATGCGCATCGAGGTGCATGGTTTGCACCCAAGTAGTTTTTTGCTGAAGCTTTTTTGTGTGCTATCCCCGGGGCTGACACCAGTACACTACACTGCTGTACATGCTTGGCGTAATATATAAATTCCTGATATATATATATATATATATATATATATATATATATATATATATATATATATATATATATATATATATATATATATATATATATATATATATATATATATATATATATATATATATATATATATGTCTGTAAAGTCGACAATAAATGTTTAATACACACAGGTTCCAAATTTATTCGCCCTTTTTATGCTATACCGTTATATAACGTGGCTTGAAGTTCACATTCGGCTCTCAGGCAGTCATTCAGGATACATTTTCTATGCTTCAGCTGCAGCCTCTTGTCATGTAATATGAAAACACGTTACTTTTGCACATGTACGCACCACAAAAAGATGATGATCAATCCCCGAATCCTCATTCGAGGATATCTTAAAATATCAAGAAAATTTTCCTTTGACGCAGCCTCCGAATTGCTCTGTAAAAAATCAATGACTATGCCATATATAATTTATGTGAGTGTGCAACTGTAATGCGCTAAGTAGACTTTTATCAGGTTACATGTTCAGATTTCAGATTTATGTGGACACTAAGGCTTCACCACATTTCTTTACAAGAACTATGTTTCGAAAATTAACTTTCTGTGAGAAAGGGTACCATACAATATGCACTGAGAATACCAGTATTATTCTTTTGGGTCAAAATTCTGTTATCGCGAGTGTGTGTTTCTTGCTCTTATTTCGAAGGAAATGCCATTTGATTCAACAGATCAAATTAAATTTCATTTTGTCTGATATTTATGAAAGTTATCTGGTCGCCTGATCTCAAATAGAGAGTGCCAAAGCATGTTTGATCTTCAATAGAAATCACAGTATATTACATGTAAGTCAAATAAGGATCAGCATAGCATGTTAGATATTACACAGAAGGTCACACATAAGGTCTGGTCTGCAAAAGAGAACAGCACAGCATGTCTGGTCTTAAATTAAAGAGTAGCATAGCAATATTGTATACGTACATTACTCTCTTCAAAATCCAAGTGCTCTGGTAGTGTCTTTCGGTTTATTATTGCAACCCGTTTCAGAACTAATTTGGCCTCTTCAACGCAACCTTGTGACACAAACCAACGGGCAGACTCGGGTAAGAACCTGATAAATGTAAGCGTATAAGCTTTGCATAAAAAAAAACTGTTCTCATTCAATGGCAAACCTGTAAAAGTTATGCTATTGTGTTTTTCTGATTGTGTATAACCTCATTCTATTGTATTTAGTCTCATGCAACTTTTAATTACTGTAATTTGTCATTAAAGCTCTGCAAGCAACATTGATTTTACAGCACGGCACTTCCTTAGATATCCACATTTTATAACTTACTGGCTACTTACTTTTTAATTGGATTTGTTATAGATATTTTCCATAAGTAACCGGTCACTTTTGTTATCTTAATTTCTCTTGTTACTATCCATTAGTTATCATAATTTGAAAATGTGCATTACTGTTTCCTGACTAGGAGTACATCTCATCATGTTTCACCACCTACTATTTAGGTAACTGAGCAAAGTGTGAAATTTTACACATGGATATGCCACTTGTATCAAATTTGCCCATGTGGCTTTCACGTTCTTTTGAGCATAGTATTTAGCAAGTGTAAGGTTACACCTCTTGCATCTATTGACTGTAAAACCTTTCCATACAGACACAAGAGAGTAGGTATCAATCCCTTGATGGGGAGGGAAATCACGATAGAAAATGAAGGATGAGGAACACGAGAAGGAGTAAAAGGATGCTGAATAAACCATAACCAGTCCAAAGAGCCCCCCCCCCCCCCCCCAGCATGTATGTTTGTTCGTAAATGTCACAGTAAGCTAAATTCTGAATATCAAACGGGTTTTTTTTTTGTTGTTGTTGTTGTTGTTTTTTTTTTTTACAAATGGCAAATCTGTTATATAATGAATTAGAATAAACACAACCATAGTTCCAATAAAAAATAGCTTTAAAACGAGTCTTACGATATGTATGGAACAAATACGACGTAGGGAATTGATAAAGCGAGCTGCAGTCGCCTAAAATCCCGCACAAAGTACGCACTAGTGGTAGCAGCATAAAACCCACGCAGTAAATCGGCGAGAAACTCGTTTTGGGTCGAGATGTTGGACCAACTGACTCAACCACTGTATTTGCATGAAACAAACAAACAAAACATTAACCTTTGACATTTCAATGTAAAATGCCGATGAACAATGCATAAACGAAAGTATATTACACAATATGTTCATGGTAACGGTATAACATACATATCAACACACTGCAGCTCACTTTCACAGAGACATTTTGTATGATAAACCCCTTTATCATATCAGATTAAACTTGGATGTTGTTGTTTTTTTATTTATATCATAAAGTATCAGATGTAGCAAATGAAGAGTTGATACTGTGGGCAGATGTGGTTGGTGCCCACCTCTTAATGGGTCGATAAATATACTTTGCATTTTCTCTAGTCTTAACTGACTATTGTTTCCATAATCTTAAAGTACTGAATTAAATTATTTTCTGCTTTGAAATATTTGAGTGTCAAATTAATCAATAAGCATTCAAAATTGTGCCCTTGCAATGCAGTGACGGGTCATCCGATATACAAACACTGTGATCATTGACCTTATTGTTGAAGAATACACCACTTTGGGTGAAACTTATGAAATGAAAGATGGAGTCAGAGCCCCAATAGAAAGGCACAAATGGCATGCAGTCTCCCTCGAAAAAAATAATAAGGGGCACAAAGATTAATTTTAACTAGTGGTGACCGGAGAAATTTATGTGTAATTTACCGCGCTATCTACTCCAAAACCCGGTGAAAATCACCTAAAAGTGACAGGATGTCAAATGTCGCCTAATTTAACATAATTAATTAAATATTAGGCTAAAAGGGACAAATTTATCCGAAAATAAGAGGAATTCACAAGTCACTGCGGACCTGTTCTTTATACCTATGCTGCTAGGCAACAGGACAATGCGTCCGCTATGATGAGGGCGCTTGCAGCAATTTTGTTACTGAAAGATCTGACATTAAATTTTCCTATTAAAAAAATGACAAACTCTGAATATTTTAAGCACTTTGTTTTTGTTGTGAAGCACGTGCATGACATTTCTTAGGCTTTTGGTTTTTCAGATTACTTTATATAACACAAAATACATTTTGCCCTGCTAGACACACGAATTTGCCTTCCTTCGCGTTAAGTTCCTTGTTGCAGGATAGGGGCAGCACATGACCACATTTTCTCATGAAGATCTCCTATTGTGGACAGGACTTACCATGAGAGGTCAATAGCTTTTTTGGAGCAGTTTGGACACAATGCACAATAGCGCTTTAGAAAAGGGCTCAATTTTGATCTGACCAAGGAGGCTACCTGTACCAAAGGAGGATTTTAAATATATTACTTACTCAAAACAAATCCCGCTGTGTAAGCAGCCAGGCTGCAAACTGCAACCAAGAATCTGAAGGTGGCGTACATGGCTATGTGCACAGAAAACACACAGAGAACAGCACATAACCCTTCTGATAGTTTAAAGATCAATAGAGATATTCGCCGGCCAAATCTGGAAGTGCAAGGATTTTACACGGAAAATAATGAAAATTTGTTTTACTTCAATAATATTATATTTTAGTTCTTGCTATTTACTTTAATGCCGGAAGTATCTTGGATAATATCTTAGATGAATTTAGATTATACTCCACATGAGTTGAGTGTCAAGATTTTACAATTAAAAGTTTCGTGTATTACAGAAGTTCAGATGTGTCTCAAAATGGGCATGTCACTCATATGCTTATTGTGTGAGTGGTTTCCCAAATCAAGGCAGGACCCCACCTGTATTGCTGATTATTTTGAGCACGGTACAGTTACAGTGTCTCTTAGCGATCGCCTAACATTTCGGGCCGGCGTCCTATTCAAAAACAAGTAAGAGACAGGCGTTATGTGTTCCTTCCATAGCTAATTGTTGGCTGGTGTTAGCAGTGTGCAGCAACAAAATAATATACAGGCGTATCTCAACCAACATGGCCAGGTTCAATGGAATTTCCTTGTGGTTTCAATTGTAAACCAAGGACGAATTTGGTGAAATTTGGCTCCAGGTGCATGATGCGTTTCTTTCCGCTATAACCTTTTAGTATTGGGTATTCTGCGTACAACACTGTACAGCAAGCTGCAAAATGAAATATGTGCACCAGGAATGATCCGACTGTGTTTTACTTTTCCGCCATTCGAATTTTTCTTTCTAAATTCTGATTCCCGGCTCTGTTTGCCGATTTCCCTCGTTTAAAAAACAAACATATTCAATGAGAAGTAGTCTACTGTAAAGCATGGTTTATATCACGGTAGAGCAAAAGTATGTTATGTCACCTACCTTTGGTGTTTGAAATTAACCATTGAAGCTATGACGTTTTTGACAAAAAGGTTAAGGCGTTAGCACATGTAAAATGCATACGTACACAGGTAACAATGCCTATTGGACTAACTTTATTGGGAAGGTAGAAAGACATCACGTAGACAAAATCTGAGTAGGAGTAAAAGTCAACCCGATCATTTACATCGATATCAGATCTTGAAGGTAAAAGTCCAGTATCCAGATTTCTGATCCTTTAATGCTACATTCGGACCCCTTAACCGCAATGTGCATGTAATCTTAGGATTAGGAAGAGACAATAAAAAGATGAAATCTCATAACTTGACAAGAAGATTTCCCGCATTATTGATCCGGAAGCGTTACAGGGCCTTTGACTGTCAGATAAGGATGTTTATATCAAAAGGGCAAGGCATTTTCGAGTTTCTACGGCGCATTTTTATTCCCAGAATGTTAACGCTTGTAGGACTTTATTTACTAGAAATTAGTGCGGAACCATTACATAGCGCTGGCAGATCGAGAGAAACATATACCTGTCCGATACTGCTCCTGCAGTGACGGTGTAATAACCTCATTTTTTTTTCCAGAGACACCATATTAACTTATCACATTTCACTGAAGAGGCTATTAACCTAAAGCGGACATTCTTATGCCGGCTCTAGGATTTTAAACTTAGATGTCAGTGACCCGTAGTGGAAGAACAATCAAGAAGATTTAAGTTGTATACAAAATAAAATTTATTACTGGAGACCTATAAGTTTACAAACTAAAACAATTAAATTTCCAATTACAATGTTGTCTTGAAGGTGACAATGACGAATGAGCATTGCCCTCACAATGAAGAATGTTAAAGAGTGAAGCCATTACAGAGTACCAAGGTCCAACGACGATCCAATCCTAATTTACTAAAAATTTAATCGGCCAAAGTATTTTAATAGATAAAAACCAAATTTAATTATTTAATTTGAAATAAAATTAGTTCTAACCTATTTATTATTCACTAAAGCTTCCCAGTTCTGAAGTGATATGTTGAATTCTGTATGAAAATCTGAATCCAAAGTATTGAGAATAATTTCCAATCTCACCGATCCAAAAATGTTCAAACGTAAAATTTCTTTTGTAAATGAGCCTGAGTTACTTAAATGTCGAAAGGGGAAAAAAACTATAAGTGTCAACCTCCATTAAATTCCAAAGATAAAAATGTCCATACTGATGTGTAAAGTTGGCACAACCTGGATCTGTTCAAGTTCTCACCACCTCATGTAAACATTCAATTTTCAGGAAAGGTCGGCCACTCAGGAAAGGTGAAGTATAGGCCTTGACTTTCCGACTTAACCCCCGTGGCTCAAGTATTTGCACTGCAACTCAACAAAAACCAGAGTCAGAGACTTTCCCTATTATAATTAAAAAAAAAATATTCATTTCTTATATAATAATTTAATAAATAATTTCTCTAAGTGTATTCCAAGTCGGAATAAATAAAAAATAAATGATGATCTAATTTCATAGACCAATTGTCAAAGAATATTTATCTTGAAAGGGTTAGGTAAAACTTAAAGAGGAAAAACCCACAAGGGTTAACAAATTTGGAATAAAATTGGCCATATTTAAAGAAAAATACCTCTTCAAGTACCCTAAGCCTTAACAAGATGGCCCCAGTTTATAATATTTATGAGTTCATCAAAACAATTTTAATAACATCAATATATATCAATTCCATCTAAGATTTGATAGTTCTTCACTCAGACTTCTTATAATCTTTCAAATATAATTTTCCTTGTTTCTATCCATGTACAAATAGAAATTTATTCATTTGTCATCTCATAAATATTCAATATTATTATAATTAGATACTCCGTAAAGTAACTGGATAATTTATGCAGCAGTGAAAGCTATACCATATTTACCTTGTCAAATATTACAGGATTGCAAAATGTTTTATTTTGCAAGATATTAAATACTATGTGATACGAAAACTTCAACTGGTGAGTTAACTATCAAGTATTTAACTTAAATCACAATTTAATTTCTTAAGTCCAACCCACTTAATAAATCTTCCCAAATTTAGAAAAACCCTAAACTTATCCCTAAGATAATCCTGGAGAAAATTTGATATGTATATACTGAGTAACAAATTGCCTGAACATTTTCATGCTATAATCATTGTGGAAGTGTGTTCCTTAAAGAAAAACTTCAATCAGAACTCCAATGTAAAAGAAGATAAAAATGTTTCAACATTATCAATTCATGAAGACCAATGTAACACAAAATCAACTCATGAAGACCAATGCTTCAACATCATCAATTCATGAAGTCCAATAACAAAAGAATGAAAGTTGACCTTTAATTCTGATGTCACTTCCCATGACCCTTGACCTTGAAGGTCAACTTCCGGTAAATTATAATAATTTATGTATACCAATTCCTGAAAAATCAACTATCAGAAATTCAGTCTCCTGTCTTCCTAATAGGACCATTCATGGTATAAAAATGGAAAATCTACTATCAGAAATCCAGCTATCTGTTTTTCCAATAGGACCATCCATATTAAATATATTCTGGAAGTGAAAAGAGTCAACATTCAAAACAACTCAAAAAAAATAAACTTCAATATTGTGATATTTAAGGTCAACATAAAATAAAAGTACATAATCTCTATGGAATGCTTTTGAAATATAACTTATTATGATTTCCATGACACAAGTATTCTTTGTAACATAATTCTATAAAATTAATGAAACTTCAACTGAAGTCTTTTCAGACAATTTTTTACCTCATTAACATAATTTATGTGTTCAGTTTTCCCTGCCTAGTTCTTACTATAGTGAAAATAGGAATGGGGTTAAATCTTCAGGTAGAGCATAAAGAATTTGCATATATAATGAACAGGAAAACCTGTTCTACCAGTTTTAACCCTTGATCTTGTTTCAAATTTCTCTATTTAACCCCAAGACTTTTATTACCAGTATGACTATAACTCCACATCAAAAATGGAAGAAACCTATTGGTTTCACCACTTTTAATGTCTTTCTCGACTTTAACCAATGCATTTTAACCTTTCAATAATAACCATATACATATTCAGAATAACCTGTATTTCTTGGTTTTGCCACTAAAGGGCACACCACCCAAATATTTCTCCAAGATTAGTATTGTCATTTTTTTTTTTTAACCATGCCTACAGAATGGAAATTTGGAATATATTCCCAATTTGCTCACCAGTATTTAGTTTACTCTCCTATAAATATATATATTTCAGTTCCATGACCAGAAACTCGTTCTTACAACACCATTTTTAGGACTTAACGAGATCAAATTACAGAACTGCTTACAGTGTTCCCGAGCAGAAAAAATAGAATTTTCTTTCATGGAAAATGGTTCTGATATCCATTTTTAATCAGCATATACCGATTCCAAGAAATATCTTCTCCCAATTATTTTCTCTCGTCTTTGTTTCAAAATGTGAATTCAAGTTAAATCAATGTTTTGCGCTAATCAATTACGTTTCAAATCCCTAGTCTACAAGACTCCAACAAGAACCTCCAGAACAAGACAAGTTTACCCTCGTGGTTCACACCTCTTCATTCTGGCCGGTAATAATTACGAAACGTCTGCAAAGACTCACTAACCAGCGCAAAACTTGACCATAATCCTAGCCAGCTAAAGACAATCTCCGTTATTCAGTCTTCATAACAGACATTGTTATATTTATTTCGACTGTCACGAAAATCACTTATCCTTGCTCCATAATAGGACGTCCATATGCCCTTAATAATTATTCATCTTTGACGACCCATTATTACAGAAAAATGACCAAACCACGTGTACTACGGAAGCCAACTTACCGGCCCGCCACGAGGTATTTATAACATGAAATTTGTAACCGCTGCTAAATTTCACCTAGAAACCACGAACGTATTTTAGTTCTGTTTATTTTTACTTGAACTCTTCCCTAATATTTACCCTACATATTTAATCAAATTGGCCTTTGGCTCGGGACCATGACCAGGATCACCCAATATTTATTAACGCCTAGCTAAACATGCCACGTGAACACGTACAGTGAAAATTTGGATTTTCCAGATCTCCAACCATGGTTGAATCAGGTAAGTATATCCTAACTCATTTCAACATGAGTAACTTTTCCATCGAAAGTCAAAAGATACACTTACCCTTTTCAACACGCTGGCTAAAAGATCCGAAGACCGCTGTGACCGCTAGACCATACTCCAAAGTTCCACTGTTCTGTTCCACCGCCCAACAAGGAGAGTGCCACTTGTCAATCCGGTCGCACCTTTATTGAGCCGCACGCCTTTGTGATTCCAAATTAGGGGACGTCACAGTGTTATCCACCCTGTCTCAATCCCTTCATGTATGGCCACTAGAGGCCGCTGCAATAAAAATCACTCGGCAGCATCTTTTTCAAAACACAGCAAATCAATATTTGCTACAGAGCTTCCTCCTATCTGAAAAATTTTTGATGATTTATCAGAATCACAAAAATTTTTCCCAATAAAAATTTCTTCATGTTTTCACTTTTTATAATTTCAAGGATATGGTTTTCCTCAAAAATTCAACATATTCAAGTGGCTTTTCATTTCACCATTATCAACTTTACATTTCACAATTCTTTCAAGGATATGATTTTCCTCAAAAAAATTCAACATATTCAAGTGGCTTTTCATTTCACCATTATCAACTTTACATTTCACAATTCTTTCAAGGATATGATTTTCCTCAAAAAATTCAATACATTTGTTAGTAAATTCAACCCGACGTCGGGGTTAGTAATTACACATTTCAAAATACATTTATCCATATAATGTCAAAAAAAAAATTCCAATAATTTTCAATGTCCACATTTGATCAATAAAATACATAGTCGTCATACTTTACAGGTATTTTCCTGCTTCTCTTTTCTCTACCTTTTACCTCAGGCAAAGAAGTGTCCTTCTCAGATAAACTTCCTTTCTCATTAGACGATTCTGACCCACTCACATCACTATGGGAGTCATCAGCCCCCTCCACACATGTGTAAGGTTTTAAATGGTCAAAATGTTCCACTACTGTACTTCGCTTACCAACTTTTTGGATTCTATAGTTTACATCTGAGAGGATCTCTATAACTTTATATGGACCATCAAAATGAGGTGATAACGACCAAGTCAAACCTTTTTTTGTACGTTTGATACTTCTCCATACCAAATCCCCCACTTTGTATGGTTTTCCATGCACTTTCTGGTCATAGTAAGTCTTTTGCCTATGTTGAGCTGTTTTTAGGTGCTCTCTTACCTGTTTGTAGCATAATGACAATATCTCGTCCAACTGGGTCAAATAATCTTCCACTGAAAAGAAATGTACCCCATCTTGTGGCTCTCTAAGTACACTTAATGGCAAACAATTTTCTCTGCCAAAGAGAAGTCTGTTAGGGGTAAATCCTGTACTTGCCTGCACACTTGACCTATAGGCCATCATGATAAAATCTAGATGTACATCCCAGTCAATCTGGTCCTCTGCTACATAGGCTGAAAGCATTTCTCCTATAGTCTTATTTAGTCTTTCCACTAACCCATCACTTTTAGGATTGTAAGCAACAGTATGAGTTTTCTCGATGTCAAATACCTGGCATACATATTTCATGACCTTGCCCTCTAGGTTACTTCCACAGTCCGTATGTAATTGCCTGGGGCAACCGTACTTACAAACCCATTTCCTGCAAAAGATGTCAGCTATGGTTGTAGCCTCTTGGTTAGGCATAGGAAAGGCTTCACTGTACTTAGTGAAATAATCAGAAATCACTAAAATGTACTTGTTACCTGCCTGGGTTGTAGGTAGTGGTCCTTTTATGTCTATGGCCACTCGTTCCATGGGATAACCAACTGGTCTCCGAGCTAATGGAGCTCTAAATGTACGATTTCCACCTTTCCTGCTATTACATTTTTTACAACAGGATAAGTAGGAACTTACCGTTTTTCTGAGACCTATCCACCAAAATTTTTGTCTAATTTTCTCTACGGTTTTATCTATACCAAGATGGCCACCAGATTTGCTATCATGAGCTAAAAATAGAATTTTCTTATGGATTGCATGTGGAGCAATGAGTAAATACCTACTCCCTGATTCTTCCGTCCAAATTCGTTTTAATAGCCCATCCTGTAATACAATTTGGTCCCACTGAGAAAAATATAGTTTACTTCGTCTGCTACTGGTAGCAATGAGCTCTGCAGACGGTCTAACTTTAGATTTCTCTTTTAACGTGTATATGATACCCAAGTCAGAGTCAGCTTTTTGCATTTCTTTAAGTTTGTCTGGAGTGTATATAGAAGGTTCTAAGGACACTGTACTCACCTTTTGAACCTCAGCAATCTCTGGTTCTGGATACCTGCTCATGGCATCAGAATTTCCATGAGATACACCACGGCGATGGGCTATTTCAAACCTGTACGGGCTTAAAATTTCTAGCCATCTGGCTATCTGACCTTGAGGTTCTTTAAAATTATATAGCCATCTTAAAGAGCCATGATCCGTGCGAAGCAAAAATTGCTTACCAAACAAATAGGTTTTGAAATATTGCACAAAATACACTACTGCTAGCAACTCCCGTCTGGTCACAGAATAATTACATTCTGCTGGGCTTAAAGTTCTGCTAGCATAAGCTACAACACGCTCTTTTCCACCTTGAATCTGAGACAAAACACTTCCTATTGACCTACCCGCCGCGTCCGTGTCCAGAATGAAAGGAAGGGAAAAATCAGGAAAAGCCAACAGAGGTGGATTACACAAAGCATATTTAAGCTTATCAAAAGCTTGCTGACATTCTTGGGACCATATAAAAGAAACTCCTTTCCTGGTAAGTCTATGTAAAGGAGCAGCAATTTCACTATATGAAGGTATAAATTTCCTGTAATATGATGTTAACCCTGTAAAACCTCTGACCTCCTTAAGATTCTTAGGTGTAGGCCAGTTTTTTACCTTTTCCACCTTCTTTGGGTCTGTAGCTATTCCATTACCAGATACTACAAAACCAAGGTACTCGATTTCCTTCTGGAAAAATGCACATTTAGACGGTTTTAGTTTGAAACCGGCTTTATGTAAAGCTCCTAACACCAAATCTAACCTATCTCTGGCCTCAGAAAACGTCTTACCGAAAGTAATGACGTCATCGAGAAAAATTAAACAGGTAGACCAGTGCAAACCAGCTAACACAAATTCCATTAACCGGCTAAATCCTGATGGTGCGTTCTTTAACCCAAAGGGAAGGACCGTAAACTCATATAGAGACGTACCTGTAGTGAATGCAGTCTTTTCTTGGTCTTTGGGGTCCATTTGATTGTTCCAGTAGCCCGATAGAAGGTCTATCTTACTGAACCAATTGTTACCCTGTAATGAATCAAGTGTCTCATCAATTCTAGGTAATGGCCATGCGTCAACTTTGGTAACTTCATTTAGTTTCCTATAGTCCACACAGAACCTCCATGAACCGTCTGGTTTCTTTACCATGACTATGGGACTGGCCCAAGGACTGTTACTGGGAACTATAATTCCTTTGTCTAACATCTTGTTTATACATTTCTCAATCTCAGGTCTTATATGAGGTGAGACCCTGCGAGCTCTTTGTCTTATAGGCTTTGCATCACCAGTATCAATGGTATGAGGTAAAAGATCACAATGACCTACATCTTGGTCGTCCTTGGCAAAAACAGATTGCCATTTACACATTAAAGCTCTAAAGTCTTTCCTCTGGTGTTTATTCAACTCAGTACAATTTTTTTCATACAAATCTTGCACCACTGGATGTAGCTGAGTAGACCTTTCTGTTGACTGCAAAGAAACATGAGCTACATGTTGGACAGGAATGGCTGTACTTACTTGTGCTCCCTTGAGGACCTGAATTGAAAAATTTCCGGGATTAAGAATTCGTAGAGGAAATTCCTTTTGACCTAAGTCAATCAGTCCTCTACCAACAATTACTCCCTCTCCAGTGTCATTTTCATTTACACAGGAGGCCTGAATCAAAGCAAGTCCCTTTCTTCTGGGTCCGGCAATCTGAGCTGAAACCAAAACTTCACTACAAGGAGGCAAATGAATGTCGTGCACTACACACACTGCCTCTTTCCAATACAACTGCTTTTCAGTTAGCACCGGTATATCTTGATTACCCAGTTTGATTTTACTATTTTGCAAGTCAATTACAGCTTGAAATCTATCCAACAGGTCTGCCCCCAAGATACCTTGGTAGGAAATGTTTGCCAACAGAAACTCATGTTGAAATCTTAATTTACCAAACTGGCAACTAAATTTCACTTTCCCTACCACTGGCACTAATTCTCCATTAGCAGTCAACAATTCTGTCTTATCCGGTTGTACTTCTACATCAGGACATAATTCTAATATAGATGGATGCAATAAAGTAGAACATGCTCCTGTGTCCAGTAAAAATTTTGTGGAAATTTTGTTCACTTTTCCTTCCACAAAATAAGTCACATTTCTCTTTATTTCAGGTGAACTCTTGGGTAGGGCAGCTGATCCCGGGTTTACAACCGCCCCTCCCCGTTTCCCTGTTTTAAAATTTCTCTTTTACTCAAATATTCAAGAAAGCCATCAGGTGAATCAGCCTGAAACTTAGCACAATTATATTTACAATGGCCTGGCTGATGGCAATACCAGCAGGATATACCAGACTTAGACTCTCCCTCCTTCCTTTGTGGAGTCTCCCTCTTACTTTCAGTCTTACCCTTTAACTGATCTTCCAACTCCTGGATTCTTTTCTGTAATTTCTCAACCAATTGTTTAGAATCTGATGTATTTGATTCCTTAGGAGGTTGAGAAGCATGAACTCTAGGTACAACCTTTACTTTTTCTCCTGAAACAATGCTTTCTTCTCTCATGGCAACCTTTATAGCCTCCTCCAAATTAGAGGGACCAACTCTTTTTACCTGTATACGTAATGACTGTTCCCTAATAGCTTGGACGAAATGATGTACAGTCATACTTTCCTTTGTAACCAAATCACCAGATGGAAAGGCACGAGTTACTAATCTTCTAACTCGAGAGCCCAAGTCTCTTAGTTTCTCATCCTTACCCTGTTGACAGGATAAAAGCTCTTGTCTATAGCTGTCAACCAACTTATGAGCTCCAAACTGCTCAATAAGTGCTCCACATAATAAATCATAGTCAGCCCTGACATTCTCAGGTAAATCATTAGCATATTCTTGTACTTTGCCTTGTAGTACAACTAAGAGAAATATTCTCTTCATTTCATTATCCCAAGCATTGATGCCAGCGACTATTTCAAAATGCTTCAAATAATCATCAAATGTTTGCTTACCGTAGTATTTGTCCGGATTTATACTTGGTTTTTCTGCTCCCCTCCTTTCCGGTCGTCTTGCGTCTAGCCGAAAAGCAACTGGTTGGGCTGGAGAAGTTCTGAAATTAGAAAGAGGATCACCTCCCCCCGGTGTTACCATTCCATATATTGGTATTTGTCTATCCAACCCAAACCCAGTGGGGTCTGGCCAATACAAACCTTGAGGGTTAGTGGGAGGAGTCGTGGGAGTTCTCAATGGGTCAAAAACTCCTTCTCCCACTGGAGTATATCCCTGTGGCATTAAAGGATCTTGTAAACCTACCAACAGTCCTTGTGCTCCAGGTGAAGGGAATGCTCCGGGAAACCCCCCAACCGGACCCCCCTGTTGAGCGGCTGATGGTAGACGGTTGTGGGGCGCCCCGAGAGCACCCCCCTCCATAGTCGGTATGCCTGCCATCCAACCAGATAAAGACAAAGAAAAATAATCAATGAACAATCACTATCACAAATATATTTTAAATTCCCTTTTCTAATACTCCTCAAATATAATATTGGGTAACTCCTGGTACTATACTGGTCCCAAGCCAAAGGGGTCCCGAACCAAAGCCAATGTAAGATTTTAAAAGTTATTTAATTTCTCACAAAAGTAAAATTTATTTAAAGTTCTTCCAAGGTCACATGACATCCCACCGCTGCCACCATTTGTAATAACCTCATTTTTTTTTCCAGAGACACCATATTAACTTATCACATTTCACTGAAGAGGCTATTAACCTAAAGCGGACATTCTTATGCCGGCTCTAGGATTTTAAACTTAGATGTCAGTGACCCGTAGTGGAAGAACAATCAAGAAGATTTAAGTTGTATACAAAATAAAATTTATTACTGGAGACCTATAAGTTTACAAACTAAAACAATTAAATTTCCAATTACAATGTTGTCTTGAAGGTGACAATGACGAATGAGCATTGCCCTCACAATGAAGAATGTTAAAGAGTGAAGCCATTACAGAGTACCAAGGTCCAACGACGATCCAATCCTAATTTACTAAAAATTTAATCGGCCAAAGTATTTTAATAGATAAAAACCAAATTTAATTATTTAATTTGAAATAAAATTAGTTCTAACCTATTTATTATTCACTAAAGCTTCCCAGTTCTGAAGTGATATGTTGAATTCTGTATGAAAATCTGAATCCAAAGTATTGAGAATAATTTCCAATCTCACCGATCCAAAAATGTTCAAACGTAAAATTTCTTTTGTAAATGAGCCTGAGTTACTTAAATGTCGAAAGGGGAAAAAAACTATAAGTGTCAACCTCCATTAAATTCCAAAGATAAAAATGTCCATACTGATGTGTAAAGTTGGCACAACCTGGATCTGTTCAAGTTCTCACCACCTCATGTAAACATTCAATTTTCAGGAAAGGTCGGCCACTCAGGAAAGGTGAAGTATAGGCCTTGACTTTCCGACTTAACCCCCGTGGCTCAAGTATTTGCACTGCAACTCAACAAAAACCAGAGTCAGAGACTTTCCCTATTATAATTAAAAAAAAAATATTCATTTCTTATATAATAATTTAATAAATAATTTCTCTAAGTGTATTCCAAGTCGGAATAAATAAAAAATAAATGATGATCTAATTTCATAGACCAATTGTCAAAGAATATTTATCTTGAAAGGGTTAGGTAAAACTTAAAGAGGAAAAACCCACAAGGGTTAACAAATTTGGAATAAAATTGGCCATATTTAAAGAAAAATACCTCTTCAAGTACCCTAAGCCTTAACAAGATGGCCCCAGTTTATAATATTTATGAGTTCATCAAAACAATTTTAATAACATCAATATATATCAATTCCATCTAAGATTTGATAGTTCTTCACTCAGACTTCTTATAATCTTTCAAATATAATTTTCCTTGTTTCTATCCATGTACAAATAGAAATTTATTCATTTGTCATCTCATAAATATTCAATATTATTATAATTAGATACTCCGTAAAGTAACTGGATAATTTATGCAGCAGTGAAAGCTATACCATATTTACCTTGTCAAATATTACAGGATTGCAAAATGTTTTATTTTGCAAGATATTAAATACTATGTGATACGAAAACTTCAACTGGTGAGTTAACTATCAAGTATTTAACTTAAATCACAATTTAATTTCTTAAGTCCAACCCACTTAATAAATCTTCCCAAATTTAGAAAAACCCTAAACTTATCCCTAAGATAATCCTGGAGAAAATTTGATATGTATATACTGAGTAACAAATTGCCTGAACATTTTCATGCTATAATCATTGTGGAAGTGTGTTCCTTAAAGAAAAACTTCAATCAGAACTCCAATGTAAAAGAAGATAAAAATGTTTCAACATTATCAATTCATGAAGACCAATGTAACACAAAATCAACTCATGAAGACCAATGCTTCAACATCATCAATTCATGAAGTCCAATAACAAAAGAATGAAAGTTGACCTTTAATTCTGATGTCACTTCCCATGACCCTTGACCTTGAAGGTCAACTTCCGGTAAATTATAATAATTTATGTATACCAATTCCTGAAAAATCAACTATCAGAAATTCAGTCTCCTGTCTTCCTAATAGGACCATTCATGGTATAAAAATGGAAAATCTACTATCAGAAATCCAGCTATCTGTTTTTCCAATAGGACCATCCATATTAAATATATTCTGGAAGTGAAAAGAGTCAACATTCAAAACAACTCAAAAAAAATAAACTTCAATATTGTGATATTTAAGGTCAACATAAAATAAAAGTACATAATCTCTATGGAATGCTTTTGAAATATAACTTATTATGATTTCCATGACACAAGTATTCTTTGTAACATAATTCTATAAAATTAATGAAACTTCAACTGAAGTCTTTTCAGACAATTTTTTACCTCATTAACATAATTTATGTGTTCAGTTTTCCCTGCCTAGTTCTTACTATAGTGAAAATAGGAATGGGGTTAAATCTTCAGGTAGAGCATAAAGAATTTGCATATATAATGAACAGGAAAACCTGTTCTACCAGTTTTAACCCTTGATCTTGTTTCAAATTTCTCTATTTAACCCCAAGACTTTTATTACCAGTATGACTATAACTCCACATCAAAAATGGAAGAAACCTATTGGTTTCACCACTTTTAATGTCTTTCTCGACTTTAACCAATGCATTTTAACCTTTCAATAATAACCATATACATATTCAGAATAACCTGTATTTCTTGGTTTTGCCACTAAAGGGCACACCACCCAAATATTTCTCCAAGATTAGTATTGTCATTTTTTTTTTTTAACCATGCCTACAGAATGGAAATTTGGAATATATTCCCAATTTGCTCACCAGTATTTAGTTTACTCTCCTATAAATATATATATTTCAGTTCCATGACCAGAAACTCGTTCTTACAACACCATTTTTAGGACTTAACGAGATCAAATTACAGAACTGCTTACAGTGTTCCCGAGCAGAAAAAATAGAATTTTCTTTCATGGAAAATGGTTCTGATATCCATTTTTAATCAGCATATACCGATTCCAAGAAATATCTTCTCCCAATTATTTTCTCTCGTCTTTGTTTCAAAATGTGAATTCAAGTTAAATCAATGTTTTGCGCTAATCAATTACGTTTCAAATCCCTAGTCTACAAGACTCCAACAAGAACCTCCAGAACAAGACAAGTTTACCCTCGTGGTTCACACCTCTTCATTCTGGCCGGTAATAATTACGAAACGTCTGCAAAGACTCACTAACCAGCGCAAAACTTGACCATAATCCTAGCCAGCTAAAGACAATCTCCGTTATTCAGTCTTCATAACAGACATTGTTATATTTATTTCGACTGTCACGAAAATCACTTATCCTTGCTCCATAATAGGACGTCCATATGCCCTTAATAATTATTCATCTTTGACGACCCATTATTACAGAAAAATGACCAAACCACGTGTACTACGGAAGCCAACTTACCGGCCCGCCACGAGGTATTTATAACATGAAATTTGTAACCGCTGCTAAATTTCACCTAGAAACCACGAACGTATTTTAGTTCTGTTTATTTTTACTTGAACTCTTCCCTAATATTTACCCTACATATTTAATCAAATTGGCCTTTGGCTCGGGACCATGACCAGGATCACCCAATATTTATTAACGCCTAGCTAAACATGCCACGTGAACACGTACAGTGAAAATTTGGATTTTCCAGATCTCCAACCATGGTTGAATCAGGTAAGTATATCCTAACTCATTTCAACATGAGTAACTTTTCCATCGAAAGTCAAAAGATACACTTACCCTTTTCAACACGCTGGCTAAAAGATCCGAAGACCGCTGTGACCGCTAGACCATACTCCAAAGTTCCACTGTTCTGTTCCACCGCCCAACAAGGAGAGTGCCACTTGTCAATCCGGTCGCACCTTTATTGAGCCGCACGCCTTTGTGATTCCAAATTAGGGGACGTCACAGTGTTATCCACCCTGTCTCAATCCCTTCATGTATGGCCACTAGAGGCCGCTGCAATAAAAATCACTCGGCAGCATCTTTTTCAAAACACAGCAAATCAATATTTGCTACAACGGCACCAACCAGCATGCCAGCTTGATAGACAGTACCCATCAGTGGCGCCAAAGCCTCCCTCGAACACACCAGATCAAACTGTAAAACGTCATTCACGAGAGCATGTAGGTGGACCTGATGTACACGGTTTCTCCCTTCGATTTCAGATTAAGAAAAAAAAACACTAATAAGTGGCTTCAGTTCCTTTGGGGGAATGCTTTAACACCTTAGACGTTTCGACTAGATCATTCGTAATAAACACATGAATCACACCAGAAAAAGCAGAGATCAACGCACAGCAAATCTATCTGTGTGTCTACAGGATAATCTGTTTACAGATGGTACCAGCTGGTTATGGACATGCATTAGTCACCATATTAGGCCATTTCCAGATTCTCTATATATTAATTTTAAGCAACTATCATGAGACATTTCAAATTGTAGCTTACGTAGTTAGTGACTAGTGTATTTTCAAGCAGAATGAAAACTATTCTGTTCACTGTTCCGTACTCACATTTTTTACAAAATATATGGAGGAATGAAAATGACTAGCATATCTTTCATAGTTTTGAAGATATTGGAATTTTTTATTTTGCTTTCAACCCGATTAGTATAATTTTTGCAGTGACCAAAAAGAACGATTGCAACGCTTAACAGGCAAAGTAACTACAAGTGCAATGTGTCCAATTACAAAAATACGTTAATATAATAAGTCAATATATATGCACAGGTCCCCACCTATTTCCATTTGTGATCACTCTGTAACTGCCTCAAATATTCTTTTTCGTCGCAAAAAGGATACTTCATATAACAGATTTATTTGGGAATTTTAAAAAGCTGACTTCGATAGATTAAGAGAATCTTTAAATCAAGTCACTTGGGACGCCTGTTTTAATTTGGAAAATGTTGATGTTTGCTGTGATAATTGGACTAAATTATTTATTGATATTGCAAAAAACAAAAAAACAAAAAACAAAACAAAAGAAAAAAAAAAAGAAAAACGATACGAAGTAAATTACCATGCTTTAATTTTTTTACTCCACTACGCAAGACAAAAAGCTCATCGCGCGTATAATAATGCAAAAATGAACAAATATGACATGCGCATGTGGAATCTCTAAAACGCTATCCGCAACCAACACCAAGAGCAGTTTCATGCAGCGGTAGAAACAAAAAAAGAAAAAAGAAAAGAAAAAGAAAAGAAAAAAGAAAAGGAAAAAGAAAAAAGAAAAGGAAAAAGAAAAAAGAAAAAAAGGATTGGAGCCTCATTGCAAAACCTGAATCAAAACAACAAAGCTCGGTGGCGCACGGTCAAATATTTTTTTTTCCTGATTTGTAATTAATCCTCGGCTACTTCCTTATTACCTCATAATGACTGTCACATTACCGATAAATTCTCCAAAGCGGACACTTTCAACAAGTTTTTCCTTGACCAGAGATACAAAATCCATACTTTCCAACAAGATAGCCTACATACAAACATTTCTTATCTTGCTCCATTCACTTAAGAAACAGTTTCGTTTGGATCACCAAATTGTACATTTGAAGAAAACATAATTATTATTTTTTCTGGGAGTTTAAGAACACATTGTGAAACCAAACTCTTCCAGTGGGTGCGGTAACATGAAGTGTATTTAGGACGTTTAGCACCTTATAGATTTTGAACAATTCTCATTTGCAGTCGTCGTGGGACCCCATCTTTCGCCGCATGGTCGATGAGCTTCCTCGCGTCGGTGGGATTATACGATGATGCCATAGCCAGCTCTTTTGTCTATCTCATCGAAACAGTGGTGACTTCCTTAAACTTGTTGGCACGGCGCAATACCAAATTTCCATTAAACGAGGAGGTACATGTATGTGCCGGGCTATGTGACCTCTTGTCTGTCCTGTCTTCTTGTCTACTTTCTACAGGAAGGGTTAATATAGGGCTTAGCCCTCCTCCCCGAGTGTGTTCCGCGCCAAACATTGTATATAAGCGTGACAATTGCATGTTTGTACTATCATGGAATAAAATATGTTTAAACCATGTGCACATGTGACTCAATTGATCTGGACTTCTTGGTTTGATTGCACCGCCATCGTTTAACAAGCTTTAAAATAACAAATTCATTATAATACTCGGCTAATCTGACTACTCTTCATGGTCAGTCAATTATCTGAGCGATTGAAAAACTTCAGACGATAAAGTATTCTTGAAATTAAAACTTATTACTCTATTTTTACGGCAGAATGGGCAGTTTTGTCTCGATATAAACATAATTACATTACAATTGCCCTCAGACCCCAACGTGAACATTTTCATGTTACAAGTGCCGTCAGACCTCTAAGTAAACATAATCACACTGTAACCACTTACTCCATTGTTATCGGTTCAGTGTCTTGCCCTTCGACAAAATAATCAAACAAATGACCTACACTCTCCTTCATTTTACTATTTTTAAACTTTAGTGTCAAGTTTGTCGAAAACACACATGTTCTGACACCAACCATGTGTTCAAGTCCGTTTCATACGAATATGAAACCAAGCAAGCTGATGCGTCGAATTTGGAAGGAAAAATGCATTTTTATCATTATTGCTATATTTTGGCATCAGGAAATTATTCTACTGGAAGTATATCTCAGAGGAAATCAACACGTTGTTGAAAACTGAAGAGTAGAATGCACAAACAAATGTTTGCTTTGTAAACAGGCCGTGCCCTATCTGTGTCGATGACAAATCTATGCCCTCATGTATGTTTAAAAACAATTAAGGTTTCAAAGGTCAAAGGCTCCTTGCCACACATTCGTAACTACCTGGAACAATACTGTCAATCCACTTAATCACCACATGATCATATAGAAAACGATTATTTTTTCGTCTTATTCTTTTTGCTCGGGAAGGAGTCCAAGGCTGAGAGGGTCCCAATCGACGATGCACGCTCATTTAAAATGAATGAATGAGTAAATAAATAAATAATTAACCACTTAAATAAATAAATAAATAGATAGATAAATAAATAAATAAATAAATACATAAATACATAAATAAATAAATAAATAAATAAATAAATAAATAAATAAATAAATAAATAAATAAATAAATAAATAAATAAATAAATTAACATTTTTACCTGTGATGTGTAAAAAGCGTATTCCATGTACATGCTCTCAATGATTCAATTTTGACGTTTTATGGATGTTTTGGAACCATCTTGGTGTCTTTATCAGGATGAATTGAAATGCTTGCATCTGACGTTCTACATAATATTATGTTATATGCTCTTGGACGTTTGAATTTGTATAATAGGACATGAAGAAATTACATGATGGTCTCATGAGTGTGTTGAATTGGTCTTTATCTCATGATATCTCAATAAATGAAATGCAAATTTGGACAATCTATGGCCTAGTTTCTCCTGAAGCTTCGTATGTCAATTCTCATGTAAACAGCAGCTTCAAGTTATAATTTCAAAATACTTGATTATCGATTTAAAACTGAAATTGAATCCAGGTCTTCCATTTATCCGGTTGTCTTTTTACGCTTTGCTGGAGCAGACCGCGGTTTTGTGTTACCCGATTATAGCACCTCCAGTCAACTATGCACTCGTCTATATATACATTAACCACCATTTTTTTAATTACTGATCACGCATCAAATTTATACTTCTGTACAATAATTGATGAACCATCTCTCAATAAACACCAAAATGATAATGTGAATGTTCCTCTTGTTACAATGTCCCTGCACAACTTCAGAAGCGGTGCTGTCGTACATATATGACTATACAAATAAGAACCAATCAACAATATGCCATAACTCGCAAGTATACTCACCTCCCCCCACCCCCACCCCCAATTATCTTTGTAGGTTGTGGGATACCAAGTTCACAAAGTAGTACGGGTCAGAGTTCATGTCTACAGGGACACAGGCTGAGCCACATAACCTTTCCCGGTCAGACAAAGACTGAGCCAACATCTTTGCTAGGCAACGGTTAAGCGAAACGCACTCAACCCGCGCCAAGCAAAGGTGCCGACCTGAGTCGTGCTGCATGGTACTACTTATCACGGACCCCAAACCGAAAAGGATTGTGCACTTGCCATCAATACCGCCCTACACGACGAGCCACTTTATTTTCAATTGTGGGTTTCTATCAAAGAAAATTATACAAAATATTTGAGAATCTACATAAAGTGTTTTCTGCGGACCAGGGACATTATACTCCATTACTTTTATTGTATTCCTGTTTCTGCAAGAGAGCGCTTTTAGACACCCGATCTGATCGCACAGAGCGCCGTGATATGCCATCTTTTTACATATCTTCTCCATATGAATAGCGCATTTCGGATTATGGATTGTGTATGTGATGTCTTAGTATCTTCAAAGACTATGCTCTGGAGTACCGGGCTAAACTTATTTCTGGATTTTCTCTCTGGTCACGTTGATTTGAATGTCCTGCCATCGCGACTGTAAACAACGGGCGGAGTATCCTGCACAATGCCCAATCGTGGTGATGACCAACTATACTCTTGGGAAAAAAGGTGCCATCCCCTTGTTCAAGATTATGCAAGTGTCATGAGGATGTGTGGGTGGGTGGGGGGTACGTTATTATACCATTGCTTTTCACATCTCTTTGGGGAGGAAATGGTGGTCCTAACAAGGTCCTTTTTGTTTGTCATTGTTCGGAGGCTGCATGCATCAATAGCTGGTGTGATCACCATGCTTCGGTAGGCAACCTTGGATCCGCCTTGGCATGCTGCTGGTCAGCTTGGTTATCTCAGCTAGGAATATTTGATTCCACTAGTCCGTGAGCCTCTCTGTACTGGCCTGTTAGTGTCCCGTCCACTCTGGTGGGAGCTGTTCTCCATTTTGCTGTAATTACCCCCTACATCATGGCATAGCCTCCTCTGTAGCAGTCACGTTCAACTATACATCCTTCTACAGAAATCTGGGAAAACATTCGTTGAACATTTTTCCTTTTATTGAGAACATCCCAGCAGAATCGGGATTCACCTGACTACATCATGTTGTTCTATTGATTTCCGGTCCAGCTTACATGCTCCTCACACCACTGTACCCGTCATGTCTTGTGTGCAGGACTGAGAGGGATGCAAATGGCAAGGCACAATGCCTTCTTTTTGGCCAACACTAGTCTTTTGTTAATGGTACCCTCTGATGATCTATGTTGCAAGCCAGGTGCCACTGCTGATGAGACCTTTCCGTGGGAAAAGAAAAAAAAACTTGTGCCTCTTCACATACTCTAACGGTCATCCATTGCATCTGAGAGACTTGGTCACCCATATGCAGCCTTCCTCTTGCATCCTCCGGTTCCCAGAAATGGCCCCACCTCCTTTTTACTGATGGCCTGGAGCAACCCATTATCCTGGCAATCCATCACTTGGTAAAGCCTGCCTCCAACATCCCAATGGTTTTGCCTCCATTAAATTCAGACAGTTGTAAATAACCAATACACCATGGCATTATAGATTCATATTGATCCCAGTAGTGCCATGGCCCCTTTATAAAGCCCATAGGCACCCCAGTACCAGACCCACCTTTCGCACCTCTCTGGCTGTTGTCTTCTTTTCAGGAAATTAATTGTGTGTGTGTGTGTGTGTGTGTGCATGACTGTCCAGGCATACCCTAAGCTATCCTGTTGAAGTTACATAATATCCCATGCAACACCCATATTTTCCAAAAACAGGCATTTTTAGAGTGGTTCATGTTAAACTAATGGGGTGGTATCTTTTCCAGCAGCATATATATTACTAGCAGTGGTGTCGATGGAAAACCTGTAAGGAAAGTTACTGCAGTGTTGATTCACTGACACCGTCATAGGTTTCACTGTCAGCTACTGCTGTATCTTTTCCTTTAAATCGAGCATGTATTGACAGCAACTGTGAATTTGTAGAAAACTTTCTTCAGATATTATCTGATCCCTGTGTGGTCAATCCAGTCAAATGATATAGTGCTGATGCAATCAAAGCAGAGATTTGCTCACATCTCACTAAAATAGTACCGAATTATGAAAGTTTGAGGAACCTGAGAGTAAAGTGTGTGAGAAGAAGAAAAAGGTGCAGGTTGCAAACTCAAAACTTGATGCGTTAACTAACAAGATCAATGAGCTTGACCACAATTCTAAGATGGATGGGTTACATAACAAAGTCAAAGAGTTGGGTTGTAATCAAGCAGAGCCTGGACAATATGGCAATAGGGATTGCCTGCGATTCCGGCCAACAGAATCCAAACTTGACGATAAAGATACCTGCTATCATTCACATTCACAATTATTCGGACACACCGGGTGTCCACTTAGAGCCAAATGACATTGGGCCTTTGCACAGACACAACTGGCAAGCAAAAGCCATAATCATGCAATTTTCCTCATACAGGCTCAGACAGATGTTCTATCAAGCAAGGAAAAAAGCAGTGACCTTTTTGCTTCAGAGAATCTGACCAAAAACAGTGTCTTATATTATGTCCCTGGCTCACGGCCTGAAGCGAAAAATCCAAATTCATTGTGCTGGTCAAGATGGCCGCCTATACATCGGATTTCAATTCCTGGGGTAATCATGCATACATTTTCTCCCTGACCCTTGTCCCACTCTAGACGCAAACAACCAACCAAAATTCTTTCATTCAAACACTTGTAGCTTACTAAGTACTGGTAAACTTCACGAAATTCATCTTTTGCCCTAATCAGAAATTTCAACATCATTGCATCGTCTAAAACCTGGCCAAATGGACATTATTCCAATCAGTTCCTTTTCACTGCTGACTTCCAGCCACCTTTTTATAGAGACTGCACAAGAGGAAGCGGTGGTGATGGTTGGGGGGGGGGGGTCTTAAACGTTTATTCACTCTTCTCTACCGATCTTGAGACATTAGGATCTTGAAAGCCCAGATAGTGAATGCATCTACGTTGAAATAGCAACCCAGTGTGGGGAGGTTTTATTTGGAAATTACTATCGTTCATCTGACCAGCCTGCAAAAATTCACAACGCTTTTCTCAGGTCATTGGTCACTTGTAGATCCAGAGCCATTGAATGCAACCCTGATATTAAAATAGCCACTGGCAATGTCAATGACAGGTGCTCTGACTCAAACTCTAAATGTGAGCAGCGATATCTGTTTGTCTCCTGTTTACCTAGTCTATCAACACAATCTCTTCCAACTTACAGAGGAACCCACTAGAAAAAAGTAAATATTCTAATGACTTAATAGATCTTTTCATCACTGATTTCCCAGACGTTGTCAAGGACCCTGGAACCCTTGGTCCAATCTCAAACTCTGACCACTGTGTAATCTTTCGTGTTTTCTCCCTATCCCATCACCACACGGCAAATCTTTCAAAAGATCAGTATTATGGGAATATGCTGAGGGGAAATGGACAATTCGTCGCTACCAAAGAGAAGAATATTTGCTTATTCATTACTTGCTACATGAAAAATCAAGCTTGTATGGACACCATGGCCTACACTAAGGGATGAAGTTGAAAAATTGCACTCGGAAGGTTGAATACTTTGGACAGAAGAACAGGAAATGTTGGAGATCTTCAGTAGGATAAGTACAAGTTAGACCACGTAGGTTGTGGGATGATGTGGACATTGGATAGATCAACATGAAGCTTAGCAGCTTATAGAATCCCTTATGCAATTGGGTATGATAAATCTGTGTCCGTAGGTCTAGTAATCAGGCACATTATATACATACATATACATATATATATATATATAAATATATATATATACATATATATATATATGTATATACATATGTGCACATATATATTATATATATTTATATACATACATGTGTCACTTCATGTTTTGGACAGCCCGTCATTAGTAATCTTGATCTACAATAGGGCGATCCAGTTTAAAAAATTATTATTATTATTATTATTATTATTATTATTATTATTATTATTATTATTATTATTATTATTATTATTATTATTATCATTATAATTAATATTATTATTACCATCATCACTATCATCATCATTATTATGTCGGATGCGCAAAAGCTAAAAATATAGCTTTAGACATAGAAACAATTTCTCGGATATACAAAAATTAAATATCCTGAAACCACAGAACCCATTGTTAGGTCTGTGCCGATATATGTTTTTAATATACACATTATATATCAGTCATCGAATTCAGGAAAACTTACACGACAATCAGCTAATTATCCTGAGTCAGGTGGACAAGCAATATGGTGACGTTTATTTTCACATAACTCCTGTCTCACCTTTGATAAATATCATCTGGAGTATTATTGTATATACTTTCATAAAGTTTTTGTATCCATTGTACATATTTGTAACCAATTTCCACATGGACACAAGTTACAATAAAGTCTATTTATTATTGCAATATGCTGCGCTTAATATTCAACCAGAAAGCTTGACCATAAAAGCTATGAATTCGCACATACTTGCTGTAGTGTAAATTTATATTATGAGCAAGAACCTTAAGCTAGAATGATTCAGTTTTGTTGTTTGATACTGACGATAATTATCCAAGCAAGTGAGAAATATTGTACATGCATATAGAATATTGTTGGGAGCCATGTAAAAATTCAACACCTTTCTCAGAATAAATCATGTGACACAAGGACCGCTTCATCATTACAAACAGTTTGTAGTTCGCACAAATATTATACTCACATATATACTTTGATTTGACATTATATTATCAATAGTTATGCATATGAAAGTGACTTTGTGAACTGATCTTGAAATAACATTGAAAGAAACTCGAGTAATATGTATTAAAGTCTATGTTAACAAACAGAAAACAAGTGTTCATTTTAATTTACAGACTTATAATTATTCCAAACCGTCATTTTGTTTCATTCAAAAATGTTGTCAAATTATGCTTAGTACACTTCATATTCCTAACTTTTGATGCCGCCATACGTGAAACAGACTACTGGTTGCAACCAATAGAGCAATGGAAGAGATGCCACTCGGCAAATTTGTGCTGGTTAAGTGTATTTTGGACAAAAAGGGAGCATTTCTCCTTTGTTTTGGAAAGTCATGGACCAAACAATATTGAATTGTAGGTCGCACCCGGGGGTCGTGCATTTCCTCAATCTTTCATGACGTCATACACCTAGATAAACCATTTTATATCATGCTCACATGCATGTATGGATAGAGGGGACTCCCCAACATGAATATAATATTCAGCAAAATTCCCCGGATGGCGGAAGGGGGTTCCATCTGGCCTACTGAGTCAATGTATGTATGTATGTATGTATATATGTATGTATGTATGTATGTATATATGTATGTATGTATGTATGTATGTATCTATCTATCTATCTATCTATCTATCTATCTATCTATCTAGCTATCTATATATCTATCTATCTATCTATCTATCTATCTATCTATCTATCTATCTATCTATCTATCCTTCTATCTATCTATCTATCTATCTATCTATCTATCTATCTATCTATCTATCTATCTATCTATCTATCTATCTATCTATCTATCTATCTATCTATCTATCTATCTATCTATCTATCTATCTGTGTGTATGTGTGTGTGTGTGTGTGTGTGTGTGTGTGTGTGTG
>OZ026621.1:56477718-56555218 GCA_964020975.1 Hermodice carunculata
TATATATATTGCCGTCAAAACGCCCTTGCTTAATTTAGAATGAGATGGAAAATTTTATTCTAGCCATATATGTCATCCAAATGTTCATTATTGATTATTGGTTCGCACATTGTACGCACGTACGCTTGCATACATATGGCACAGGTACAGTTGCAGATATTTTAATAGTGTCATGCATGTTTGGGCACGCAATACCTGAATAAAAAACGTGAATGATCAGAAGGCAGGTGGAGAAATAAGGGTGATGTTAGTTGTAAAAAGAAAATGACCGTGAAAAGAAAGTGTAAAGAAAGTGTAAAGAAAGTATGATAAGACGGAGTAATAACCTAGAAAATGAAGGAATAAAAAAAAAAAAAAAAGTAAAAAATGATTCTCGTACAATGATCTGCGCATCTATATTGAAGGCGATTTTTTTTATTGCTGCTATTCGTTGATTTTTTTTTTCTTCAATTTTCGGCTTGGTTTTTATTTGGCCTTTTTGGGGATGGGTGGGTAGGGTTTGTTTTTGTTTTTGTTTTTTTTCCCCTTTGTTTTCGTTTTTGCTTCTTCTTCTTGTTTTTTCTTTTGTTTTTGTTTTTTGGGGGAAGGGTTCAGGATTGTTCGAATTTCTATGAGTGTCCAATAAATGTCCGAAGAATATTGTTATTCTCACGACCATCGGACTACCTGTTTGTTACGTTTAAGCATCAGGCATCAGTCTGAAGTCAAGAGGCAAGGCCGTTCAGTTAACGAAGATAATAGTCACATGATACAAGTCTTGTGTGTTTTCTTACGTAATGTATTGTTGCTTCGAGCACGCTTCCTATTGGTCAGTGTTTATCATTTCCTGCCTAATTCGAAGCACTGCATACTACTACATATTTTTCACATGAATTATGGTCTGGATTTCACTGTCGATACATCAGTCTTGTGTTGATTAACTCTCGAGTTGATCAATTATTTTCGTATTGTTCATATGTCTATGTCTCTGGAACAAGTGTACCAACACGTGGGTGAATTTGGACGCTACCAAATATGTGTGTACGCCATGATTGGTTTTTCTATCGTCTTTGTTGCAGGACATAATATGGCTTCCGACTTTGTGGCCGCGAAAACGGACCACTGGTGTTATGTACCAGAGTTGCAAAATTTGTCCGCTGAAATGCAAAAATTTATTGCGATACCTACAGATGAAACAAGATCAAATTACCAACAGTGTCAAATGTTTGCTCTGAACTATAGTGACTATGACTGGACATCATTCAATAAATCGTTGTGGAACAGAAAGGAAATTGAAGATAATACTGACATAATAACGTCCAAGTGCACAGACTGGGTGTTTGACAGATCAGTGTTTTCAGCAACTATTGTTAGCGAGGTAAGTATAAACACATATAAAAGCACGAACAAACACATACACAAATATTATTGTTGTTGTTTTGATTATAAACACATATACAAGCACAAACAAACACATACACACAAATTGTTGTTGTTGTTGTTGTGATTATTATTATTATTATTATTATTATTATTATTATTATTATTATTATTATTATTATTATTATTATTATTATTATTATTATTGTTATTATCAGAGGTTTAAGGATGATTTTGGACGTTTAATTATTGCTAATATATTTCTATTTCTTTCTGGTGTAAAATGTTAATTTAATTGCACAAGAGAACACAAGATGTATTAGATCTGTAATAAAGGGATAGAAATAACTGTGAGTATACCCGGCTTGTAAATTTACGCATAGAATAAAATATAAAGTAATGTGCATTACAAAAAGTTTCCGCTTAAGTTATTCGAGTAATTTCGCTTTTCGTTGAAGTATTATTGACGCGCTGATATTGTAACTGTTTCGCTTGTGTGGAAAAGTTACCCTCTAATCGACCGCTCCAAACATTAAAAGGTATGTTTACTGCATTTTAGTTCCTTTTAGTCTGTGATCGAAAGTTCTGGGGACCCCTTGTGACAAGCTTATATCAAGCAGGTAAGCTTGTGGGTGCTTTACTGGCTGGGACGGTGTCAGACAGGTATGTAGAACACAGCAACTTATACGATGTTTGATTATCCCGCGAGCTGTCATTTCTCACCTTACATAATTAACCCATTGACGCTAGAAACTGAATTCCTGCATATCTGAATTACTATACTTGTCGAAGTTTCATATTCCAGACAAAGAAAGAAAGAGAGAGAGTGGGAAAGAAATATAGAAAGAAAGAAAGAAACAAACAAACAAACAAACAAAGAGAGAGAGAAAGAAAAAAAGAAAGAAAGAAATAAAGAAAGAAATAAAGAAAGAAAGAAAGAAAGAAAGAAAGAAAGAAAGAAAGAAAGAAAGAAAGAAAGAAAGAAAGAAAGAAAGAAAGAAAGAAAGAAAGAAAGAAAGAAAGAAAGAAAGAAAGAAAGAAAGAAGAAACATTTTATACAAGTGTCCGTTATTCCTGCATATCTGAATTGCACGCCTCTCGAAACTTCGTATTCTCGACGAGGAACACGAACGACGACGAGGAGGAGGAGGAGGAGGAGGTGGTGGAGAGGAAATACATTTTATTCTAGTATCAGCAAGCCTTTAGTCCAGAGGAAAAATGTCTAAGTAATGAGCTTCATGTGGTCATCTTTGCACACAATCCCTTACAGCGGACCGAGAAAAGCTGTTGACTGACTTCAAAAGCTTGGAGTGAAAGAGACAAAATGACAGGAGGAACTTTCATCAAGATAAAAATGTGTCCAACCGTGAAAAATGACTTGGGTCTGGCCTCATGTTAGTGTCTTGTTTCGGTGTTGTGTTTTCTTCCAAAGCATGATATATATGACGTTTGATCTGGTGACCAAAATATGCGTCTTTTGTTGAGATACTATAGCTATTAATTTTTGGTGTAATGTATTGCGAATTGATTGTTTTATTATTCCTAATCTTTTATATGCAATACCACTGACTTGTCATTGTTCCGAGCTGAAAGGAAGCGCTGAAGAGTCATTCGTCAACAGTTCACATCTTCAACACCCCAAGAGATGATATTTGATTGGACATCATTTACCTATTGCAAAATTAACTGTCCCTTCATCGAATAAATTCATGAATAAGGGTGTGCTTGCATAAAGAATAAAAAACAATAGATGATGATGATGATGATGATGATGATGATGATGATGATGATGATGATGATGATGATGATGATGATGATGATGATGATGATGATGATGATGATGATGCTGATGGTGGATTAGGGGCGGTTCAACATTTTAATCTTTTTTTTTAATTACTACTTACAGTATACAAGCTGGAGGGGGTAAAAAGGTTTGTACACTTTCACAGGATATGGAAAATTATGGCCACTTTTGGACCTGTTTTGTGCAATTTTGCTACGATTTTTTTTGGAAAATTATCATTTTAAAATTACTAATTTAGGGGAGGGAGGGAGGTCACGAAATTTAGTACCCTAAATAGTAATTTAAAAATTATAATAATGTTGAACCGTCCCTTAGCAGTAATGGCTACTATCAAAACGAAGAAAACGACAAATCTGATTGTGATGACCATTACGATGGCGACAATAATTATAATCATGGCGGTGATGATGACGACGATGATGGTGTTGAGAGCGGAAACGATGAGGTTTGCGATGAGGATGATAACGGTGGTGATCATATCGGCAACTAGGAAGACGATCGTAAGTAAGAACTTCAAAACACTCCCAATCTTATTGTAAGCTCGTCACATTGTTTCTTTCCTGTCATGCAGGTTTGGTCGCAAGAAAGTAGTGGTACTGGGGGCTCTCATGCAGGCACTTTTTGGGTTTGTTACGGCTTTCTCACCGAACATACTTGTGTACGCTGTCAATCGTTTCCTGACTGGGCTGTTTAGCGTGGCCGTGGGCATTGTTGGATTTGTATTAGGTAAGCACAATATGACCAGAATGCATTCATTTGATGCGTGTAAACAGAAGAGTCTGTCATATCACATGTACATGTAGGCGCAGCTGTTGCGAATCGAAGTCCAGGCTACGTAGCATGCCTCGAGGGAAATGTGATTGTGAATTAAATTTTGCCACATCAACTAAGAACCACTCATCTAAGCACCTATTGAGTTGCTTACTAATTACTATTATTATTTTTTTTCATTCTGTCCCCGCCCACCCACCTTTAAGCACCACCTTGCGCAATGCATTTCTAACACTTCTGTGCATTTTCCCATTCATCCATTTTTCATTCAATTACTTAGGCAGTCGGACAATTCTTTAAACATGGCCGAGATTAGAACCATCATATTCACTGTGCATGTAATTTTTAATCAACTTTTAAATGAGAAATAATGAATTTTCTCCTTTACTTTCGGTAATCAAACAGATATCTTGCAGTCTCGAGGACAATATTATTATATTTTTATCTGTCCAAGAGTTTATTGAAAAAGGTAAACGATTCCAAGGTGAAACTGTAACTTAATATCGATAATTCGAAACTGTAAATTAATAACATATGCTGGTATTATTGATAACTTCATGAACCCCACTATCTGTGTTTGTTCTAGTGGCGTCTATCCTTCCGTTTGTTTTCCTCCAGCACGCTGCTTATCAAGTCCCCTTGGACTTGATGAACGGTGGTTCATTGGAGCTGTTCTGTCAAGTCAGTCCTGTGCTTTCGTCTCTTCTCTACAAGAGGGATTAATATAGGGCTTTGCCCTTCTTCCCAATTGTTTTTCTTTTAGAAATAAAATACGTTTAAACCAAACAAACAGACAAAATCTCTTTCACGTAAACGCGAAGAAGTACTAAATTATGAAAGAAACTTGTTATGACGCACATATATGATATAGAGAAACATAATACCGCATGTAAATTGCTTAATTATCATTTGTTTAAATTTTCACGGTGTTCTGTACTTTGACATTTCACAATAAGTTTGATTTCACTATATTGAACATAATTCCAATTCAAACAATGCTAAAGTATTATTTCACTGTGTATTTATTTTCACGGTTTTGTGCCATTAGCAAAATAAGCGAAAATAAAGCAATTTGCAGTAATCATTTGGCACGATCTTCAACCGTTGAAGAAAGTATTCGCAATCATGGTATAAATGATGGGATCACCACTTGATCTGATGTAATGATGTTGAAAAATTGAAGGAAGGAAAAGACGGTTTTCTTCCAGTGATGGAGTTTGTTGGTCCGTCGTATCGGAAATTTAGCAACGACGCGCCGTGGTTCACCGCTGGTTTTGCTGCCCTGTCCGTTCTCGCATATCTTGTCCGTGATTTCCGACTGGTATTGGTTTGCTTATCTGCACCGGGACTTCTATTTATTTCATATATTTGGTGAGCGGAATAATTTTTTATTAAAGTCGATATCTTATTAACTTATAGGCTAATGTTATTTCATGTTAGGACATTTGTCACTAACGAATATGTGCATTTCGGTGTTTTACTGGTGTGCGTGTATCTTTCTTCTTCTGCCAGGCTTCTTCCAGAATCAGTTCGGTGGCTAATTTCTCAGGGTCGGCATGTCAAGGCCAAAAAGATCCTACATTCGATGGCACAGATAAACGGACGGACCTTGGACATAGATTCCCTTGTACTAGAAAGTGACAAAGTAAGTTGGAAACCTCTTTTTACGATGGTCTGTGGAGCGTTAATCACAAAATGTAAAGGGTTATTGCAAAATGAATAATGAGCGCGACTGTCGAAATACATATGCCACTGATATGTGGATTATTGTAGTTGATGTTACTATTGCTAACACTTTCACTGTTAGCGTTGTTATTGTTTCATAATATTATTTTATGATCATCATAATCATCATGTCTATCAGCATTATTCTTTTATTCAGTATTATAAGTCGTAGCAGTGGTACTGGTTTAGCTCAAACATATTTATTTCAAACTGGATTGCCAAACAGTACGAATAGTGTTACTAATCGAGGGGTTCTCCAGACACGGAGACGCACAATATATAATTATGTACAAGACACACAGCACGAAACATTATAAGGTAGAAAACTATGCACTTAGACAAAACAGGCTATGTACATATATGAACACAAAAGATAACTTTGTACATGTGTGTGTTGACAATATTCTATTAATAAAATGAACATGCCACCAAAGGCGACTGAAGGCGAGAGCATCAACCCAACTAAGGCCCGCCCACCCTAGCAGGCCAACCTACAAGGATTGGTCTTCCACAGATGGCAACGGCGATGGATGCACAACGCATGCTACCAGGCGTGGCCGAAGCACTATCAAGTGGAAGAGTGGCTCGAGTCTGATATAGGGACTGAAGAATTTTCGGTGTAAAATGATGGCTTTAATGTGTTGTCAACGTTTTAATCCACGAACTTTTACGTCTTCAGGGGGAAATAAACGTGGATGAAGGAACAAGTATATTTAGCCTCTTGAAGTACCCCCGCATGAGGAGAAATTTCGTCGTATCTTGCTTCCTCTGGTAAGTTACTGCTGATGATCTAGAGTATAGAAAAGGTGTTTCTCGTTTGTCCTTTAGGTCTCAATAGCTATCATGATGTTGCCATCCTCCTCGTCCTCGTCATCATCACCATAGTAATTACCAACAACATCGCCGCCACGATTTCTGTAAATTTCCAGTCCCGTGGTCTTAAATAATGTCCTGTTTATGCTAATATTTTTCATAATCATATATTTCACTCATTACGTAATATGTATTGTTTCAACCTTTACGTTTTTGCAGATGTTTTTCCCCTGCAAGAAAAGATATTATGTATTAAATGTCTTAACTCCTTCATTTTCAGCACTTACGCCTGACGATTTATAAAGAGAATAAAAAGCTGTTAAAAAGTATGTAACAGAACGTGGTGATAATACCACGGTAATCTTTAAATTTTACGTTTTAAGTTGCATTTATAGCAGATCATTTTCATGTAGTTCAGCTTGCTATGTTTTTGTTTCCCCAGGTTTACTGGCAGTCTGGTATACCTGCAGTTATCACTGAACACAGGGGACCTGGTCGGAGACATATTTCTCAACACGTTCTTCATTGCGCTCGTTGAAGTGCCTGCTTACGTACTGATGGTCGTCTCACTGGACCGGGTGGGCCGTAGCAGGCCGTACAGCGCCGCTTACTTCTTGACGGGACTAACCTTACTCGTTTATATACCTCTATGATATTGTAAAGGTATGCAGTCAATATTTCATGTGAAACCGTTATTTTTTTTTCTGCCACTACTCCAAATGTACAACTGTAACAAAGTTGAGATTTGCCATATAGTACTATTTAACTCGTCCAACGTATTGGTGTGCGTTTTCCCAGGCATTAGGTTATTGTAGCAAATTGCAGGAACCCGGCTTTTGTTGCATAAATCGAATTCTTAACGCATATTAAGATATCCCCATTAAATCTTGAATATAATTAATATCACTACAAGCTTGGAATGTGCCGAGTAGACGTCTGGCCATACGTGAATGGTGTCAGGAAATCCGTTATGCTACTGTTATATATATTGAGCAAACACCTGGCACCAATGAAATTACGTAACGGTAAAGTGGTCAAGTCTTTGTTTTCATTTCTGAACTGAGGAAGCGCTTCAACTTTATGATAGTTGAACCTTTAGGCACGGTCACTTTTGAAATCTTCCCTCAAATTCTGCTAGTGTTCGCCACTCTTACAGAATTTTTTTTTGGTCTGTTTTGTTTGTTTGTTTGTTTTGTTTTGTTTTGTTTTGTTTTGTTTTGTTTTGTTTTGTATTTATTTACGCTCATTCAATATTTCGCCGCAGGCTCTGGCCATCTGAGAACAACTCTGGTACACCTGGCAAAGTTCTTCATCTGCGTTGGATATGCATTGTGTTACTTGTGCACGGCAGAGGTGTACCCGACAGTCATACGAAACAGCGTCCTTGGAATTTGTTCCACATGCGGCAAGATTGGTGGAATGATCGCCCCACAAATGGCGACACTGGTACGGTATTATGATGATGATGATGATGATGATGATGATGATGATGAGGTGGATGATAATGATGATGGTGATGATGATGGTGATGATGATGATGATGATCATCATCATCATCATCATCATCATCATCATCATCATCATTATACAACTATCACAACAGTAATAACAACACGTTACCATTGGGAGTGTGTCACATACAGTCCAATCATTTTGTACTTCTATCGCATGGAAGTTATACAATTGAGAATACACTGAATTTCAAGTGTACAAGTTAACTGCGAAATATACGGCCATTTTCAAACGGACAACACCTACGAGGAAGTCTTAGGCAGAATATAAAAAACTTAGTATCTGCTCAGTGACAAGCAGCAGGGACATATGACATACGACACGTTCCTACATAAGCTGACCACAAAATTGTGATAATTATCCCGGGGGCTATATTCCGGGCTGTTGTCTTCCCGATCCTCATTGTCATCTGAATACATCTCAGAAACATTGCCAGGAACTTCATCTGTATTGCAAACCAGTAAACATAACACACACACACACACACACACACACACACACACACACACACATACACACACACACGCGCGCGCGCGCGTTATATATATATGTATATATGTATATATACATGTATATATATGTATATATATATATATATATATATATATATATATATATATATATATATATATATATATATATATATATATATATATATACTAAACAAACGCAACTCTGTCAGCCCAAGTACCGTTTGAACACTATCAAATCAAAGCAATGTCGTTTTCGGTACCACCCACTGAAAAACTGCACAGTTCCAAATCATTAAAACAATTTATTTTGTATATTGTATTTGTGTCTTTTTGTCCGAAACCACTTCCTAGTAGTCTTTACCCTATTCCGCAGTCCGAACTCTACTCTCCATAAGCTAACCTGTCCCTGTCTAACTTATATACATAGAAGTACTATTGTCTATATTGCACACGCTATGTCATAATTTGAACTTTTTATGTTTCAATAAAAGTGAGTCTTCCGATAAAAAAAAAGCTAATGAGAAGAACGCATCCCCGCGCTTCCAAATTCATGTAATTTACTTCGTTTCCCCACTCTAGAATTTGTCATTCGAGGGAATGGAAACATTCAAAGTACTGCAAACGTTTGTGCGTCCGCATTGCCGGCTTGATATATCATATATATTAAGATGGCATATGACCCCAAGGTACAATTCAGATGACAGGTGACCTAAACTTATAGAAAGTCACCCGTGCTGGAAATGTATCCAATTTTCAACACCCTGCTTTACATTTGAAGAACCAAATGCAAGGAAGCTTAAGCACTGATTTCGCCCCTCAGGAATGCCCCATAAAGGTTGCATTCGTCCGTCATTCTGGGAAACCTGCCTGTTTTCAAAATCACTTGAGCAACAAATGTGAACATTTGTTACGCCCTTCCTAATATTTCTAGAACCACTGAAAATTGGACATTGATAGTTGCACCAAAGAAGCAATATGTTGCTTTTTTATACAGGTTTGGGTGACCTTGACCTATTGACCAGGTCCAGGAACATCCAATATGCTTGTGTTATACCATCTCGCTTAGTGTCTATTCCTTGCACATGGCAAATGGAAGCTAGAGTGTCCATTCATCTGTCCGCAAGTCTGTTCATTTGTACACGATGTAGACAGCATGCTAGAAACTAAGCACCAGAAAGTTGCTCGTGTTGATGGAGGTGGCTGTGTCTCTTGACTTCATGGTCTCATTTAACAGGAATAGTGTTTACGGGGATTTCACAGCTTAAGCCTCGGCACCAGGCAAAGTATGTTATGGCATGAGATATGTACTCTTTGTATCTGCAGGTTGTTTAAACCGCCATCTGACCATTACTTATTTTCGATTTTTTAAGGAATTAAAAATAAAATGCCACTCTACGAGGTATTCACAGAACTAAGTCTTCTTACAGTCAGATTGAAACTGCTCAGTTGTAGGAAACATGACTTTATGTGAGGGAAATGATGTATATGGAATTTTCTTATATTTTTATGAGACACGCGAGACTCTGCCCTATGGCGTTGATCGGGCACTAACTTGAAGGTGCTGAACGCTAGTAAGGCTGTATCGTCGTCGTCGTCGTCGTCGTCGTCGTCATCATCATCATCATCATCACTATCATCGCCGCCGCCGCCGCCATCATCATCATCATCATCATCATCATCATCATCATCATCATCATCATCATCATCATCATCATCATCATCATCATCATCATCATCATCATCATCTCCTTCTTTTCCTTTTTCTTCCCTTTTCTGTTTACATCCTTTAGAGCCGGGTCCAAGCAGGGACCTAAGGCACAACAGGCATGATAACTATACCTTTTAGTTTATTAGTTTAGTTTAAACATATTTATTTATCCTTTAGTACAAAAATTACTAATAGTAATGGGTTCTCCAGACACCGAGAGACACACACAATATATATATATATATATATATATATATATATATATATATATATATATATATATATATATATATATATATATATATTCAATACGCACAAGACATTACAAACTATGTTATGCATAAACAAATTGTGATATCATCATATACAAATATCAATAGTCAAAAGGACATTAAAAGACTCAGATTGAGAATAGAATGTAACGATACGACACTTGGCATACTCTTCACTACTGACAATAGAAGCTGGGCGAAATTATCGCCAGTAAATCCATCAATACATATATATAATTAATTATAATTTTGGTTAACTTAAAGCTATACGTCATAAGATATACAGCATAGGGAGTGTGTTTCTTATATAATTGGGTCAGTAGGTGACAGGTCACAATGACTTGATAGTGAGGAGAGAATAAAACTGCATGTTTATGGAAGGGATTAGAAAACAAATCGTCAGGGAATGGTTACCTCATCGTTATGTTTGTGTGCTAAGATACACATTCTTCTTCTTCTTCTTCTTCTTCTTCTTCTTCTTCTTCTTCTTCTTCTTCTTCTTCTTCTTCTTCTTCTACTTCTACTTCTACTACTTTTTCTTCTCCTGCAAAATTATTAGAGGTAGATGTGTCATTTCAACTTCAATTCATAGGTATGTGCTCTAAGCGCTTCCAGAAAAAACCACGACAAAAGTTGTAACATATTTTTAACGCTAATTAGGGGCACTTGCTTAGTTTAAATGTTCAACGTCTTCACTATCATTATAGGCAGAGATTTCATTCCAACTTCAATCCACAGGTTTGTGCTGCAGGCACATCCAGTGAACCATGAACAAAATTTGTAACATTTTGATTTACATCCGATAGGGAGACTTGAAAAATTCCGATGTTGAAATGTTTAGATATGTATCTTCAAAACTATTATGCGTAGATGTGCCATTCCGATTTCACATACTGGGTTTTTCCATCATCAATTTTGTCCAGACCTAAACTCTCAGACACCACTAAAGCGAGAATATCTGAACAGTGTGTGGCCCTACTAGGGAAGTTGAAATAATGCAAACGTGGAAAAATAGCAGACTTGAAAAAAACATTTTTGTGATAGTCTAGACACACAAAAGGTCTTATCTGTCATCACATTAGCAGTCAATATATGTATATGTACATCACTAGGATTTATTGTTTTACACTCATGTCAGACATTATATGTTTATGCTACCGTATGGTCATCATTTTGTCATTAGTCCACGCGGTAGTGTCAACAGTGATCCACAAATGAATCAAACTTGCAATGAAAAATGAAAAAGAGTCACTTGGAGTTTCCCGCTAAATGACTGAATCTTGTTTGTTTGCTGAGACAAGACATTCTATTGTATTAAGAATTCTTTGTGTCTTGCTTTCCTTTTTACCTCTTTTTTTTCAAGGCAGGAGCCTTATTTTGCTACAGTTGTTTTCTTTCTCTGAAATTCCATGTTTTCTGGTGTTTCTTTCTGGGTTTCATTTGGAACGTACTAGCCAATAACTTTCCTTTGTTGGTACTCAGAGATTTGCTTTGAAGCAAATCTCTTTTCTAGTTTTCTGTCACTTTGCAGGTTGATGCTCATGCCATTTCTCAGTCTTGTTGATGTTATCATGTTGCATTTTTGATACCGCTTTGTTGTGCTGGTGGTGGAATGATGATGATGATGATGATGATGATGATAATAATGATCTAGTTAGAGATAAAATATTTCCAAAAAAAAGAATATCTCAATCTGCATTCTATACGCAAGACCCATAAGCAGTATGCATATTAATTTCCCGCCACAAAGCACGAGTTTGACGCCCAGTGATCATGGGGAACGTGCAGGCCACAGACAGAGCATATGGTCATTGAGAAATTTAAGTTCATAAATGCCAAACTGGTATTTTTCTAGGACTTCCCGCGCCATATATAAGAAAAAAATTCATATGTCTTTAATAAGTAGTCCGTATTTCCAAAAAATAAGTAATAGTACTTCACTTGTCCCCACAGGTACCGACCCGTATCTCGCCATATCTCACCAAGCGAGACTAGGCAATCAGCCATTCAGTTGGGGCGGGAACTTAATATGCATATCTCCTAATCTTTAAAACCCGACTTGTTTTTTATTTAAATCTGAGGTATAAGCAGAAACACATTATTTTGACAGTGCATCTTGACCAAACAAAGGCGGGTCATAACACAAAAAATACTAAGGTACTGAAGCTGAGTATGTGTTATGATTAGTTTTAATAAAATTAACTTTTTACACGCACGCACATGAATTAAACGGAGCGCTATGCAGGTTGTGAGCTTCTGACTTCACATAATCCAGCCACCACCAGAATGTTATTTTAAACAACAATCAAACATTTAAATTTGGTGATTTAGGTGTCAGGTGCATCAGCGTTCCTGTATAATTATCCATCTTTCCACCTATACTTACATTGTATCTACCATAAACTACCAGTGAGGCATGTGAACTCCATGACAACAGCAATGTTTTACTTGTAGAGAGACTACTGGGAGCCCCTGCCTATGGTCCTATCAGGCATATGTCTCCTCACCTCGGGCATGCTGGCCTTGTTCATACCGGAAACTATGGGCCGGAAGTTACCCGAAACTATGCAGGACGGGGAAAATTTTGGAATGTGAGTACCTGTTGAGTTAAATGAGCTAACATCTCATGGGAGTGACAGGAAGGCTTGGGCCTGTGTTTCTCAATGACAAGAAAAAGCATTGGTACGTCTTCATGTCATAATGGCAGGCTGCAAATTAAGATATTCCTAATAATTGAAGGTACAGATGCTGTAAGTGAGCGCCTGTGCCGACTGATCAATGGGAGAAATATCTTGTTGAAACAAAACTGATAATACCACGCATTATGTCATCACGAAACATTTATACACTGTTCAGCTGTGAAATTTTGATATTCATTGTTTCAATGGTCACAGCCCTGAGTCTGGCAAACTCATGAATTATATTCCATCGTGACGTGAACGTGCAATGCTGTAACGTTGTTCTCAACCGCGCCTTCTTCTAAATAATGCCCATTAAATATCCAGAAGTAAGAAGGCAATAGCCTAGTTAGTCTTTGTACAGATAGAGCCAATCCTGAGTTCGAACCTCCAGTCGTTTATATGCGCCAAGATGTCCTTTATGTGACCTCAGTCAGGTCCACCTACCGTTGACTCAAATGGTAGGAGCTAGATTTGCGATGCGTCAATAGGAAATAACTATAGCTGAAAATAATCGATAAACACGTAAAAAGCAAGAAAATACTGTATTCATGCGAATAGATTAACCAGCTTGACACCTTTTGGAACCGTTACATTTGTGAATTTTCAACCCGCGAAAATAAACTGCTTCTGATTTGTCGATGCCGCTTTTAAATTTTTTCCACAAGTTTAAATGTTCTCTCAGACCGCCTTTGAAGACGAACGCTTTACCACTGTAAAAGACCAGGACAACACAGGGTCCATAAGCTGTTTCAAATGAAAACATGCCTACCTGCCATAATTTTAGTTCCTTGTCTGGAAGTACTAGGCCCTGAATCCATCATATTGATGTGAGCCTCGATCCCCTGGCCTGGCAATTTTATCATTTTTGCCTACAGTTCACGGCGAAAATTGTTGAAGGTCCGGTCGCCAGACTTGACGTCGTGCACATCGGTGGGTCGATGCCTTTGATCATGGGGTTGGTTAACTGTCTGATATTGCACAGCTGGCTGTGCGATAGAGGCACTTGATACCCCACCAATTCGCGCGTGAGCTCCCAGATCCTCATGGGGATCTTATCAACCCCCACGACCCCACAGCACCCACAACCCACAACCTACAACTGAGAACCCACAACCTACAACCCACAAGCCACAGAAACAAAAGGTGCCTGGCGAGCAGTGCTATGATGGAGGTTCTTATCAACAAACGAGCAAATCTTATTTGAACGTCCCGCCATTATAGCGAGCGTCAGCGAGCTCTTACCATTAACACATGTGAATACAGGATTTAACAGAACAGTAAATTATCCAATCAGAAGAGTCCTCAGTATCCAGCCAAGAAAGTTGATTTTCTTCGTCGCGCCTACTACGCGTGCGCACATGGGCGCAGTCGGCATTGCCTTTTTTATGGATCCCGGGTAATTTTCGCCATTTTATTTACACCAAAGTCTCAAACTTACCGACCTTTATGGAAATTATGTCAATAATTTGTAACTGTTCAGAAAACGTTGTCAATAGAATGTAATAAATGATAAAGATTCACTAACTTGCATCGTTAACACCTCGATGGAACGTGGACCTGACAAACCCCCTTCTGGGGTGGAAGTGGCTTTCTGTGCAAGTGAAAAACTTCACAGGTGTAAGGGCAACTTTGAATAAACATCCTAAAGTATGTAACATTTGTTGCGCATGCTGCCTTAAACCTTAATTAATGTCTGCAGTCATCATTAACCAGGTCGCTCCTAGAAGACTTCCGGATGATAACCCATGCTTTATCCCTCCGAGGCCCCCAACGGCCATGTTGCCAATGTACGCTCAGATTTGGTGTTGTCGCGAGAAAGCCAAAAATAACCCATCGTACTGACTACGTCTCTGCCACAGGTTACGACACTATTAAAATGGGGCTATAGAGATCTTTGGCACAGCAGTTAAATTTGTGGAACAGTGTCTAACAAAAAGAAAGAGTACAGCAGATGGGCTCGTTCAAGGTACTACGGCCTTGCTCCTCTAGACGGGTTTAGTAAAGGGCCGCTAGAGGGACGTAGCGACAAGGTGCTACTACCTGATCCACCAACGTTATTATCAATAGTTTGTAATGCTGACGCTCGCATCTTAGGCTATGCCTTCAAGATATTAAGATTCATGAGGGCTCAGCAATTTTAAGTTTCAGTATGTATCAGCATGTGCCGATGCTAAATGGATTTGTAAGGTTTAGGCCTAGGCCTATGTGTTCCTGCCAATAATACGCTAAATAGAAGCACAGCCCGGGGAGCTTCTTTGGAATCTGTCCCTCTTTTGCAACCAGATTAACGCACATTAAAAACAATGAACTCTTTTCACACCTGAGAACACAAATGGGTGCAAGGTTTCACTTCAAAGAACCCGGACCGTGTTCAAAAGAACTACCCTTTTCAGGCTCTTTGGGACAGATTACGAACAGCGCCAATTCGTCATAGGGGTTACACTGCCGACATGATAAGGTGTGTCCACTGTCACGTTATGCTTTGCTTTGCGCTTGATGGACGTTAAATAAATTCTTCATTTTCCCGGTGTTAATATATATATATATATATATATATATATATATATATATATATATATATATATATATATATATATATATATATATATATATATGTATGTATGTATTCATCGCGAGCTGACTTGTTCTAATTTTTATGGATTCAAAACCATATAGGTTTTACTCTGTTGTATTATTTTTCCCTACTGGAATTTTAGGTTTTGCTATAGGCTGACAGTGTAGTGCACACATGAATAACTGTTGATAGACAAGGCAGCCAGCTATATTTTTAGGCAGCATCAACTTGCACTCATCATTATTTCAATCATCATCATCATCATCATCATCATCATCATCATCATCATCATATCAAATTATCAGAAAACAATGCAATATTGATTGGTGTATAAACCAATAAAATTCTAATTCTGCCTGGCTCAATCAGCATGGTTAATTGTTGCTGTCATTCCCTTGTCAAAAGCAGCAACTTGTTCGGGAGATAATTGAGATGAGAAACCTGGGTCAGTGTTCTTCAAACATTTGAATATGCATGTTAAGGGCTTTACAATTTTATTTTTCTGCCGTTTTTCACAGGCTAGTACTAGTTGGCACCCCCCCCCCCCCCCCCCCCGCTCCAACTTACTTGCATATTAATAGTATTTAGAAAAGTACCCCAGGGTAAGTACTTTGAAATTTTAGCTTAGCCTGATTGGAATAATTATTTCACTTGTCAATGACTAGCAGACGTACAAATTCCTGAACCCTGATGTTTCATGTGATACTGTCATTATGAAATATAAACTAAAGTAGTGAAGAGGTCAGTCATTCCGCTTGCAGTATAATATTCAGGATCACTAAAAAATACTATATTTTACAGGGCTTGCCTACAGGCAAGCCCTATTGTCCGGGACAACTAAATTTTCAGGTAGGACTTGTAAAAGTGTTGAGCCTAATTGGAATTTAACCCATTACTTGCCCCCAAAATCATGGACCTAGATGTCCCGTCGCCATCCCGTGATTTGCTATCACGTGCACGTCTGGCTCTCCGTGTGATATTACATTTTATCCAAGAAAAGGATGTGCCAAATACATACAAATTATACTGGTTTTGAAAACAGTGAATACTAACTGACAAGTTTGGCTATTATTTCAATTAGCAATTATAAACCACGATGTATCTCGGTTTTACGGCATAATCTACCTCCCCAGTTATTAGCCACGTGGGGTCTCTGGGAAGCCATATTATTCTTTTGTAGCAGACTTATGTATGGATATTTTATCTATCTCGTGAGTTAAGAGAAAAAATAACTTGACTAATATGTTATTCATTTGGACACAATTTTGGTCCTGGGTTGGGCTTGTTTTTAGCGTGTTCTTGACAGAAACATAATAGGCCTACTCATTCACCAGAGAAGCACGCAGATACCTTGAAACCAAAAAATAAAATGTTAATCCCTGCATCTTATTATAGTTGGACGTTCATATGACATTTGCGAATTTGTTGATAAAACGTCTAAAGTTATGAAGCTTTCAGTGAAACCTGTTTGTGGGGCGTAGGTTGTGGTTGTCAGACTTAGGTTGTATGTTGTGGGGTGTGGGTACTGTGGGGTCGTGGGAGTTTTACTACAATCCCAGTCATAGGCAGAGACTTCAATCCTTCCGTTTTCAGTGGGAGATCTTCCATTTTCCCCCTTTTTCCAAATTCTCCCCTTCTGCCACTTAAAATATATTTTCTCCCGCCCAAATAAAAAATGGATGAGGTAAAGAAACATCAAAATACACAATTTTAACAGCTTTTTTTGCCAAAAATTTCTCACCCCAGGAGGAGGCTCTGCCCTCCCAGACCCATCCACCTGCACAGTCGCTGCGCTCCGTCACATCTCCAGCTTCAATAGTACGCCAGGAGGGAGAATCTCCAGTTTGTATGAAGCTGTGGGTTGGAGTCTCTGCACAGGGGCTCACATTCAAATTAGCAGTCATAGAAACAAACGTAACAAGGACAGTTTAACATTTCATTCGAACAAATTGATCAAAAAAGAAACTAATGTGAATAGGCATTATACGTTGTCCCAACAGTACCTATGTAAATGCAGTACCATGGATGTGACAGTTGACCTTCGCCCATTGAGTTAGACTGAAGTGTGAGTCGTGTTTATTTATGGTAGGTCTATGCAAAGCCGCAATAATTAACACATTAAAGAGTGGCAACCGGCTTTAAGCTACAACAAAGATCAATAATCATTGATCATGCGCCATAATAATTATGTGGATACAGTTCTATAGAGCAATGTTTTGATGTATGGCCAATTGTGACTGTCAGGTAGGCCTACATGCATTTGTCGCTCATCAAAGGGGAGGTTTCTATTTCGGATTTTTGTTAGGGTTCGCCTGATTAAAAGAAAAATCAAGATACTTACAGGTTATCACATGGTTGTAGCTGTATCACACCTTTGTATCAGCCCCTCGTACCCGTATCGTCACCAGACCGAAGGATGCGGGGGGTTGATACAGCTACAACCATGTGATAACCTTTATATTTCCATTCAGTGTAAATAGGCCCAGACTATGGAATGCAGATCATCAGTCCCAGGGTAGTCAGCCTCACCCAGATTTCGTCCAATTCCTTTTAAATTTGGACAAAAGAGAGCCAGGATCATAATCCTATCACCCCTGGTTCATAGGCATTCAGTTCCACCACGGCCAATCAGAGAACAGTATTCTCACAGACCCACTATTTAAGATTGCCACAAGGTTGATATTTATGAGTTTATAAACTCATAAATATCAACCTTGTGGCAATCTTCGGGTTGATATTTATGATTTTATAATTAGGGAGTGTCTGAGAATCCTGTTCTTTGATTGGCTGTACAGTAACTGAATGCCTTGTAACCATTTTGAGGGTGATATTTACGAATGTATAATTAGGGTGTGTGTGAGAATCCTGTTCTCTGATTGGCTGTACAGGAACTGCATGTTTCAAGAACTGTGATGCAAAATTTTGCTACAATGCTCCAGTTGGACAACCTTAGACCAGTTGCAACACGCGACCGACCAGCACAATCACCTAAGAAACATCCACCCGTAAAAAAACAAAAACAAAAAAAAAAAAAAACAAAAACAAAAAAACAGTCGTTCAAATCAAACGTTACAAAGTTGCAAGACAAAGTTAGCAGAAAAGCTGGCCAAAGTATGCCGTTATATTGCAGTAAAGTCAACTCAAACACAGCTTTTTATTTCAACTTGTCTGGACGGTCAACTTGGGCCGGGGAAAAGGCAAAGCTGCTGCATATATAGCCACGATGGGTGCGGTATCAGAATCTAGTATCGCTAGGTTTCATGTGTCAGTTCTCTGAGTTACCAGAGCAAAGAGTCTTCAACATATTTTAAAACGTGACTTACAATCTTTACTTTAATCTGGAAATGTGATATATTGGTATCTGTCTTGATAACAGTGGATCCCGGTCCTATGGCAGCTCTTAACACCAAACAGAAAGGTGCCTGTTTTTTTTCCTTTGGTTTAAACAGATTGTATTGTTGTATTGAAAAAAAGCAATTTGGAATCAGCACATAGTTCTATATTAATCCCTCTTGCACAGAAAGGAATAGTTGGACATTGCACAACAAGGAAGACGATGCACTTGCTCGAGACACGTGTAAGAGGTGTAACAACACGTGCAGATCGAATGGCACTGCCACACAGATTGAAAGAGGGGAACCAGGACAAGACACCACAGACAGCAAAAGGGTTGGGGGGTGGTCTTAATCTTCACACTATTTTCATTTGGTGAGACACATTTGCGTATATCCTTGTGACAATGGATCCTGTCATTTTTCTTTTAAGAATGAAAAACGATGATTCTTAAAATGTACGTGAAGAGTGCAAACTGATATTTTACCCAGTATGTATAGCTGCATCATCCAGAAAAGCTAGAAAGTACAAGCTGGATGGTAACCCTGTCCATATCACCACGGTGCAAAGGTCAATCCATATCACCACTGTGCAAAGGTCACTGAGAACTGCCTCGCCACAGTTCCTTGTAATCGGGGATCAAACTCAAAGTAGCTTGTTCTCCGGAACCAATTCCTTTGCCCCTGTAAACATATAGGCCTATGCATCAAACTCGAAATAAATTGAATGTACACAATTCCTTTGCCCCTGTAAACATATAGGCCTATGCATCAAACTCGAAATAAATTGAATGTACTCATTTCTGGTGAACCATGTTTCCGGATAAATTGTAACTTGCTCGGGCCTCTGTACATCGGGTTTACGCTGATAAATCTTTTTTGTTGCGCACGTCAAGCACGTTGTATTTTCAAAGACCCAATTAGTAGGTCCTGCATCACACATATTCGTACGCTTCATGTTGTAATAGGGATTATGACCTTAAACAACGGTGGCCTGGATATCATTTTCAAGATCAGTTTAGTCTGTTCAGCCAAGGTCAGTTGAGCAAAGGACTGTCCTTTTGATTTCTACTTTCAGACATCGGGAAAAACCGCTACACCCAATAACGGACAACAGAGACATTGTGACCTTGAAAAGACTTCTTGATCGAGAGAATGATTCCACGTAGTTGCCTGCCGGCGAAGAATGTCGATACCAACTCAAACAGAACTTTGAAACTATGTAAAGGGAATAATTGAAGAAACACAATCCCAATATACAGTGGACAGTTGTTTGGTGCCGCGAAAATCTTTAGTAGCTGAACTTAATATGGCTCCGAAATAGATATTAAAAAATAAAAAAAAAATAAAAAACAAGGAAAAAAAACTTGATTTACAGTGATTTTTTATTTGTTTTTGTTTGTTTGTTTGTTTTTTTTTTTTTTTTGTTTTTGTTTTTTTTTTTTTGTTTGTTTGTTTGTTTTTTGGGGGGTGGGTGGGTTTTTGGGGGATGGGTTTTTTTTTTTTTTTTGGTTATTTGTTGTTTTTTTTTTCCAATATATTTTCTTATGTTTTGTTTCTGTTTGGCCAGCGTGGACGTTCATGCCGTCTCGAATTCCCGGTATTCTCATAATATCATGTACTTTGCCCTGTTAATGAAGGCGAATTCATAGTTTGGTGTTATCTGTAACAGAGTACTATCAAGAACGAAGTATTCACATTGAAACTTAAATGTTCAAAAATAAATATCGCGTTTTATTATAATGTGAATATCTTTTCAGTACTTTCTCTTTGTTCCATTTGTTTAAAGCTTGGTCATATATGTTCTCTTTCTTTTACCAAATGAAAAAAAAAAAACACAACATAAACAAAAAGACAGTCCAAAGAGGGGAAGGGCTCTTGGTATTAAAATTTGGTATTCGGCAAGTTTTCTTCTGGGCCAAAAGCATATGTGAATGGTAAGTCTTACGTCTCTACATAACAAATTATGGTAATAGCAGACTGTCCGCGGCCAAATGAGAAGTCAACAGTGAGAGATAAAGAAATTCTCTGACCGTGACCTATCTAACTTCTCAGGGGTCCCCCTCGTGCTTTCCCGTGACGTTTTCCAGCAAGCGGTTAGGAGGTGTACCCTGAAGCAAGAGCGACACAACATCGTCCCGCCTTCAAATGGGGGAGGGGGGGGGGTGTCCAAGGGAAGAGGTACAAGAACGCAGAAATAGGCGATATTCATATTTAACTGCGATCCTGCACACTTCCTGTGTTGCCGGGGCAACAGATTGATGCTTCCACCATAATCAAGGCAGATTTATATTATATACCACATAAACATCCATAAATAACACATTTTCAATCAAAAGAGAGCTCATTTCAGATCAATTGGTCATCCCTTATGTTTCAAATATATGTTAAAACATTTTCTTTTTTTCAATTGCACAGTGATACCATATCCACAATTAAAGCCCAACGTGAACCAAATCGGATAAAAATTGACCAAGTTATGGGGCAAGATGAAACTTTCAAATGGCCAAATGACCTTAACCTTTGCCCTTTTGAGGTTACATGTTCTTATAAAAATGTGCAGTGTTGCAATACCTACAATTTTAGTCCAACATGATTAGAGTTGGATGGAAATTGGCTGAGTTGTGACAGGACGAAAGTTTCAAAGGTCCAAATTACCTTGACTTTTGAACTTTAGAGGTCACATGTAACTTGCAAAAATGTGTAGTGCTACCATAGCTACAATTTGAGCCCAACATGATCAACATTGGATAAAAATTGACCGAGTTTTGGCAAGAAGAAAGCCGGCATCGAAAGTGGCCTTTGACCTTGAAATTACCTTTGACCTTGTCATGACCTCTCCCTGGAGTGAACCTTGACCTCAAAAATGACATTTTGGCCTGCAGTTGACCTTTGACCTTGATATTTGAGATGAACTTTACCTGGCTCTGATCAAACTCCTTTACACTCGGAACCACATGTACTATAGCATATAAGATATTGAAGATTTAAAACTTTAATTAGCCCTCATTTGTATAATTTTGAAAAGCATGACCTCTCATTATAAAAAGGCGAGACTTCATCTATTAAAGTATAATTGTGGCAAGTTTGGAACTTCTACGTGTAATGTTTTTCAAATGAAATGTCGGACAAATTTGCCTGTAAAGAAAGAAAGAAAGAAAGAAAGAACTAGGAAAGATGATTTGCTGCATAGCAAATCAGTGTGTGTGTCTTCAAAGCATATTGGTATGGCAAAGTACAACTATTCCATAAAACAGGAGTAAAAGTTGGAATGACATCTCTATCTATTATAGCTTTGAAGTTATTCAAGATTTAAAATTTCTAATGGTGCTATTTAGCAATTTAAATTGCTACAACTTTTAATTTTAATTCATTAGGTGACTAGGTGCCAATGGTCAACAACCCCCCAGTAGAAGTTGGAATGACATCTCTATTATACTGTTGAAGATATTCAAAATTGAAAATTTCAAATGCCCCTAATTTGCATAATTTTAAACATCTTCATTTCTCTGTATAAAACAGTCAAACTCCTCGTATGGAGGTACAATCATGCCAAGTTTGGACTTTCTATGTATAATAGTGTCCCAGAAAAGTGTCGGACAAATTTGCTGGTATAGAAAAAAGAGAAAGAAAGAAAGAAAGAAAGAAAGAAAGAAAGAAAGAAAGAAAGAAAGAAAGAAAGAAAGAAAGAAAGAAAGAAAGAAAGAAAGAAAGAAAGAAAGAAAGAAAGAAAGAAAGAAAGAAAGAAAGAAAGAAAGAAAGAAAGAAAGAAAGAAAGAAAGAAAGAAAGAAAGAAAGAAAGAAAGAAAGAAAGAAAGAAAGAAAGAAAATGTCTGTGTTGGCACACAGCTATGATAGAATGCATGAGCAGGGATCTTGAGCATTTTCTGGACTGTGTAATTGTATATAAATAATGTAGCCCAAAATGTTTTTCTAAGAGCCACTGAACTGACTGGTGTCCAGAAAGAAAACATTAACTTATAATTAAATTACCAAACAGACATAGCTATTTAATCAATGCAGCCAATGTTTATATGACAAAATTAACTCATTCAGTGATGAACCCAAAGGATATGCTCTTTGCTAATTCTTTCAAATTTGCATTGCTAATACAGTGTGTGAAACAAATAAAAAAGGTCAGAATATCACAAATTATGAGCAGATATTATATTCTATTATGATTGTCAGAAATTTTAAATCAGAACCCCCTCATTTAAAAGATAAGAATACTCAGTATATCCCTTTGATACAAATTTTACTGACACTAAATGAAGACTTCTGTCCTGAATGAGTCCAGGGATGCCGCATTTTCAAAGGGTCATTTTGATGTCACATCTTGTAAAATATATACCAGGATTATGGCTTGTTTGCAATTTAATTGAAATGTGACACCCCTGTAAAAAATATTCCAAAGGTCTTACAATGTTGATAAAGGCTCTAGATGACGAGTGAACTCTATTGGGGGTAATAAAATACACATAAACTTAAGAGGAAAGGGTAGGGTTTATTTTGATGTGGTTACACTTGCCAGGACTTTGGAATAAGCTGGCCATTTGATACCAATCATTCACTGTCACTGGTCATGTGTGTTTGGTGGGGTGGCAGACACATAGCAGGGCCAGCTCCACAGTAAAATGGTGTCCCTTTAGCCGGATAATTTTGCAAAAAATCCAATTATTTGACGCTACAAAAGTGAAAATAAAACCCATACAAATGTCTACAGCAGCATCCATGTGAACCTGTTTACAAACACCACTAATTATAGCAGCCGGGTTGAGTGGCAGGGCAAAGAGGTCAGTGATAGGCTGTTTGGCTCACCGGCACTGTGGTCACAACTGATGAGACGGCCCCCAGAGCTCAAGTTAGGTGGAATGGACTGTATACTATATAACATATTGAAGATTTAAAACTTTAATTAGCCCTCATTTGCATAATTTTGAAAAGCATGACCTCTCATTATAAAAAGGCCAGACTTCATCTATAGAAGTATAATTTTGCCAACTGTAATACTTTTTAAATAAAATGTCAGACAAACTTGTCTGGAAAGAAAGAAAGAAAGAAAGAAAAAGAAAGAAAGAAAGAAAGAAAAAAAGAAAGAAAAACAATATGTCTGTGTTGGCACACAGACATTAAGAAAGAAAGAAAGAAAGTGAGAAAGAAAGAAGGAAAGAAAGAAAGAAAGAAAGAATTCCTAGAAAAACAATATGTCTGTTGGCACACATCCATAAAAAAGGAAAGAAAGAAAGAAAGACAACATTTTTGATAGTATGTAATGATATATAAACTACCACAGACTGTGTCATCATTCTTTTCCATTTCATTCTCATGAACCAAGTAGTCTTCTGAGCATGATAAAACTTGTAGACGTCAGTCTATTCATACTTGTGCATGCTTTGTTTACATTGAACACTGACCTGGCTATCCGTGGCTTGTACGATATCCTAACCTTGCAACCTCACTGCAAGGAGAACTACAGCGTCCTGTGGCTTTCAGTTGAATCTGTTATGTCTTACCCAATTAATTAACTATGTGTTGTTCCAATGTTCTAAGTTATGTCTTGTCTGTCTTGTGTAAACATGACAAAAGCAGTCACACACGGCATTCTGTGTGCCACTCAGGGGCACACATACAGACAACACACACTTTAAATGCCTGTGTTGGCACACAGACACAATTAAGTCACTTGAACAGTCCAGAGGCGAAAGTTAAAAGTACTAGCTTTTTGTGTGAGATTGAATTATAATTTTTTTAGTATCAACACAACATCATTCATGCCGCTATATAAGCATTGCCTTCGTGGAAGGTAACGTGTAGATTTCTCCTTTCTTTCATTCTTTCTTTCTCTTTCTTTTTCTTTCTATCTATTCCCCTTTTCTTTTTTTTTCTTTTCTCACATACTTTTGTAATGTTATAATACATTACGCTTTCATCCATTTACGCTAGGTTTTATAGGACTGCGTGTTACACTTTAGCACAGAACCTGTATTTTTTCTGTATTTTTGCCATTTCTTTGACTAGCATGTTGCTTTGAACCACTAGATAGAAAGCGTGCCAGCGAAACGTTTTTATGACCACAAATTATTTAGTTAAATCGTTCACTTATTACCTGAACAATAATCTCTCCATCATACAGAAGTGGGGGAGGTCATGGCGAGTCATCTTTAATGCTCTGAAATCTATTTCCCTCTTCTTTACCGCCATACTTAGTAAACCTAGCCACCCACCTGTGCGCCTAGGAGACACAAAAATACACGAGGAAGATACATACACACACACACCTAGTGCAAACTCTTAGCCGTAACTTATCCTGGCGTGCACATATTACCCGGATAACTAATAAAGCTGGTCAGCAGATTGCACTCCTTCGCAGGTTTAAATATAAACTTTCCCGTAAGACCCTTTCCAAATTGTATTCATCTATAAGTCGACCAATTCTCGAATATGGCTGTGTATTGTTCGACAATTGTGGTCAAGGCTTGCCGACTTACTCGAATCAATCCAGTTCGAGGTTGCAAAAAATTGCACTGGTGCTCTTAGACATACCTCACATGTTAATCTTCCACGCGAACTTGGTTGGTCAACCCTCGCCACCAGGCGCAAGTACTTTAAACTGATTCTCTTTTACAAAATGTACCATAAATTAACTCTTCCATATCTTTCCAATCTTGTTCCTCCTTCTTTCCATGGTCGTAACCTTCGACAACCCAGTTCCACTGTACGCTCTGTTAAATGCCGAACTAATCGCCTTGAAAATTCTTTCCTTCCTGACGTCATCAAGCAATGGAAGAACATTCCTTCTGATATTCGCAATTCAATCTCCCTTCAAATATTTAAATCTAAACTGAAAGCATCATTTGCTAGCCGTGGATGACGTTCCTGGTTACTATTTCCATGGTAACAGATTTGCCAATATCTGTCATACCAAACTACGACTGGGCTACTCTGGGCTTAACTTCGATCGTTTCAAAAGTCCATATCGTCTCAAACCCCTATACCTGCTCTTGTACTTCTCCTACTGAAGATCGTGAACACTTTTTATGTTTCTACGCTGTGCATGCAGTACCTGGAAACAATCTCTTGGACTCTATTTCTCCAATCTTAGCTTCAGGTGTCCACCCTAATTTGATTGTGCACCTTACAAGTAACAGATAAATCAAAATTCTTTTTGGCAGCACGGACTGTCGGATCCCTTAAACTTTAAAATCTGTGAAGCATTCCAAACATAAATTGTGGCTTTCTTTACTTTTTTTGTTTTTGTTTTTAAATGGGATCTCGTGCGACCGTTCTGCTCTATTATAATGATATATGACAGTTTATTCTATATTCATGCAATAAAATATTGTGTGCATGTGTATCTGCATGTTCTGGAGAACCCAACTTGTTACTATCCTGTCGATGTACTATAGGGCGATCCAGATGTAACAAATATGTTGAAATTAAATTAACTGCCAACTGCGACTGAAGTCGAACTACTAAAGACCACGGCAACTGCTCTGAATGATCAAAATTTACCAGACTCAAATTCCTTGTAGTAAGATCTTTCATTCAATTTTAAATACCGACAGGCTCATATTTCCAGAAAAAATAACGGTCCGGATCAACAGCTTTCCTCGAGACGCTTTGGACGTAGCGCGTCAAAGAGCGTTGGGGAGAAGTTGTTCATTTAGTCCACAATTAAGAACATAGAAAGAAAATGCCACTAATTTAAAGGTGAAAAGTTGCGAATCTTCTTGTACGTATGTAAAGTATATGCGCAAGAAAGAGTCACTCAAATTCATTGATCGAAAACTGGGTAAGTGACGACAGGCTTTCATTCATTTCCCACAGCCTCTTGGGTCATTGGCGGCCAGAGGCGTGGTGAATGCGAAGGCCCGCATAATTCATGCATTCAGGTTGTATTTGAGATCTGTCCTACATGTGGCGAAGGGGGCTGATGTAATCATGCCACTTTCCTGAACTTCTATGTATAATTCGTATATTTTCAAAATTTATGCCATGGTAAGTGCAATAACTCAATTTGAGTAGCAAGTTGCTATATTTCCATGGTTATTTGATGATTAAAATCTTGCTTGAACAGCCTTACATGCATTTATCTGCTGAATATATTGCTGGAGGGAAGCCGGGTTGCTCGCGTGCCACTGGATCTTAAACTCAATGTGACCACAGTCGGCACGAAATAATTACGTGACACATTTACATGTTACTCGTAAGTTGGACGTCTGGTAAGGAAAATCTGTAATTCTCTAATGATCCGGGCCTTTCCTCCATTTATCATAATTCCACACCATTTACGGATGACTGCATGCAATTTTTGGCACCGAACGATGTTGATTTTTGTCTAAGTGGAGCGATTGACCTGAAATAACCTGAAGTCTTGATAACACACGATTGTTAATAAAATGTATATGGTCGGCGTTTGTGAGCTCTAACAACTTTAGAACATGATTCTTGGGTTTCGTGAGAGGTCATATGTACCAGGAAAATCGATGGATTCGACAAGGAGTACAAGCATGATAGGGATGTACAAAATGGACCAGGGTTGGGCTTGGATGTGTGTGGCAGGTCAGTTAGCTCAAACTTGTTCATTAAGGGAAGGTCACTGGTCATCGTGCTAGTCAACTCTTTTTTCTTAACCTTGCACTTTGCAGTGTGAAATAACAGGTTGGGTCACGGCCTTTCCTCAGATGGGTTTTGATCGGCAGAGGCAAAGCTGAATAATCAGCTAAGTAAAGGAAGGCAACTCAAACGTATTGTCAACCTGGGTCAATGGCGGTTGCCTGACACGAAGCGAGTCTGGGGTGTCCTGGGACATGCTCCTGGAACATAGATGAAAATGACCACGTAATTTGGCTAATTTTGTTGGCTACAACACGAGTTTTGAAGTTGCTTTCAGAGAATGAAAGAGTATTTTATAACCCTTTATTACTTCTCAACGTATCATACAATGGTGAAGAAAGGCCACATAAAAATATCCACGTTTATCATCAGTGGTTTTCCAAAAAAGTGACGAGGAAGGGAGGGATTTTATTAACCTTTTCCTCCAATTAAGCTTTCGCCATTGCAACGAAAGGGACGGATTCCAACAAAACTCGTTCGGTTGTGCTTCCATAAAGCGCATGATTTGACAGGAGTACACAGGCTTAAACTCCACCCTCGACAAGTACTTTATTTTTTTATGAAAACTAAAGAAGTTGAATTGTTACAGGGGACAGATTACGAACTGCGCAAACTCGTCACAGGGGCTGCACCGCAGACAGGAAAAGTTGTGTCCACTATCACGTTCTGCTTTTAGGCTTTGCGCTTGTTGGACGACAAATAATATTTTCATTGTCTCAGTGTAATAAAAATTACTCATCGCGAGCTGACTTGTTCTCATTTTTCTATATTTAAAGCCATATAGGTCAACTCTCTCGTGCCATTTTTTCTCCGGCTGGGATTGTAGGTTTCGTTATATACAATTAGGCTACTGTGTCGCACACACATGTATAAGTTTGTTGATAGACAAGGCAGCCAGGTATATTTTAGGAAGCATCAATTTTCACGCATCATATTTTCATCATCTTCATGTCAAATTATCAGGAAACAATCAAGAATTGAATTTACAAAACATTTTGGTGTACAAACAATGCAAAATTGAATCATAAAAAAATGGATTGGTGTATAAACCATTAAATTGCTTATAATGGTTGGCTCAATCATCATGAATTATCATTGCTGTCATTGCCCTTGTCAAAAGGTGCAACTTGGTCGGGGGATAATTGAAAAAAAAAACGCTGAGTACATGTTTTTGATTACATATAAATATGCATGTTCAGGGCTGCACAATTATATCTTAATGCTATAGTCCACAGGCTAGTTCTGCGGACATTTACTGCCCCCCCCCCCCATGCTCCAGCTTATTTGGCCATTCGTACTATTCAGAAAAGTGAAATATATGATTGCTCCCAGGGCAAGCACTTTGAAAATTTAGCTTGGCTTGACTGGAAATTTACTTGTCCATGGCTAGAAGACATGCAAATCCCTCAAACCAGACGTTGCATGTGATACTATCATTATAAAACAATAACTAAAGAGGACATTCATTCCACTTGCAGTATAATGTCCATGAACATAAAAAAATGTAATTTACAGGGATTGCCTTCAGGCAAGCCCTATTGTCGGAGACAACTAAATGTTTAGTTAGGACTTGTAAAAATGTTGCGCCTAATAGGAATTTAACCCATTACATGTCCCTAAATCATAGACCAAGATGTTCCGTCGAACTTCCAGCGGTGTGCTGTCACGCCCACGTGTAGCTCTCCGTTGTAATATTAATAAACAAGAAAAGAATATGGGAAATACATACATATACTCGACTTGAAAACATTGAATACTCACTAAACAAATTTGGCTGTTGTTTCGGTGGGCTATTATAAACCAGAACGTATCTCGTTTTTATCGACATAATTTACCGCCCCAGTTATTAGCCAAGTGAGGACTCTGGGAGGCCATATTATTCTTTTGTAGAACATTCATACATGGATAACTTTTATACCTTGTGAGTTATGAGAAAAAGTGAATCGACTAATATGCTATTCATTAGGACACAATGTTTGTACTGGGTTGGGTTTCTATTGAGCGTATTCTTGACAAGAATGCCTATAGCTACCCACTCAGCAGAGGCGCATGCAGACACTTTAAAATCAAAAGTAAAATTGTTGATCCCTGCATCTTATGACGGCGGGACATTCAAATGGCATTTGCGCATTTGTTGATAAAACCGGGACGTTCAAATAACATTTGCACATTCGTTGATTAAACTTCTAACGTTATGTAGCTTTTAATATTACCTGTTTGTGGGTTGCGGGTCGTGGGTCAAGGGGTGTTGGTTGTGGAACATGGGTTGTGGGATGTCGGTATTGTGCGGTCGTGTTTTTTTGTTTTTTTTACTAGAATCGAATTATAAAGGATGATTATCACAAAACCATAAATATTATAATTTCAGTATGTTGGATACCACGACCAATTCGTAATCAGACATGCTCAAAAATGTAATAGAAAAATTTATTTATTATCATCCCTTATCATAGTCACAAGACCCGTATCTTGAATCTTTGAAATACAGTCCGCTGTGACCACAAGAACAAGATTTCTTGTTTTCAATCGTAATCAGGTGTTCTTTCATGCATAATAGGCCTAATAAAATTATAGCTTCGTCTCGAGAAGTGTTCTGGACATCCCGCCTCCACGTGCAACTTTCAAGGGCACGGTATGTCGTCCAACCTCGAAAGTGACACAACTTTATGGATCATAGATAAAATGATATTCTATTGTTCTGGCTACCCTAGATTTCAACTCGATTCAATTTTAGATCTAGGCTTGCTGGTACTTTACTGAAAAGTGTTTTCATGAGGAATTTATATCATAAGTCACAGCACTGTCCAGATTCAAACAAGTACAACGAATGTGGTGAATAGCCATGGAAATTGTGATATACCCCTTTTCAAGGAAGATTTCCGCAATCTTGCCGCCCGTTTTGCATGAAAACAAGGTGATTTGGGATGTCACTTGGTACCATGTCACTTGGTACCCCCTTTTTTCCATTTTAATTAAGGAGGGGTGTGCTCATTATTACCCCTGTCAAGAATATCAATTCTATGTATATTGGAATGTGTCAGACTACTATTATTTTCCCTACAGCACACATGATCCAGACCTCTTATACGAATTAAATCCCCATGCTGTGTCGTCCTCCATACACCCAGAGCTATCTGAAGAACAGATACATAACATGTACATGTAAAACAACCATTTTTTTAAGCGGATAAATATAGGGTACAAAGTGACGTCTTTGAAGATCAGTATACCCAGCCTTAATATGATGAAAACATGTATTCCCACTTTGGCATGCAATAGCCAGTTAAACTATAGGGGAGGTGTTTACATTCTGGTAGATTTTTGAATTTAATACTTGTAGATTACTGCAAAGTACACTTTTTAAATTTTGATAACCCCCCCCCCCCCCCCATGTGGGTCAACGGAAACGCTATACTATTGGACTACACGAGAAACACCGGGCAAGATATCCTTAACACAACTTCAATGCTATGTATCTTAATAGGATTAATACTCCCGCAGAAAAATGAAACAGAGGTATATAATAATATATCTTTAACACAACTTCAGTACTATATCTTAATAAGTTTAATACTCCCGCAGATAACTGAAACAGAGGTATATAATAATTTTACAGAGTGGGAAACATAATACGCTACACTTATCCTGCAGAACTTAATCTATGCTTCGATGATACGATCACATTAATGACCAGCGATGACACAGAGGGTAATGACTACCAGGAAGTGGTTCTGGACCAAAAAACACAAATACGAAGAAATGAAAATATACCCTGCTTAAAAATTTTGCGGAGACTTGTCTTTAAATAGCGCCTTTACGTCCCGATGTGGCGGACATATTTATTATTGTGAAAACGAGTGCAAGGGTGGGAAGGGGACGAGTTGAATTTTGCATATGACTCTTTATAACTGAAAAGTCGTTTTGGAAGTGCTGCAACAATTTTCATCCTTAAAACACTATGATGTCTGGTTTGTTTTTGGGTTTTTTTGGTCATATTTGTTGGCGTGTTTATAACTTTGCATAAGTTTGCATGTTTATTTTTGAGCGCTGTCTTTTATGCGTTAAGGATTTTTGTGATGCTGTCAATTAAAATGAATGCCACTTGATGTAGAAAAATGCAACGGGATGAGCTGTTCAGATAAGATCAGATCATCTGACTTGGGAATTTATCGTCAACAAGTAGGCCAAGGGTAAAAAAAAAATATAATCCGTATAACACAGAAATCGTGCAAACATTTTTTGCAGGATCATGGTTCATACAGTTTGCTATTGGGGGCACATTCAAGTCAGCCGGGATTCTACTGGTAGAGTTCATAGACTACTATCAGGCAAGCTCAGCGTCTACAGCATTGATGCTCGGACTGTCGTTTTTCGTCACTTCTTTTATAAGTAAGTATTGGGCTTAGTAGTAAGACTTTTTTTTTTTTTTTTTTTTCTTTTTTTTTTTTTTTTTTAGTTTCACGAAATTTGCGTGTCAAAAACTCTGAGTAGGAGTGAGGAATCAAATAGTACTGTTGACAGAACGGGCATTGCTTTGCACTCCTTACCTGGCAAAACTACATTAACTGAACACCGTATACTAACATCCAGGTAACATGAAATTTCTCCACACGCCTGCCTCTTTGTGCTGTAGTAGGCTTTCAGGACTTGTCATGGTGTAAGCTCGTAAAGGACGGAACAGTTACGGACACACGAAACGTATAGATTGCATTCGCACAAAGTTTAAAAAGTATATGGGACACTTCTGGGGATTCGTAAATCTGAATTTGTTCAGGGGGTAGCACTGCTTTTTTTTGCCTTTTTTACAATTTTATGTGTTTTTCTGCTATTTTCTACTTCTCCAGAAGTGTCCCTAAAATTGCTCTGAAACTTGGTGGAATTTTACCTCCTGGAAGGGAGAAGCAAAATTGTTGTTTAGGTGATGATGCTATTGATCCTCGACAAAATTTTCAATTTGAGTTTTTGTCAGTTAATGCATGCACTACTGTTGGTTACAGTCTAAGTCTATGGGAATTACAATGGTTGTTTACATTGTTGACTTCTTCGCAAACATCACTGGCTTTTACATGTTTTTAATATTTTCCCCTTTTTTTAATTGCAAAACCATGAAATATCTTTTTCTATTTAAACCGCATTGCTAGTTGCCTCGAAATTGCGTTGAAACATTTCTGAGTACCCCTAGACCAGGGTAAGACTTTGTAGAGTTAAAGGTCAGCTGAGAACGGGCTCATCACTTTTTTTTTTCAGCTCCGCTGACTTGTCAATCAGCTGAGTTTATAGGATGGCCCATCATCCGTCCGTCCTCAATTCACATTTTCGACTTGTCAAAAATCGTGCACTTCCAACGTGGCGAGGATGTACTTTTGATCGGTTTCAAGCACATTTGTTTAAAGGGTCATGCTCCAGTGATATTTTGATTTTGAAAGGCTTTTTTTTGGGGGGGGGGTCATGTTTTGAAAAATTCTTTAAAAAATCATCACTCTGAAACTGGGTTGCCAATTGCTTTGAAATTGGATACGCACACTTCTGAGTACCCTTTTAATTAGATGAACCAGTGGCACTGCGTTTTCATACTTTTTAAATGGAGTTTTGTGTGTTTTTACTATTTCCGACTTCTTCAAAGTAGTCACTTAAATTGTTCTGAAGTTTACTCGAAATATACCTTGTGGGAGGGTCAAACACAGTTGTCCACCAGGTGGTCTTGTTCTTTATACCTGATCTGGAACTTTTTTTAATATCGATACTTGTTAGTTTATTTATACATTCCTTTTGACTATTATATTTGTCAATGGGAATTACAAAAGGCATTCATATTTTCGGCTTCTGCAAAACCTTCAGCTAGATTCACTTAAAACCTGGTGGGGATATATCTTAGGAGACTTCTTCCATGTTTGCCCAAATGATTAGTCTCCAGGGATTTATATATTGTTTACTTTTTTTTGCTCGTTTTTGGCTTTTTTTTCACGGAAACCGCGTCACCAATTGCTTGCACGCATCGAAGTTGCATAGGGACACTTCCGATGATCCCTACACCTTTATTTACTCACCAGGTGATGCTACGATTCTGCTCCTTCTACTTTTTAATTATTATTTTAAGGTCAGCTGACTTGTCAGTCAGCTGAGCTTATCTTATGGTTTTCTGTCAGTTGTCCGTGCGTCGTCCGTCAACATTTTCCATTTTCGACTTCCATAATAAAACGTCAACCAGATCCACTTCAAACTCAGTAAGGATGTGCCTCGGATGGGTCTCTACCATATTTTACGCTCCAGTTATTTTTTTATATTTTTTATGATAATTATCTTTGTTCGTGGGGGGGGGATCTTGAAAAATCTTCCTACTCTTAAATCGCTCACCTAATTGCTTTCATATCACACAGAAACACTTCTAGGGACTCCTAGTTCCTAACTTGTTCCCCGGGTGCCGCTGTGACTTTTTCCTAATTTTTAATGACTTTTGGCGTGTTTTTGCTATTTTTGACTTCTTCTCCAGACCTGTCACTCGAATAAAGGTGAAACATTGTGGATACGTTCCTTGTAGAAGGGTCAAAAATGAAGGTTCACAAGGTAGCACTGCTGTGGATGTTAACGATTTTTTTTTCAATTCGGATACTTATCGGTAAATGCAGCTTTCCTTTTGATTACTACGTACTACTTTGTGAATATGTTCCTTGTGGAAGGGTCAAACAAAGTTTTTCACTCTATGGCACTGCTGTGGATTCCTGATTTTAACGTTTTTTTTTTTTTTTTTTTCAATTCGGGTACTCATCAATTAATGCACCTGTCCTGTGTAATTCAATGGGCATTCTAATGTTAATTCATAATATCGACCTCTCCTCCGAAACCATTATCCAGATTGACCTCAAATTTGGTGGCAATGTACATTGGGTGGGTTTCTATCAGGTTTGTTCAAATGATTGTGCTCCAGCGATTTTTGGATTTTTATTTTTTTTAAATTTTTATTCTTATCAATTTGTCTCTTTTTGGGGGGGGGGGCAAATTTTAAAAAATCTTCTCCAACACCGCTCACCCAATTGCTTTGATATCCCACACGGACACTCCTAGAGACTCCTAGTCCTTAATTTATTCATCGGGTGGCGCTGCAATTATATTTCATTTTTGTCTGTGTGTTTGCTATTTTTGACTTCTACTCCAGAACCACCACTCAGATTCAGCTGCAAATCGTAAAACAATCTGCTTCGCTAAAACTGCTCACCCGATTGCTTTGATTCCACACAGAGACACTCCTAGAGACACATACTTCTTAATTTGTTCAGTACCACCTGATATTTGGCGAAATCGTATTTAACTCTTCTCCGAAACCACTTGGCCAATTGCTTAATATTGGACACTTCTAGCTACCCCTCGATCCTACTTTGTTTAGGACGTGGAGTTCTGATTAAAAAAAAAAACCAAAAAACAACCAACTTTTGAAAATGATTTATGTGTGTTTTTGCTATTTTCGACATTTGCTCCAAACCGTCATTCAGATCATACTGAAACTTGGTTGAAATGTTCCTTGTGGTTGGGTCAAAGAAAGCTGTTTACTAAGTGGAATTGATTACTCCTGATTGTTCATGAAGGATCAGCTAAGCATAGGACAGTCACAGTCATCTTGTTTTGTATTTGGGTGCGTTTTCGTTTTTTTCGACTTCTTGCTTCCAAACCATATGCTAGATTCTCTGAAAACTCAGAACGGATGTACCCGTTCTTAATATCAACCAAATTTGGTCACTACATGAGGCTGTTGTCAGTTTAATGATTTTCAACAAATTATCGAAATTTAAAAAAAAAATGGAAGGGGTGTGTGAACATATTACCATTGCTACACTAGGGATAGCAGGGAATCCTACAATAGTAGTGACTGTAATTTTAATTTCTATATTACTATCAATAAAGCTCTAAAATTGGGTTTCATGGCTTCAATACAGTACAATGTACAGACAATGTGAAATAGTGAGAGTAAAAATATACTTGTATGTATGCTTTGTTTTCTCCCCCTTAAAGCAACCAGAAGAAAGGGCAACATGCCGAAATATTATCTCCAGAAGCTAAAGATAAATTTAGGACATGTGATATATTTCTGTACGGTGGGGTTATTAAACTCCTAAAATATAGCTCTTTTGGGGAGTTGGCTGCTCGCCTAAATTGATTCCAAATGTGATGTTAAAGTTGAACGAAGTGACTGTGTTTAAGTCTACTACTTATAGCCCAACAGTGTGTGTGTGTGTGTGTGTGTGTGTGTGTGTGTGTGTTGCTAGAATCAATGGAACTCTTTGCTTGCATTAACTTTAAAACACTAAAATTCAGAGCGGTACCGGGTAAATTTGGCACCACGCATAATGATTGCAGTGAAGTGCCACTAATAATTATTCTGGGGGATCAGGCAGGTGGCTGGTGGACATGTATATGTCTATTATGTGAAATATGCTGCATTTGGCGTCATTAGTAGAGTTAAATTAAGTCTAGCCATGATAGAATCGACTTTAAATTTTAATACTCCCCATTCAGTGATTGTGTGGATTCTGTAACCGACGTCGGATATCATGACCGAAGCGCATAGCCATAGGTCATGGTATCCGACGTCTGTCATAAAATCCACACAATCACTGGATGGGGAATATTAAAGTCTATAATCACTCGGAAGCATAGCGGGGATATCCTTCATCACTCATATTATATTAGCAATATTTTTCGATGAGAATTTCGTAGGACCCATTTTCAACTTGTTGCATAAATTGGAGAATATCTCAGTTAGGTAGGCCTAAATCGTCGTCAGTTTGGAATATTCTGTGTTCAAAATACAGGAGACCTATATTCCATAGAATACATAATGATTGACAACAAAGCCAACGTGCTGAGCCGGCAGTGTCACTCAGTTAGTCTTTGTGTGCACGTATGTAAATGACAATTATGGTAATTTATATTTGTAATGACCCAGGTCAAGAAAGAAATAGTGCGGCCTTCACTGCCACATATAATATTAATAGGCCTAATATGGAATGTGTGCAATGTTTTACCAGTATGGTTTGGCACCTATGTATTTGTCATTGTCATAATATAGCCAGTCGCTATTTCAATATAGGCCTCTTCTTGCTCAAACGTGTCTGGAAATTTGGCGCCAATATGCACTGTGTCTATGCAGTTGTTAACTTCGAATTGGAGTTGCCTGACTTTTGACTGCATCGCCGGAATTACTTATAGGCTTTTTGTTTTGTGATCCGTCGGTGAGTGAGCATCCCCAGGGAGTAAACCCAGGAGTTAATTTGGGGGTCCCCGCTAAAAGTGTGGACGAGTTTCAGCCGAACATAGCAAGCGCCAACATACCCCAGTATGGTTCCAAGATAATGAACATGTGGCCATTTAGTGTAGTCAATTTAGATACAAGGTTGATTTGAATGTTTGAAAGTCTCAATTATGAATGTAATTCATGCAGTCCCATATGAATAACTGAATATTCTCCCCATAAAATTCTCATTATGAGGGATCAATCAAGTTTATGCTCAATAACCGTAAAGTGAAACAACAAAAGTTAGTGTGCATTGCAATTTGCAGTGATGATTTTAAAATGAATTGGAAATAAGATTTTTAAATTAATTTTGTTTAAATGCCAGACTGTTCATCATATATTACTCTGCTCAAGAAACCGCATTGTTTTTTCTTTTTTTCTTTCTTTCTTTCTTTCTTTCTTTCTTTCTTTCTTTCTTTCTTTCTTTCTTTCTTTCTTTCTTTCTTTCTTTCTTTCTTTCTTTCTTCCTTTCTTTCTTTCTTTCCCTCTCTCTCTCTCTCTTTCTTTCTTTCTTTCTTTCTTTCTTTCTTTCTTTCTTTCTTTCTTTCTTTGCACAAATGAATACAACAGGCGAAGACCGCCCATACTCAAACGCCAAATTACATTAAGCATGACATGTGACATACCCCCTAAAACGATGGCTGTGGTGTACATGTGTAAAACTTCACAGACCTGGCATGGTTGACTTCGATTTCCTGCGTAGATAACCTTTCACTCGTGCACCTTTTGTCCTGTATATATTTTGTGTAGTATCCATCTCAGGGCAATGACAATTTATAAACCCCCCCTCCCCCGCCGGGCCTAGTAAACTCATCTGCGCTTATCTTGGAGCAGCGGTTTTCTGCTATGTGATAAATGGAGTAAGTATAATTCAAGTTGAGAAAATGATCAGTCATTAAAATCATTCAATGAAGTTTTTTTGTGTACATGCTATGTTGTATAATTCTGTTGCTTTTTGCCCTTATGATTTTTGCATTGTGTGTGCTTTGCTGTATTTGTATTTGCTCTATACGTGTACTTGACAGAACACCATACATTTTGTTATATGGTGTAGTCAATAAATTGCATTTCACAGTTGAAAGTTGATGAACTTGCAACATGCTAGTCGTAGCCATAATCTTGTATGTAAAATTATTTGTACCAAGTACAGGTAATAATTTCATTATATCTAGGGATAAGATGGGAATCATGAACAAGTAGATGAGTTTAAGAAGTTTGGATAAAAATAATCTTTTCATGTCGGGTGTGACAATCAGCTCTCTCTCTCTCTCTCTCTCTCTCTCTCTCTCTCTCTCTCTCTCTCTCTCTCTCTCTCTCTCTCTCTCTCTCTCTCTCTCTCTCTCTCTCTCTCTCTCTCTCTCTCTCTCTCTCTCTCTCTCTCTCTCTCTCTCTCTCTCTCTCTCTCTCTCTCTCTCTCTGTATACATATATATATATATATATATATATATATATGTATATATACATACACACACATCGGCTTGATGGGCATATTTTTTTTGACACTAATGTTTAAAATGCACCGAAATTGGCACTGCCCAGGTGTGGATTTACAGGTAAGCGGACTCTTTTTGCCATAGATCCACCCCTGTGACAGTGAGTGAGAAATAAATGCTTTAATAAAATTTTCCATCATGACTAAAGAAGCAATTTATTTTACTCTTTTCAATTTTGCAATCCAGATTAACGTGTTTGCACCTTCATAGTTCGAAGCATGACACAATGTATCATTTCCGATAGGTGGCATTAAATTTCACGAAATGATCAAAGCCAATATACCCTGTATCTACGTCAGATAATTTCAATAGCAGATTTGACGCGGCATGCGAAAACAATGTAAACGATCTCAGGCTCAGGTAGGAAAGAAGGGTTCTTTTGGATTCTGGAAACTGACATAATTATGTATTCATATCGCTCTCAAACCGGCCGTTTTCAGAAGTACACATACTAAGGGAGGTCTCAAATAAACTTAAATGTATTGACCTCTGACAATATGTGCCATGTGAGCTTCATGTATGGGGCTGAGGGACATTTTAGATCCATTTAGTTGCCACAAACGTCAGGTTCATTACTCCCTTAGAACAAAACAATATCCCCAGAATCTAATGCGGAACTTTGCTTTTTCACAAATATGGGACCCAATATATGCATCTTCAAATCATCTGCATAGTGGGTTCTGTGGAAGAATCCTATTTTATGGTCCGTCTGTGAGGGTTTTGTCGAGGAACCTGTCATAGGCCGGTGTTGTCCCTTCAGCGCAAAGTTGGAGACTGAGGGAAACATTTCACTCCGCATGTTAAGGGCATAAGGCAAAGATGCCGAGCTTGGCTATTCTTAGTTTATTTTAGAAATACAGTCAAGTTGATTCTTGGAAATGGTACTGGCTATACAAACGTTCAGCTATTAACTTTATTAAGATTAAAACAAGTGAAACTTAATATGTGAAACCTCCTGATGTCGTGTAAAAAGTGGATATATATTTATTTTTTGGTTACACACCAAATATTGTCTTTAAATTCTGTACATTGTATGCACATGGTGGTATTTACTTCGAAGACTACAACTGATTTTATCGTTCAAGTGCAATATGAAAAGTATTTGTCATGTTAAACTGCAATACAATAAGTTATGCTAAACTGAATATAACAAAATGCCGGTTTTGCAGTTATAATAGGGTGCTTAACATTCCCTATTTCACTACAAATAGACTCACTCCGTTGATAAAACAAGTAATTAAGGAATTTGGAACCCAGATGGCAACACTTGGGGAGATCATTTTCATAATGTCTTCATTGTATATTATTATATAATAGAAATCCAAAGGGATTCGCTGAATTACAGATGAGCCAAGTTTATCCAAATAACACTGTCGAGTCTTGCCCTCTGGTGTCGGAAAAGGGTCTACTGTTCAAATCCGAGATTTAGCGCACATCAGAACTCCTGATTGCTTTGACGTACTAAATATCATTTGTGTGTAATTCACCTGCAGCTCCTATTGCCGGATCTATTGGTTCAAGACATGGTTTCAGAATCGTTGCATTCTGTGGAGGGATCTGTAGCGGACTCTGCTTTTTCTTACTTATTTTTGCAAACAGCATTTTGTTCGTCATTGTGGTATTTGGCGTCTTTTTAGGTGAGTTGGACTTCTGCTTTCTCGTTTTCAACCGAATTAGTATAAACACAGTGTGACCAACCATGTAAAGGAGAGTAAAGTTTGCAAAGACTGTTCACGAATATGAATTTCACCCTAAATTAGAATTGTATTTGTGTCTTTTTGCCCAGAACCACTTCCTAGTAGTCATTACCCTATTCCGCAGTCCGAACTCTTTACTCTCCATAAGTTAACCTGTCCCTGTATAACCTATATACATACGGAAGTACTATTGTCTATATTGCACACGTTCCACTGTAAAAGTTTGACATAGGCTGTATTAGCCCAAATAAATTAAAGAGTCTTCAGCGGGTAACAACTCAACAGGTTTCGGAGCCTTTTACCCGTACATGTCTCTCTGAGTAGCGGCTCCTTGTCTAAGCTAATATTCAGCAAAGACGACCCACATAATAATGAATAAATATGAACGTGGCAAATGATGAATTAGCTAAATGCGTGAAGTTTTGCTTATAAATGCAGAGCTTCATTATGAAAGAAGAATACCTGTCAAACAAACCTAAATTCCTAAATTTGTATAGTACAGGTTCAGATAAGAACAATTTGACCTACCCCTAAACCAGTATGTACCCTTTTTAGCTGGACAGCTTATCCTAGTTAAACCACCCACCAGTGTATAACTGAAGTGGAAACAAGGTGGGGCATTATATTTTGCCCCAATGATTGTAAAATAAACAGTCGCAGCTAGACCACCTGTACAAACCAACGGAAATCTTAACCAGGACTGCATCAATGTACATCCTGCACCAGAAATATAAAACAAACTCCATGATGACACCTACTCCTCAAACAATTAAGTTCTATTTCACTGCCAACCCTGAGTCAATGTATCACCGTAATGTGTCAGGTTTGAGACATTTGAGAAAATACTGCCAATTTTTGAGTAATTTTTTTAACATTGAGTAAATGTGCATTCAGGCATGTCAGAAATGAAAGAATGTCATCAGCATTTATGCCAAAAACATGTTATCACAACAATTTTTTTTGACAGGATTTTTAAGTACAATTAGGCAAGTTTGTAACTGTCGTCAGTAGCTGCTTGCTACCTAAAGCAAAACAGACAAGTCTTAAAACTGTAAATTATTGTAGCCAAACTTTCTAATAATCTTTGAATATTAACAGCAAAATTATAGGGCAAGTCGGAAAAGAATGAAAGTCATTTGTATTTAAGTCAAGAATATGCAATAAGAATATAATATTTCTTAACCAGATATTAAGTAAAATTAGGCAAGCTTGTAACTGTCGTCAGTAGCTGCTTGCTACCTAAAGCCCCTGGGGGTTTGACCTAGCAGAAAACAAGCTAGCCTAAAATGTCTGAAAAATGAGCATTAAAACAAAATGAAGCCAAAAAATAAAATTAAGTAGCAAAACAGGCAAGTCTAAAATCTCTAATATTATTGAAGCCAAACATTCTAACCATCTCAGGATATTTACAGCAAAATTTGTAGAAATATTTGATCAAAAGTACATCTTTGAATCCTCTTGACTCAAGTTTATTGTAAATAAATTTAGTTCTAGATGCAAAGTCCTGAAATTAAAAACAAATACGACCAAATCTCAAAATCTGTGACAAAACTTATAAAGAAGTTTATTTGGAGTCAGCAAAGAAGTATGTTATAGTGGGCTTGTTTTGAAGAGAAACCTTCAACCTACTTTCTAATGAATGAGTTAATTATAATATTTCAGACTGTTCTTAACATGACCACTTTATTTTAGTCTCTCCAAGGAGGCATATGGTTAAAAATTGATATGGTTCATGCAATAGGTTTTACATTCATATTCTGGGTCCTAATTGATTAATGTTTATCTTAGATGGCGAGAGAGAGAGAGAGAGAGAGAGAGAGAGAGAGAGAGAGAGAGAGAGAGAGAGAGAGAGAGATAGAGAGATCTGATTGTCACACCTGACATGAAATGATTATTTTTATCCAGATTTCTTAAACTCATCTACTTATTAATGATTCATGAGAGTTTTAGATTTTAAAACTTACGGAGGATTAGAAGTCAATGTTTTAGATACTTTTTATGGCAATTATGATGATAATGATGATAGCAAAGAAATAAATAGATAAATAAAAACAAGACAGTCACGGGTACTTTGCAACGGATTGTAAAGAAAAACGCGTCGTATCAATATGCAAATTGTCTGTTTCGTGGATTGCTCACGCTGCTCAAAGCAGTAATTTTATCATGAAGATAAATAGCATGATACTTACTATTTATGATTCCATACAGGTCTTGCGCATGCAATGGCATACTCCTCATCGTACTTGGTACTGAATGAATGGTTCGAGAAGAAAAGAGCTTTGGCAATAGGAGTGGCTGCATCTGGTACTAGTGGTGGTGCCATCGTTTTACCAATACTGATGCAATATTCCATAGACTTCTATGGTTTGAGAGGCGCCTTATTCATTTTCGCTGGCGTCATGTTTAATATTTGTTGTGCAGCTTCCCTTTACAGGCCATTTGAACAGAAATGGACAACAGCAAATCGTAAGACAAACATGAGACAGACAAATGATTTATCTTCTGCTAATCAGCTAAGGTTTACTGAGAGCAAACCAACAAAAGCTATCGCGTGTACTGACCTCATTGACAGCGAATTTAACAATTTGAATCATGACAAATCTCATAACGTGGATGATTCAATAACGTACACTGTAGCACAATCCGGCCATATAGTTTTGGAAGGTCAAGTAATTACATACCATCACAAATCAAAGAAACACCTCAGGCAATGTTGTGCCCGTTTGTTTGGGCTGATGTTATCTAATGAAGACAAACAACAACCTGTTCCACTCTATGATTTGTCAATGTTATCAAATCCCAGTTTTCTACTTTGTACATCTGCTGTTCAAATTGCAATGGCTGTCGTTATAAACAGCGGCATTTTCCTGCCTTCATTGACAGAAGATTGGGGGCTCGACAGGAGCGAAGCAGCATTTTTACTGACCATTACCGGGATCATTGACTTCTGTGGGAGAATAATTTTTGGATTCGTGACAGCACGAGGACGATTTCACTCGGATACCCTTTTCACCTTTTCAGTGCTCGCATTAACACCCACCCTCATCATTACGTCATGTTTATCGACATTCTTAGGCTTACTTGTTTGTTCTGTTTTCCTTGGACTTTGGGGTGGAATGTTTGGTGGAATATTTATCACTGTACTTAGGGATGTAGTGGGTAAAGCAAAAATGCCAAACGCATTGGGTATGCACCTTTTACTGCATGGCCTGACATTCAGCCCGACACCATCACTTTGCGGCAAGTACTTTTTGCGAACTTTGACTTACAAATTGGCGTTTAAAAGCTCGGGATCCAGTTGATTAAAATCAATCTTAGTCTCATTTATGCTTTTCACGCAGTAAACAAAATACATTGGCGCACTCTATTCGAATAATGTGTAACGTTCAACAACCGATCAGGTGATCTTTAGAACCAAATAACGATTACATTATGCCATATCATTCAGTAATACCTCCCCAAAAAATAATGTATTCATCTTCACACAGTTCTAATTTGTATGTGTATATATTATATTTATATATATATACACATATATATATATATGTACATATATATATATATATATATATATATATATATATATATATATATATATATATATATATATATATATATATATGTGTGTGTGTGTGTGTGTGTGTGTGTGTGTGTGTGTGTGTGTGTGTGTGTGTGTGTTTGTGTGTGTGTACGCCAGTCATAATATATGAAATGGTCAGTTATGCTTAGCTTGCTGCAAACGTGTTTGCAACATTTGGTACTTAATACGCTGCGTTCTTTTTCAGGATTACTTCGCGACCAAACTGGTAGCTGTCAGGTTGTGTACAGAGTTCTTGGGGGCTTCGCGTTATTGTCTTCAATTCTAGCTGCTTGCTGTGTTTGCATGAGAAAAGGTACCAGTAGTTGTCAGACAGGAAATGTTTGTTGTCAGACCTAAAACAGCCGGCGAAAATAAATTACGCTTTCCATTTTCTGCAAACAGATTGGCCTTACAGTGAGTGATCAAACAGACCAAGTTCACGCAAATTGTGCGGTATCGAAACAAAAACTGCAGCATATATTTTTGGAGAAACAAAGGGAATTCTTGTATATTCTGGTGAAGTTTTAACATATTTTATTCAACGAAATTGTTGAGCAGTGAATCCCTGTATTAACCATTTTCGCAGAGGAAAAAGGACAACGTATTTTCACGATATACAAGACAACACCAAAAGACAGGAGAGACACAATTTAGAACAATTACAGATATTGGGTCTGATGCTTATAACGCTAGAAATATAAAACACTGTTCCTGCTGCATATGGAACAGCCCAGCGTAACACCCTTACAATCTTTCTGAGATTTTAATATATTCGTGAACAGCAGCAAATAAAAATAATAATAATGATATAAAGAAAGAAAGAAAGAAAGAAATAAGGATGATGATGATGATGATGATGATGATGATGATGATGATGATGATGATGATGATGATGATGATAATAATAATAAAGACCAGTTGCTGTAGCAAATGGGGCATAATTTTAGCACTTAAGTCAACCCTTGAGTTTGGTCATTAAAAAAAGTGACGTGGACTGTCTTACAACAAGAGCAAGAAGGTCCATCAATCGCTACCCTCCTTGATCACGTCAATCGTATATGAACGAGAAATCAAACGATTGCAGCCCAGGTGCAGTCTTGTATGTTTTAGGCTGTTTGACGCTTACCATGATATAATATTTCCAGAAAACAGATGAGCAGCTTAGCAGTAAATTATAATGTTGATTTAAATTGACTTGGCGAAGCAGCGTTACAAATTTCGCTGGGCAACAGATTCCACAAACGACAGTAGAAGGAAATACACTTTGTCAAACAAGAATTTTCTTGATTGCAAAAGACCAATGTCAGATCTATGACAGGTGTCGTGATTTACAGCTAAGAGTAGAGCTTCAGAAGGGAGATCAATCTGACAATTTGGGGACAAATTATTAAAAATCTTAAAGGTGATTACTTGTTTGGCTTTTTTATTCAATTCCCTAAGTGTTTCCAACCCAATTTCCTCATATAGTTTAGAAGAAGAAGTATCTTTCATAACACTTGTAAGTAAGCGGGCTTTACTCAAGGTACTCGTTTGTATATTACAACTGGTCAGCGCCGGCTTGCTTACACCCATCCCAGGGTCCGTATTCATAAAACTTACTAAGCACAAAATTTGACTTATTCTTAGCACAATACCTAACGTCAGGTGTAAGCCGTATTCAACAAAAATCGAAGTGCAAGATTCGTCTTAGTTTAAGATATAAATGTAAGCAAGGGTCTCTGCAGTCTTATAAAGACAAATGGAGGCCATCTTACATCGTGTGCAGCACCGAAATCACAACTTAATTCGTCATGAAAGGTTTTCCTGAATCGAGAGCATCCACTTGAATGTCTGAGCAGGGAGCATATACGAAGTCGGTATCGTTTCCTTAACATTCAAGCCTTTGCCTTGCCAAATAAAATCAGACAGCAATCTGTACAACCACAGCTCTTGTACCAGCGACGTCTCATAGCTTTCTTCACTTCTTGTACCATTCTTTCAACTTTACCTTGGTGATGGAGCCCACCAGGTGGTCCGAATTTCCAGTCAATATTAAACATTCTAGTCTCGGCTTGTAGTTCAGACGGGTTTAAACATAGTTTAAGTTTACGTATCTCATTGGCTGCTCCACGAAAGCAGGTAGCGTTGTCACACAGAATTCATGTAGGTCCACCACGCTTACTCGTGAAACGTTCAAAGGCCTGCAGAAAGGCTGCCGCTGACAATTCTGGAACACATGTGATGTGCACAGCACCCAGGATCGTACAGACGAATACTGCGCCATACCCCTTGGCAGTTGTGTTGCGGCTTATCTTCACTTTGATGGGTAGTGGTGCCTTGTCGAAATGGCCCCCCAACACGAAAGACACTTTCCGTTTCATCCAGAAAAGGACTGAGCTTCACAATGTGACTATTTTCAAATGTGATATCCTTTTGAACCTGACGAATCCAGTGAATGTTTGCATGTTTGATCCCCTTAATTGATGGCACCTGTGATATTCGATTGTTGAGTTCCTTGAGCCAGTGTTTTTTTTAATTAATTAATTAATTTATTTATTTATTTATTTATTTATTTATTTATTTATTTATTTATTTATTTATTTATTTATTTATCTATCTATCTATTTATTTATTTTTTTTGTATTTCCTTCAGTGATAGTATGCGTGCACTGACCGTAATTAGTCTTGTCCAGTTTGAGAACTTAGTAGCATCAAGAATATATTCCATGGTAGTGGTGACGTTCACTGCTACAGTTACGCCCGACTCAAAGTTAACAGCCAAACGCTTTTTTCGCGTTTTGGTGGTGTTTGGCTTGCGTTTGGAAACGTTTGAAAATGTTTGGAATGTGTTTGGAAAGCGTTTGGAAAACGTTTGGAAACAATCTCAAACACTTTTACAAAACGTTCTAACACTTTTACAAAGCTACCGAACACTTCTCCAAACCGTTCAAACACTTTCACAAATGCATTCAAACACTATGCATTTCAAACACTTCCATTTAAATGATGAAGAATCTCCAAACGTATTTTCAATAGGTCCAGCAATATATGATGTTCCTACATGTCAATGTTGTAGGTTGTATATATTTATATAAAACACGATCCAAAATACGTTTACCAAAGTGTCTAATTCAACTAAAATTAATTAAAGACTTAATTCTTCATTTAAGATGTCATGAATACTTCATCTTTGAAAAACTGTTTCGGAGTAAATCCATAGGCAATATCATGATTCATGATCTGATCATGATATTGCCTGTAAATTTACTCCGAAATAGTTCCTAATTTTCAATTAAAATATATAAAATTACTCCAAGGACCAATGGAGTACCGCCTGGCTTACTCCACTAGAGCTAAATCTATTGCTTGGCTTAGTAAGCCAAACAATACTTAAATTGAGCTGCTTCTGTATTTCCATTCGAAATTATTAAAGTTAGCCTTTTTTCAAGAACTTCACTTTCAGAAAAAGTATGATAGCGACTGGGTATACTTGCTACTGAAAGATCTGTAACTTTATAATAAATGAAGTGTTAAACTTGTTAATGTAGGCATATTATTTCTTTTCTTCTACCTATACTTATTTTCTTCCTTAATTAGGTATGACCATGTCCTAATATTGTTGATTACCAGTAACAATATAAATATTAGCAGGTAAAGGTGACAAATACATATTTCCAGGAATTATGTGTCACTGACTCATTTCTTCTTTTCTTTATTTCATGTTAATTTGAATCAGATATAAAGCGGAGTTTGATTTGTGGAGCCCAGATTAGTGAAGTTTGCATCCCTGAAAATCCAAATAGTCTGTATGAAAATGCGGTGTCAAATCCAGGAAAACGCATATGAGAGCATCTATTTTTGATAATTTTCTTAGGGAGGCCCCCCAGACCCCCCCCCCCCCCCAAAAAAAAGCTTCGTGCCGTCGACACTCGCATTCGGACTTCGCCCTCAAGTCGCAGACCCGCCCCCTCCCCCCCCCCCCGGAAAAATTCTGGATCTGCCCTTGAAGCCAGTATATCTGAGGCTTCAACACTTTCTAGTCTGAGTCAACAGCTTTTCTCGGCCTGCTCTGGGCGCCGGCGCCCAGAGAGCGCCGATAAAGGCTGTTGACTAGTCGCTAATGGCAGATATGATATGTTGGTATTTGTTGGAAATATCTTTTGATGAGGAATTCAAATATGAAATCTATTGATAGTAAATCATCTGTGCGAGTCTGCATATATGTGGACTCAGACTGCAAAGTGTTAATTTTATGGCCCCACCAAACAATCAAATAACTTATGGGCTGCTCATACCGAAATTTAAATCGAATTGACTGAAAGTGCGACATTTTAAAAACAGCACAAACTGGTTATCGAGCAGCATTTTTAGGTGATACTTTATGTGGTACGTTCCAAAATATCACTTGCCGACCCATTTGGCACTTTCCCGTGACCTACGGGACAAATTTTGTTCTTCCAATTCGAATTGTATTGATTCAATTTGTATCGAGCACTCAGGTATGAACAGCCCATTAGTTACTGTAGCTTACACTGATCCCAATTAGCTTAATTTGATTCACAGATCCTTCGCAGAGAAAAACTTATGAACTGTATAGGGAAAATCGAAGTCGACTCTGTAATTCATCTTTTTATTTGGCTATAAAAACATTACCTGTTCATATTTATCAAAACAGCTTGAAAGAGAGAAGAGGAACTAATAATTCATGTTGGCGACTATTTGTCCAATCCTCGTCACATCCTACTAAAATTTACTACTGCTAACATCCAATTGAAAGAAATAATGTAACCATGCTATGTTGGTCTATACGACACACAGTCCTTCAGTTCGCAACACACTTCTGTTTGCAAGACGGAAAAAACGATATACATTTATGTCAAGTCCTCGCTAAGTTATGTCAGAAATTTTAGAATAAGTGACAATAACTAAAAAGAAATAATTAACAACATCCTTAATTGACCTATACGGCCCCCAATCCTTCGGTGCGATAACAGGTGTACGCTACCGTTAACAAACGGAAAGTTCATCATTTAAAATATATATGACCTACACTACACAGTCCAAAGCCTTGTACCATCACAATACTTTGGTCTTCAACATTATTCCCTTTGAGCGCTATCTGGGGCTGGGGTTGTAGTCGTAGACTTGTGTTGATACCTGAAGGATCTGTTGCTATTATCCATAATTGTAGCTAGATATGCCTTAAGTGCATCTACTTTGTGACTGTTGATTTTGTATTTTTTCTTGTACTCTTGATACAATCGTGTTAAATTGTGATTTCTGTGGCGATATCATGGGTCTTAACCCTCTACCATTTATGCATGCCTCCTTTTTCCTTTCTTCCACCGAACATGTCTTTCATCAAATCCAGGGCATACATTGCAGCATAACTGAACTGCGCTGATGATTCTGTTTTGGATGTGTCTTGTACGGGTCCTTGTGCCTGTTGTTGATTAACAGTGATAAGGCTTGTGTATTGTGCTTGTTGCTGAGTTAAAGTTGTAAGGTTTGTACCTTGTGCTTGTTGTTGAGTAACAGTTGTCAAGTTCGGTAACACATTTTGAGGAAGAAACGGTGGCTGTGGTACCGGTACTTGAACTTCTTGTTGGACTTGGGTTGGTGGAAGGGGCTGTGGTTGTACCATGGGAGGGGGTGCGAAAGGCCTGCGTGACTGCTAAATAAGCTGGTCAGGTTTCGCCATAACTGACATTGCAAACAACGAGAACTTCTCCAAATTCACCACAGATTCCTTCACCTCTTTTAAATCGTCTTTGACGGAAATTATACCTTCCCATTATCCATAAATGAAGGCATGCACCTGTTGTTGGGATTTTTAGGTGCTGATAAGCTTTTTAGACACTGGTTAAAAATATTCCTGTCATTAGAATTAGATTACCAAGTGTACATGTACATGCATCACATACGTTTGGCGCGAAGTGTAAAGCGTTTGAAAGCGTTTGGCAAAGTGTTTGTAAAGCGTTTGGAAAGTGTTTGCTATGCGTTTGCAAAACGTTTGACTTTCACTGAAAGGGTTTGGGAAACGTTTGGGAAACGTTGGTGCGTTTGGCGTTTGTTAACTTGAATGCGAGCGTAACTGTAATACATTATCATTACACACGTGAAAACTTTTCAGCTCTGTGTCTCTTTTGACAATCTTAATATTCTGGGGTTGCTGCGGCCATTGGACTGGAGGTAGATGGAGAAACGCTGGACCGTCAATCACTTTCTGCATCTCACTGGCATTGGTCCGATGTGAGACAAGGTCTATTGTATTCTTGTTCATCCGAACATGTGCAATGTCCCTGTTCGGGTTAAAGTCTGTAGTTATCTCCCCCACGTGGCATGCTACATAGGATCTAAATGCCTTCGACTGCCCTCGCGGCAGAAAGATCATCAACATAGAACTGATCTGAGATTACATGGTGTATGTCATGATCATTTGGTGCATGTTTCTGAGTGACATGTCGCAACTGCTGCAGTCGGTGGTGGTTTCACACCAAATGTGACTGTTGTAAGTTCATAGATGCAAATAGGTTCATTCTGTACAAATCTGAATATATATTTATGGTATCTTGCATCGTCTTTGGTCAGTTTGATTGCTTGGATCATTGTCTTGCCAGCATAAGCTGATAGCGGGACAAAGCAGTCACTTTCCAGATGTCGGGACATCTGTCCGTCATCAAAAAACTTTGGAGTTGCTTGAATGACGCTGGGGAGACATTCATCCCCCTGGGCATGGCTCTGGTTTTTGAGATATCTGCCACTACTCCAACTTCATATTCCCGAAAGTATAGCCCTATCTCCAACAGGTTTTAGTTCATATTTTCACTTTTAGCTAGGTAGTCATTGAGGGATTGCCTTTGAAATTTCGCTTTACTATCATACACCACGCCGACTGGCATTGTATCTGAGTGTTTTACTACCACTAAATGAGGCACGAACCACATGTTTTTTCCATCGCGGAAGTCTTGGTCAATTTCTGTTTGGGATGCTTTGTGAGCAACTCCTCGCTTTAACTGATCTTCCATTAGTTTAAAATAGATCTCCCATTCTCGTGGCTTGTTACAAAATTGTTTCTCTACGTTAAGGAAGCATTTTACAGCATAGTCATAGTTATTTGGTAAGTTATCGGGATATTTTCCGAAGGGAGAGTAAAGTGATATGCATTGTCGTTTAATTAATCTCTGGCGCATACTTTCAATGGCCCATATTCTCCTCTTCCATGTCACACTTGCAACCCTTCGGCTCTAGGCCCACTTTCTCCAATTCTAAAAAATCTTCCAACCGTAGCTGCTATATGTGTGAAGTTGGAGTTAACATGGAAGTTTTTGTGATCACCACCCCCCCCCCCCCGAACGTACCACCCTAGGGGACGTTCGTGCCAGAATAGGATCACTTTCGAGGCCAGTGATTTTTTCATCTGGTGTTTGAATGTCAGGTACCAAACAACACATCAATAACAGTGCTAGGAGCCTCATTTATTTCCACATTCTTAAGATGGAGGTATTTATTCAATTGATTTCTGGTCAATATGGGTACATCTCTGCATGGCTTCTTCATTTCTGTTCGTCGCAGATTTCTGCTGAATAATCTGTCAAGGCTTTGAATGGTAGATTCTGCTACTCTTAGCCTGTAGTTCGTAGTGACACAACCAACCGTTGTGAGACCAAAGTCCTGTATGTAGGTATTGTCAGACTCGGGAACAATTCTTTCACATACTATTGACGCCTGACTACCTGTATCCAAGAGCAACCGCACCAAAGGCCTTTTTGTTCCATGTCTTAGATTGCCCATGACTGTTGGTAATCCACATGAGATATGATCAGCGGTCGTTATGACATTTCAGATAGCATCATTATGATTCAGTGTTTTGAATTCTGGTATAGTAGCATCTAGGGGGCTTTCAAAGTGTCTGCTCTCATCTTTGCCATACACAAGGGGACATATAGAGCAAAATGGTAATCAGCACTACAAGTTGGTACCTGGCATGGTTTAATAAACTGACAGTTCTGATGGTTGAACAGATGCTCTCCTGCAACGCAGCTGTGTCCACATCTGTGACAGATCCTATTCTTATTAATGATGTCAAATTTTTAATGTTGTGACAGAGAGTGCAATTTGCTGCATCCCTTGAGATAGTGGCTTTTGCTTTCAGGATGTATAGGACATTTGGGTGGTGAACTCTCCTGTTTTTTGTTTAAAGTGTCATCGTCTTATTTTCGTTAGCAGGTGTGTGATTTGTTGGACTTATGGTGCCGTTCAAAGCCCTCTTTGGTGGTTTTTCATTCGTTGATTTCTCATGTTTATTGCAATCATTTTTAGCTTGCACGTCTGGTGGAAGTTTGGCCTTTTGTAGTAGGGTCAGATGCGAATGAAGCCAATCAATCAGGCTGGTAATGGAGTTTTCTGACTTTTCATCTCTGAAGCTCTCGAAAAAAGCTTTGTGATGATTATCTGGTAATTTTCGGAATAGTTGTGTCAACATTACATAACTGTTAAGTCACTTTGCATGCCAAGATTATCGAAGTGAAAGCGAAATTCTGAAGGGTTTTGACAAATCTGTTCATGGCACCAAGGTTTACATTTGTCCTGCTGTGGTAGGGATCCATTCGGTCGTGGTCAGCGATAAGAGTGTCTATTAGGCAGTCTTCATCTCCATATTCTTGGTCAAGTTTAGACCAAGCCCTGTCAATTCACATGCAGGTTTTTTATCTTATTTTTCCCCCTTTTGCCTTTCCATTGACTCAGTCTGCTGATATAGTCTTTCTGTTGGCTTCAGATATGCAGCAAAGTATTAAAATTGGTCTTGTAATGCCGCAGATCCCCTGAAAATGTGGGAAATTTTAGTTTGGCCATGCGTGAAGCCACATTTGTATGGCCCTGAGTACTATAGGTGGCGCTGGTGGTTGTAACGGGAGTGTCTGTTGCTGTTGGCTTTGCTTTCTCAGCTTGACATAATACGTTGTACACTACTGATAGTGTATTTTCCCTAGCCTTATCAATGTAAGCCTGCTCTTTATCTTCTATGGACTTTTCTGCTTGTTCACATTCCTCCTCTTTAGTATAATCTTCCGACTTTAACCCTGCGCATCTGTTGTAAATAACATATTCATGTTAAGCACTCAAACAAGTGCTGCTGCAACAAAGTGGCAAGTATCCAGGCACAGCCATCTGCAACATTCACTCCAATGGCTAGCATCGGCAACAAATACCCCAGCAGAATACGTCACATGAGACAGTGCTGACGATGCACCACCTTCAAGTAATATTGGAACCTCAGAAGATTCAGTTGTATTTGGCCCAATAGTAAGTCCAGCCCAAACCTTAGAGGACACAGAACCATTATACAAATCTAAAGAAAGTTCTAAAGAGGCGGTAGTTCACTGAATTATGACACTCTATGATGTTATAAGCTACTAGAAACATCAAGATTTACTGTGTAAGAATCTGAGTGTTGTTAAGGTTTCTGTGGAAGGTCAAAGGGAGCCAGCAGAAGACACCAGTGAGATATTCCATGATTTGATAACCAAATTTTGGAATGATTTTTATGAGTCCTGTGCCCTTTGTCGGGCCAGGCAATTGGTCCATAAAACTCACACAACCACTTGTCATGCATAGTCTCTTTCACCACAAAACTGTTGACCTGATAGAGACTTTCCTTTGATTTATTCCAGGGCCAAAACAAGTCATTTTTAGCGAAACTGATTTGTAAAATGTTTATGGTGTTTGGGATAGTCATGAGTGCCATGTTTAAGTTGACAAAGAAAATATTAAGGTTATGATAGGAGGGATTTTATCACGAGGAGCCTATTCAGGCTTCCTATTTGCATTTTGGCGAGAGGTATTAATGGAAACCCTTGCTACTTAATATTCAGCAAACTGTAAGAACTGTAAAACAAATTAGAGCCCACACATAAATGGGTGGTTAGTATGTTTATGTTGCTGGGCCACAGGGATATGGATGCAGTACAAACGTTAACAGCAAAAAACCTGAAGGATTATGTCAAGGAGCTTGACAAAAGAAGATTGAAATTATATTTCCATTATGTTACAGGGTCTGATCTTATCACAGTCGAGAGGATTACAATTGAGTTCAAAGTTGTAGGTGCTTTCGAGAGTGGTCCAATTGCACAGACGTGTTGATGTGTCCATGTTTTACCAGAGAAATACATTAGTTTTCTCGATATTCGAAAGGAGTTTACCAAATTATCAGCAGTAACTCTTAAGAAATGAACATTGTTTAATTAGTAAAACATGTCCAAGAAGGTGCATATTAAGCCATCTAGCAACTTCTTTGGTTAAATCTCGAGGTTTTTCCCGTAACTATTGGGAAATGTACATTTATTAAGAAAATTTGTACTAGGTGAAGCATATGAACTATCAATATATACATGTATTTAGCGATTTATTTAGTTGGACAATGATGATACATCACTAGCTGTTGATTTAGTTGGACAATAATGGTGCATGTTACCGTTTGTTAAAAACATTAACAAATACAACTTACTTAAAAACTAGGCCATCACTGTGTTTGTGTGTGTGTAAAAACCTCTTTTCTTACAAGTACAAGAATGAAGTATTTTTCGCCACATGACAATTTTGTACTGAGAGCTATTTTATCATATGCATTATCAAATGCTTTTATCATCTTACAGTTTGAAAACAATGGGATTAATTAGATGAATACCTGATCATGTATACATGATTATTGCACTTCAATTACCCATCTATACAAATAGGTGTGAAACGTTCACGCACATATGTAAAACGTAAAAAGAAGATTGTCTCTGCAGCAGAATTGTCTACTTGTCTGCAAAGTGAAAATTGTTTGAGAGCCCAGTACACCTCTGATTTTTCCCCTGTTATTTTACGACAAAAAAGCATTCCATGGACAGCTTGTCTGCCTTAAAAAGATTTTACTAAGTCACGTGATGCCACTCAGAATCAAAGATTAAGGGCACATACAGCCTGTCAAATGAAAAAGGTGAAAATGTGCTATTTGTTGATTTCGTTTGTGATGGTTCTTAGAGACTGCCTAGAATCCAGAGTTGATATTATGCATGAAGATTGGGCCTAAACTGAAGATTTGCACCATGATAAACTAGGCAAAATTAATAACCCTCCACTAAGAGCAATTCTTATACAAAAAAAACCCACACACATATTTTGAATATATTCAATGTTTCTTTTATTCTGTATACACTTTAGAGTAGATCTGTAGAGGAAATTCTGATCAAATGAAGTTACACTTCATTGCACAGTGTCAATAAGCAGACAAAGTCTGAATCACAAGTTCGCAAGAGTACCTGTAGAGCGCTCAAACATGCATATGAACTGAGTGCAGAGTCCCATCAGAAGTTATCACAGATGGTGCTTGGTTGCATCAAAAGTTATCACAGACTGTACTTCAAGTTAAGGCATTTTCTGAGTTCAATAGAGCAGAAATTGACTCATCACTGTGTCAAATAAAGCACCTTTAAATGTCCATTCAATAGGATGAGTAGCCACCATGGTTGTCGATGCACTGTTGGCAGCGTTTTTGCATGCTGTAGACGAGCTTTCTCACAAGTGCCTGAGGTATACTGTCCCACTCCTCTAGAAGATAACGCCGTAGATCTGCGAAGTGTGAGTTAGGACCCATCTTCTGGTACGCATTTCTTTTCATATGGCTCCACAGGTGCTCAATCGGGTTGAGGTCAGGTGAGCATGCTGGCCGTTCCATCACGTCAACACTCCCACTATCAAGGTAATCACGAACTATAGCTGAAACGTGGCCTGGCATTGCCGTGCATCAGCATGTAGTTGTCTCTAATGGCACCCGCATATGGAATAACATAAGGATCCAGGACATCCATTATGTACCATCTGCTTGTCATTGTTCCTTCAATGATGACGAGGTCTGTCTTGCCATCAGCAGAGATGCCTGCCCAGACCATGATGCTGCCCCCTCTATGTGCAACTGTGGTCTGAACACAACAAGCAGCGTGTCTCTCCCCTCACCATCTCCATGCACGAAAACGTCCATCACTTCTGTGGAGGGAAAAGCGACACTCATCAGTGAAGAGAACATTGCTTCATCCTGCATGTGTTGTACGGACATGTTCTCTTGTCCACTGCAATCGAGCGACCTTGTGATGTGGGGTAAGAAGCAGCTTTTTCCCCATGCTCCGGGACCTTAAACCAACAGCATGCAGTCTGTTACGAACAGTCTGGGTGGACATGCATTTTTGGTGAGGATTGGCTCTCTCCAGCTGGCTGTGAATATCAGGACCTGTGTGGCTCCTACTCCTCAGTGCTGCATTGACGATGAAATGGTCTTGTTGCCTGGTGGTCAGCTTTGGCCTTCCCGGGCATGGTAAATCTGCAACATCATTTGTGTTTCGGTATTTTCTCAACAACTCATTGGATAGCCTTGGCATGGTGATGTTCACAGTTTGACCAATGATGGCGAATCCATAACTGACAGAAAAAACCCATGCCTTTATACCCATGATTGGCACAGTTTCTGGCCACATTACACAGGTATGGTGAGAAAAATCAATGGTCAAGAGGGTCCTAACAGGGACAGGAAAGACCACTCATGATCCTTTCTTCAAAGTGCACTTTTTGACTTTGTGTCACATTCAGCCCATGTGCAGTCAAGCATGGGTTCCAACTCTGCTCATCTTTACACATGATGTAATCAAAGGATTATGTTACACATACATGTGCGTATCTTTCCCTAAAAAAGTATGGGTACACCATTAAATTATTTACGTGGAGGGTTATTAATTTTGCCTAGTTTAGTTTATGAACTCTTTCATTGCCATAAGTGACTAAATTCACACAAATTTGTATTCTCATTATAATATGGTAATCACATTCGACAAGGACAAACCTTTCATTCAAGTACCCTCAAGCCTAGACTTAAGAAAGTAGAATCAGCTCTCACGAAAAAAGGCATAGAGTTTTCAAGTAGAAAACGCAGTTAGTCTTCAGCTAGTCTACAGATAGCCGCTAGTTGAATATTTTGCGATGCAAATTAGTTAGCCATTAGTTGAAATGAAAATGGCACCTTATGGTTGAAAATGGATTTCAACGAGATTTCAACTAGCTGCTAGTCGAAAGTGAAAAATAGTTTTCAATTAGTTGCTTATTGAAAACGAAGCCTTTTAGTTGAAAACGGATTTCAACTGATGTTGAAAACTCCATGGTAGATATTCCAACTGTTCTAAAGTACATGCAGGAAAGAACTTTATTTAAGCCCAGATATGGAAATAGGCCTATTTTGTACACTGTGAAAAACAAAATGAATATAGCACATGGCTTTTATTATTCATCTCAATTTGTGAATTACACAGGTATCTACTTCAGAATCTGTCTTCATGTTTTGTGTGGTGTATAGTGGTGTATATATAGACTACAAACCCTGACACCAACGTTTACATTGCTTTACAGTACATCTCCTATACGACACTTGCAACATAAAGCGTGTGAAAATCATAAGGCATCTTAATTTTTCGAATGCGAGTTTGAAGCATCATGTTTCTCCCTTTTTTCAAGTGTTTTTGTTGCTGTTCTTTCCCTACTTTCCTTTCACCTGTGATAATTACAAAAGGAAATATTCAATGAAATTACGATTTACATAAATGTAATGTATAGAATGTGAGCTACCCAGCTGTAAATAATTTAAAACATGTTTTTGTTTCATGTGAAGGAAATTACATTCCTGGGGGTGAGTGGTTGTGTCATGAGAAATTCCACATGTCCCTCCCAACTTGTGTAGATACATGCAGACTGTGAAGTCAGGGAAATGCTGAGAAATCTGTATGTATAAGTTCAGGCTTGCATGGAATGACGTCATGGGATTTACAGACATGTCTCGATTTGTCCATAAGCCCCATATCAGAAAACATTAGTATGCCTAAAGGCCCTAGACCTAAAACCAAAAAATAACTTATGAACTCTCTCCTCCCATCAGAACATGCTTTAACAATTCTTGTTAATTCGTAACCACTATTTGTAGCTCTTTCAGTTTTTCTTTGCGTAGAATAAAGTTAAAGTATGCCTAGGCTAACCTTTTTCTGTAAGGTAGGTTTATGATCAAGTAGGCCTTGGCCTAGGATAACGAAATCCAAGTAGATAGGCCTGTATGTGAGACAGTGTATAGGTCTAAACATGGTTTACTTTGATCATCATCATCATCATTGTCAAATACAGTTGAGTCGTATTTGATTTTTTTTTTTTTTTTTGTCCTCGTTGTGTGACGTAGGTTTCACCCCTGTCTGCTGCCTTTCCCCTTTTTTGTCTTGTTGTGGGTTTACTCTGTACTTGTCCGACCTGGTTGACTGTGACCCAGCTGTCTTCCGCGCGTTCCGGCGCATATATAAAGGCGAAGGATCTTGTTGCGGCCCCCTGCTTGTCAACCGGCGTCGCTGTTCACTGGGACTGGACGAGTTCTGGTTACGTTACCCGCTTGTGGGCGCCTTGGGACTATGTTCCCCATATATATTACATAATTAACGGACACATGGGAGCTAATAGTAAGTGTTTGTCCATTTCCCGTCGATTTACTTCCAATTTTTGACGAGTATTCAACTCGTTATTGTTGCCCGCGTGAAATTTGATGGAGTTATATATCGTTTTTTATTCATGCGGTTCTTTTTAAAGTGTGTGTGTCAGCACACACTTTTCTGTTTTTCTAGGAATTCTTTATTTCTTTCTTTCTTTCTTTCTTATTTCTTTCTTTCTTTCTTTCTTCTTTCTTTCTTTTTTTCTTTCTTTCTTTCTTTCTTTACCGGCAAATTTGTCCGACATTTCATTTGAAAAGTATTATATGTAGAAACTCCAAACTTGGCACAATTATACTTCTATGGATAAAGGCTGGCCTTTTTATAATGAGAGGTCATGTTTTTCAAAATTATGCAAATGAGGGCTAATTAAAGTTTTAAATCTTCAATATCTTATATACTATAGTAGATGTGGTCCCGAGTGTATAGGAGTTCGATCATAGCAAGGTAAAGGTCATCTCAGATGTCAAGGTCATGTCAAGGTCAAAGGTCATGTCAAGGTCAAAGTTCAATTTTAAGCCAAAATGTCATTTTTGAGGTCAATGTTCACTTCAGGTAGAGCTCATCTAAAGGTCAAAAGTCATTTCAAGGTCAAAGGCCACTTTCGGTGCTGGCTTTTTTCTGGCCATAACTTGGTCAATTTTTATCCAATTTTCATCATGTTGGGCTCAAATTGTAGCTATTGTAACCTTGCACATTTTTTAAATGTACATGTGACCTCTAAAGTTCAAAGGTCAAGGTCATTTGGACCTTTGAAAGTTTCATCCAATCATAACATGCCCAATCTCCATCCAGTTGGAATCATGTAGGACTCAAATTGTAGGCATTGCTACACTGGACATTTTTATAAGAATATGTAACCTCAAAAAGGCAAAGGTCAAGGTCATTTGGCCCTTTGAAAGTTTCATCTTGCCATAACTTGGTCAATTTCACTCCTATTTGGTTCATGTCTGGCTCAAATTGTGGGTATTGTAACACTGTGCAATTTACGTGTGACCTGTAAAGGTCAAAGGTCAAGGTCATTTGGACTTTGACATTTGCATGCAGCCATAAGCTTAATGGAATGTGAAGTACCAAAGGACAAAAGTTGTAGCATATAATGTTTACAACCTTTGAAGGAACACAGACAGGTTAAAAAAATCTTTTCCAGTTTCTTTCTTTCTTTCTTTCTTCTTTGCCAGCAAATTTGTCCGACATTTTTCTCGGAAACTATTACACATAGAAAGTCCAAACTTGGCATGATTGTACCTCCATACAAGGAGTTTGGCCTTTTTATACACAGAAATGATGATGTTTAAAATTATGCAAATTAAGGGCATTTGAAATTTTAAATCTTGAATAACTTCAAAGCTATAATAGATAGAGATGCCATTCCAACTTCTACTCCTGTTTTATGGAATAGTTGTACATTGCCATACAAATATGCTTTGAAGACACACACACTGATTTGCTATGCAGCAAATCATCTTTCCTAGTTTGTAGCTGCACTTGTTACAGACACGTAGGGTGCGTGCATTTGGCCAATGCACGGTTCACTTCTGTAACTAACATGGGGTGGTTGTAACGCAGACACTGCAATAGTGTTCCTGTAACTACACTAAGAAGTTTAACTTGATATTAAAATGTAAATGTACATACTTAAATGAACTCCTAACTACATGTACGCATCGTTCAAAAAAGGCAACTCGTGTAAACGCATTTTACTGGGTCATGCTTTTTGCCGTTAAAGTGCGCTTACATGTACGAGTTTGTGAAATATATTGAGGTTTTTCAAACTTCATGTATTGTTTGGTAAAACTTTGGTGAAATACATGTGCGCGTTGTATGTTTATAGTAAGACTTGCCAGGACGCGTATATGTCACACTTATATGTCATGCTGTGTCAAGTAAGATGCACGCGTATATGCCACGCTGTATCAAGTAAAAGCATTATTGTAATTTTATGTGATGGTTTCAAACTAGAATTGGAGGGTTTTCTTTTGTAATATACGGTTGTGCCGTTTATTTGCACATAAGAATAAATATTGCTGGTTTTGGAAATTGTGCACGACGTGCTGAAGGTGGCAAAATGCCGGGTAGGTATTCCGTAATATTGTAAGCATAAGTATTCCGTAATATTGTAAGCATAAGTTATTTGCTTTTCACGTCGTAGTTGAAAATGATTGATTGAGTATTTGTTATCATAAAGTACTTTGAAGTTTGACGGTAATTAGATCAACCTTGTGTGGTTTACAATTTTTGTTCACGGATATATGTGACAAAAGGGCCGCGCTTAATGTATACAATTTGGACTTTTCTATTAAATGTAATCATATGAATTTATGTGTGATAAATGAATGTGGTTTGTATATGTGATATACTATGTTAAAGGTTCGATTTTGATATGGAGATACTTAATGTTATGAATGTAATTGCAGTTAATGCGATGAGCGATGTACGCTGAGCGGTATATGGATAAGACCTGGTGAGGTGTAAGCGACCAGCGTCATGTAAAGGGTACAAAAATCAACATTATTAAAGGCAGCAGTTCTGTGTGTGCACTCGTAGTTGTTCCGAGTCATCTTTTAGTCCCGTGTAGTTCACAATCATCATCATCATCATCATCATCATCATCATCATCATCATCATCATCATCATCATCATCATCATCATCATCATCATCATCATCATCACCAATCGATTTTTATTATAGTTATAATATTTTATTTTCGTTCGTTCACAAAAGATCATGACAGACTTTAAAACAGACTTAAAGACATAGTTTTGTACTTCTTCTGCCATTTAATTTTTCCCACACATGTAGGCTTACTATATTTAAAAATCTGATTTAACTTTAAGTTAAGTGTATGAGCCTACAATTGAAGTTCATAATAGAGTTGACCTATTGCTAAAAATTGTGTTATTTTTGTGTTAAGAAAAGGAAAGCTTTCCAATTACAAAGGGTTTTTTTGGGGGGGGGGCACTTTTTATATTCTCTACATGGTGTTAATAAGTAACATATAATGTCACTTGGTAACATTACAGCATGCAAAGGTCATTCAGTAAGTTTCAATGACTAGATGAAATTGGTTCTCTTGAGGTCACATGACATTTCACTGTTTAGACAGTTCAAGGTCATCGGGTACAAGTGCATTCAAAGGTCATGCAATGTATCTGGGTTTTTTTCAAGTCCTCACCACGTCAAATAGGTTTCTTTGGGCCATGTTTTTGCTTTCTTGCCCTCTAGTTGTCTTAGAAAAAGTAACTGTGTACATGTATCAATGCACTCGGAGGTTAGCCAGCTCTGTAGATTTTCAAACTAGTTCAAACCAGGTTTTTCCTGTCAAGCATTCTCATTGGTTAATTTTGCGCTAAGCCACGCCATTTCTTTGCCTTGACTTGTTAATGGCTATTTTTTTTCTAAGCCACACCACATTCCTTTTTATATTGACTTCTGATTGGTCAATTTTTAAACACATTTCCTATATAAAGCAGTGTGCAATACTTGTGAAGCGACTTTTACAGTGCAACTTAACTTGCAGTGACATGAGGCAACCCATGCAGATTCACTTGATCATAAGTGTCCCGAGTGTGGGAAGAGGTTTAGGTGGAAAGACCATCTCCACTGCCAGACTGTCAAAACCTTTGGCTACCAGTCAAACAAGCCAAAAGAGAAGAGTTATTCTTGCTAAGACTGTGATGCTGCATTCACCAGTTAGGACAATCCAAAAAGCACGAGCAACAGGCACACCCTGACTCTTGCTACAGTGCAAGTACCTCTTACCTTCCCCCGGAGATGACGAGGAATGGGAGAAGTACTTTGGGACTGCAGGAAAGAAAAGTCAGGGAGACTGGACCACAGGCCAGAAAAGCCAAGAAACACAAATCCAAGTGCAGCACCAAGCTACAAGAGGATGAAGTTGAGTTTTCTATTGATCTGCTGCCTGAAAACATGTCTGAACAAGGACAACCTATGTTTCTTTAGATGCATGGCCCAGCACCAGGGAGCTTTCCACTCTGGGTTGGAAACACCGACCAAAGAAATGTTCAGGGACTACTGTGAGCAGTTTGACGTGAACCCAACCCAATTTGAAGGTATCACTTTGGAAGAGCTGGACACCGTAGAAGAATGGCTTCAACTGACCATGGCTTTATATAAGCTGGTACCTCCGGACGAGGATGAGGATCACCAACAACCAATAGAGACCATGTGTGCCCATCTAGTCATCCATTCTTGAGTATAGTTCGACACCATGATGTACCTGAACTTATATGAGAACCGTTTTTCACAGACCTCAACAAGTATACCAAGTCCTGGTCTTGCTGTCACTGTGGAATATACTTAAATCACAAATGCCACTCGGAAAAGCACAAACAAATCTGCAGCAGACTAGTGCCTCATAAATTCCTGAGAGGGTCTATCAACCCACACCGGTAGACTTTGCGCAGCTCAGTGAGATTGATATTGATGTGCCGGATGACCTGTGCCTCTATCCATACTACACCAGTTTTTACTTTGAAGTTCTTTTTTTACCTTCTGAACCCCTCCTAAAGCAGGTTCCAAACTGTGCCACCCACAAGATCTTTACCCTTAAACGGTCAGACCAGTCATTAACAGCCGGTAATCACGTAATTTTATGCTGGGCCACACTAGCCTAGTCTTACTTGTGTAAACAACTCATAGATCATAACCAAACTGTACACAGACAGCTGTTGTGTTTCCCCCAAGAAGCACATCGATCTATTTATGTATACCACTCCCTCTAGCGTCTCTGCTTATCATGAAGGGGGTTCCTCCCCAGTGATTCCCTTGAGGTGCGTGAAGTCACTAAGAGGGCAGCATCCAGCACCAGTTCAGCTGCAGGTCTCTGTCAATTATATAAAAGTGCGGAGGCTATTAACCTCAGTCAGGAGTGGGCAGGGAGGGATTATGTAGAAGAGGGGGACAGTGAAGTCAATGTTGGGTGTGAGGATGTAAGTATTTTGTTTATAAGGAGGCTGGAGCCCACAGAATTCAAGCGTATCAACAGACCATGTGGTGTCGCGGTGGCTACCATAGCCAGTCACTGTGTCAGGGTCATTCAGCTCGTTGCAGCCGACCACTCACTCAATCACTGAGTCATGCAATGCCTGCTCTTCCCAAGTATCCCCTAATATGTTTCCCTGTCAAACCTGTGTTTATCAATAAACTTTATGAACAAGACCTTTTGCCTCGGCTCAGTTCTTGAACCTTGCATTCAAACCTAAACTGTTTCTCTGCATGCACTCAATTTACGGGGGGGGGGGGAAGGAGGAGCATGGTTGCAGATACATGATAAATATTGTTGTCAGCCTCAAAGACTGTGATAGGCTGCCAATAGGGAGGGCCTACTTTGCCTTTTGCACTGGAATTGATGACTCTATAATTGCATGTACACTGTTTACATGCATGGTGTCATCCACATTTGCAAACTACATATTAGTATAAGGCCTGGCACATAGGATTGTGGATCCAATCCAGCTTTGTTTCCATGGCAACATATTAAAATGGGGGGAACCACAAATGTTCCATAAAAATACTGCAGTGTTGTTTTATTTCGGTCATTTTGTTACATAATATTGAACCTGGAACATAATCTATGAATAGTTATGGTGACTAGTTTTGTTATGCAAAGTAACTGCCTGTCACTGGTTCTGCAGAGTTATGTAAAAATGCAGTTTTTCCGGTTTTTTAGCAGAGTTCAAGCAATATTTTAACAGTTTGTATGGAAACACGTCATGTGATCTATGTTTTATTTTCAACGTTTACTGAACGTTTATTTCTCTAGTTATCCAAATACCATGCATATGTGGAGAAAAGGGTGCATCACATGAAATGAGGAGATACTTTGTTCTCTTATTTAGCAGATTTTAAATGATTTTTTGGCCTTTTAAAAGCAATTAAAATGGTTGCCATGGCAACCAGTCATGTGACTATTAACAATTCATTGCACATAATGAAACTTGACATTCCAGGTATCACAATGATATATACTTTTGGTATGCTACAAAGAAAACTGTTCCTGCTGCACTGTGTTCAATGGAAATTGTTACTTTTATTTTCACTGGCACAAAAAATAACCTGACCCTTTAAGGCTTAAGCATGTGTGTGAATAATAATAACCCAGGATACATGGAATCCAAGTATTTGATCAATCATGGAAATGCCAAACAGGCAGTACTGGCCATGGTTTAGTATCTGGTGGAGATCAGCCAAGCTGAGGCCCAAATTTTAGCAAAAAGATACAGACTTTTCCTTCAGATTGGCAATGTGCTTGAGTCATTCAAGGAGGTGGAAGACGAGGACAGCGCAGAGAAAGGAAAATGAGGTTGACAGTGAAATAGAGGACAATGTAGGAGATGATTTGGAGCAAGAAAGGGAACAGCAAGAAGCAGCCAAATGTAGAAAGAAGGACAGAAGCAGAAGGGACAGCACATGCTAGATTTCTGGAATATATGCTCACAGGTTGTATTCAAGGGCTCCCAGTCATCAGAATCAACTCATCCCAATACTGTATGAATATGATCCAGTCCAACTTTATGTCTATCCTGATGAGAAACCAACCTGTGCATTGTGTAGTAAAGACTGGTGGCTCCATGTTTATGTGTTTCTTCACTGAGGCACTCAAGTTTCTCGACATCTTGAACTACCTGAACCTGGGCTTCAACAATACCAAGTTTCTTAAAGCAAACAGGGCCACAAAGAGTGAGGCTTCTTCCCCTATGAATACATGGGCAGCTTGGATTCCCTCAAGGAAATACAACTTTCACCAAAGGAAGCTTTTGCAGCAAGGAATGAAGACCCTGGAAGACTTTTTGATTTAGTACAACAAGGATGTCACAACATTCCTAGAATTCATAAAGACCATGACTGAATTTATTTTACCATCAGATGATGCATGGACATGTTCAAGCAGCCTATCTCATGACCGGGGCTCACTCTCTGCATCTTGTTTGACTTGGTTGAGGATCCAGATGCTCTCTTCCTACTCTTTGGTGAGAAAGATCGGGACATGTAGAACCTGTTGAAAGACAAGATTGTTAGGGGACCAAGCATCATCTTTCAGCACTACCACAAGGTAGGAGCCACAAACATCAGAGAGTGGGAGTACAGCTTTATACCAGCCCAGGAGGAACTATGTGAGACAAATGGCTGAGAACAACTTCAAACCCAAAAGACCACATCCTTCCAGATACGTGGCTCAGGAGTGGTTAAAATGGAAAGCCCACACAGAGGGTATCCAGATATGGCATCAGTTTAATGGAACAGAAAAGCGTATCAGTCCCTATCCTACACCAGTGGATGACTACTGCAGGGCAAGAAACACCTTCCATCAATTCCATGGATGCTACTGGCATGGTCATGCATGCTACCTGACCAGGGGGAAAGACCTCAATTCAACTCACCAGAGAACATTTAAAGAGCTGCATAGGGTATAGCAGACATCACCCAGTACGTATGGCACTGTAGTGGAGATGGGAAAGTGCCAGTGGTCTCTGACCAAATCTCAGACCCTAGCCATTAACTGTTCCCTCAACAAGCACCTAAGAAGACCCCTCAACAAGATGTGGTTCATGATGGGAGACCAAGTCCTGGAAGCTGTCAAGGGAGGCAAGGTGTTTGGTCTCATCCAGTGTGACAGCCACAAGCCACCTGAACTCACCTGTCATTTCATGGAGCTGCCTTCCATTTTCAAGAATATCGAGATAGGCTGGAAAGACATTGGGGACTACATGCAGTAGTATGCTCAAGAGAATGACCTGTTAAAACAACCAAAACAGTCATTCATTAGCAGCATGCATGGTGAAGGGACCCTGCTGACCAGTGCCCTGCTGCGTTGCCACCTGGACAACAGATAAAAATAAAAAATCACAAAGAGTTACCAGACGGTAGAGTACACAACAAAGTCCTATTTTCAACCCTTTGGGGAGTGTGTTTCCAATGCCAGGCAAGATGGCGATGCTGACCCCAACTAGAAATTGGTGGCTAAGCCCATGAAACTCATTTGGAATGGTAGCTAGGGACAGACAGTCACCAACAAGACCAAGCATCATGACATTGTGTACTGTGGAGAAGAAGAAGCCAGTCTTGATCTGAACAACCTTTTTTTCCACAGGATCAATCCCATTGATGAAGAAGAGACCATGTATAAAGCCCACCTCCATAAGAAAACCATCTCTTTTGACTTGACTTCCTGCATTGTTTTTCTTTGTGTATCAGTATGCCGAACTCTGCATGCTGCAGTTTACTTTGATTTCATGCAGTGTTATCTGGATCTATGAGACTTCCAATATGCTGCCACACTAAAGGAATTCATTCGACTGGAGATGCGCAAAGAGAACAAAGCTAAGAACCACCTGCAAAACATGAGTAGAGGTTCCAGGGACTCTGAAGTTGAGTGGACAGGATGTGGCTTCATTGGACTGGGCAGCAAATACAATTGTTTTGGCATAGCTGACAGGGACAAGCTGTTGTGCAAAGGAATACAAAAGAGACAGATACCTGTGCACAATGATGCATTCCTGAACATCCTGCAGACAAGACAGCCAGGAGTAAACAGAGGTTTCAGGACCTAGGGAACTTCCATGATCCCGTACATACAGTGCAAGAATGTCTTGTCTTACCTGTACCTTAACAGGAAAGTCCAGTCTGATGGCATCACTACCCTTCCATTGAATTTGTAGCAAGTCAAGCTAGATATAAGGACCATATCTGGGGCAGGTCTAATGAGGAGCTCTGTACCAAAAACCACACTCTACCTCTTTGGTGGTATTTGAGGTCATTAGGTGTGCAACAGGTCACCCAGTACAAATAATTTTAGCATTCTAGTGACACCTGCACAGAAAAGGACTGGTCAAACAGCAGACACATCTACGTTTTCTCTGCAACATGAAGATATATCTGGCCAAGAAGAAAGGCAAGCTGGTACAGAAAGGTGGAGCACACTTTTCGTTACTCTTAGCTGCTATATTGGGTGCATTGCCAGCTTTGCTTTGGTAAATAAACAGGTAAAGGAACATGGAACATACCAAAAAGATGTGTCTCGTGCCTCGTGAAGTACTCTGACTCATTGAAAGGAAACAAGAACAGCAAGTTGCTCCCCTCACCAAGACAGCGGGGGCTTCTGCTTGAAAGCTGGCAGATGTCTTGGAATGATCCAATCTTCCAGCTCATACCCAATTTAAATTATTCAATCAACAAGCCCAACATTGGCACACTTATCAAGAGAAGCAGAATTAACTAGTGCCAGAGATTGTGAAGGTATTACCCCATGACCAACAAAATCATAAAGATGGTTCACAGGTGGGAGTACCCGAAGGCTCCAAACGTTGGTTCGGTAAAGATGTCTTGGAGAGTGTGCCCAAGATTTCTATATGGTAGACACTTCAGTGCCTACACTTATATTGAACTCAAGTAATACTGCATGCAAATTAATACCTCAAAACTCCATTGTGTTTCAGCAGGTTTTGATAATTTGAGAACTTGTTTATGGCAATTATCCCTGTCCTGCCTCTTCTTAAGAGGATTTATACCTAAACATTTCTTCTTCCAGCACGAAGAAGGGCATCAGTCAGCTCTTAATACCTTGAAGTTGAGTACACGTGTCAGGTTTAATGTTATCACCCGTGATGTATGGCATAAAGCATTAAGTTTTACAAACAAAAGTCAAAATAGCAAATGTCAACATGACATATTGATTCAAGGAAAAGTCAACGGCAATACAACACAACAGGGGAAATTAAATGGCTCTTTTTTTGGATTGCTTTCAAATTCCGTTTCTATGCAGTGCAGCTACTGATACAAATTACGGCAGCACCCTGTGTACATATATATTTTGGCAAAATTGAAGACATTTTGCTCTGAAAGTATCCGGTGATAATGCCATCGGAGGTTTGCCAAAAAGTTTACTGGATTCCGACAAAACTTGTGTCACTTTGATGAATTTATTTGCAGCGAACTTCTTTTTGGTTGGATTCATTAGGATGGAGCATCGTAGATTCTTGAAGTAAAAAGCATAGGCTTTAAAATGAGAAATATATGTCAATATCTCTTTTTCTTAAGTACTTTAAGAAATTATAAGACATCTATTGAATTTTGTTCTGCATTGTGCCCATTGATAAATACCCCAGTTTCTCCTCTTTTAATTTTAACACAGAAGATACAGCAAAGGAATTATCAGTTTCAGGCTCAGATATTCCAATGTGCCTGAGCATGTTTAGATGTTCTTGGAACTTATTTGGCACATTAATCGCTGTCCTGTGTTGTCTTAAGTGGATTAATACCTCACCGTCTCTATCCAGTCGAACCAAAGGACAACACGAGTAATTGCATACCTTCCAACTAAGAAACCTGTTAACCATTTATTTAAGGTTCCATTGTTCTCCATTTTAATACTGGAGGTTGGTCCCATAAAAATTGAAATAAAAGAAATTATATCACCAAGAAACCAATGAAGTATATTGATCATTGATTAAAGTATTAATTCAATGTTGAAATGTAGATGGCGTTTGGTAGGAGACAGTGTCTCCTTATCATTAATTACGCCTTTATAATGGGAGACAAACATGCATGTGTATGGGAACTATGTTATTCTTTTTTTGTGACATTGCAAATTAGATAATTTATTTATTGCACTATTTATATGAATCATAATCAGTTTGCTTATCTTCTTCATGTCGACGAAAGAATCTGTCATCTTTGACCCCAATAGTGCAATTTCAAAAATGTTCTGCAAATTACCAAGCCCAACGTAGTAAGTCACTACATCCACATGTGCAGGAAACATTAATTTTTATATGTCGAGGTTCTGAAGCAGTAAATAAGTATACAATTTTACATTCAAGTCATCAGCGGTTCCTGGCTCACATGGGACTAGCCTTTTCACGTGGATATATTATACATATGCTTCAATCTTATTTCAATCCTTTCACAATTTGCACTATGCACTAGATGAGCAAATTTGGCTTTAGAGTGCATGGGGTGGGGGTGGCGTATATTTCTAGTTAGTATGTCATTTCAACTTTGTTGCCTTGTGACTGTAAAATTTTTCATACAAGGCTATTTCTTTCAGCAACATATACTAAGAAAAATAATAACATTCATTTTGAACCTATTTACGTAAATAATATAATTAACGTATAACAGAAAGAACACAGTTGTGATTTGACAATTCATTCACATTAGCAAGCTTTTCTTATGGGAATTAATTTTTCATGTGTCATCACAGGTCAAATTGATCCTGCCCCAGTCACAGTACAGCGGCTGTCTGTGCTGGTAGGTTTTCTGTCTGATAGGAGAATAAAACAGAGTGATATAAACCAAGTGTCGCCCCCTTCAAAATAGGTTTTTATGCATATCACAGTATTAGGATTTTTAAACCAATAACGAGTGCACCTTAAATTGATTTTTGATGGTCATTGCTGCAAAATGTATCACAAAGATTTATTTAATTCCACGCAATGTATCGAGAATAGATTGGTTCGCATTGATTTGGAAAATAAATACATGCAATTTCTCATTTAAATAATAATAATAATAATAATAATAATAATAATAATAATAATAATAATAATAATAATAATAATAATAATAATAATAATAATAATAATAATAATAATAAAATCAAGTGAGAATTGAAATGTTTTGAGATGACTGGACATTTCGTTGTGTTGACATCTTTGTTTATAATTATGTCTCGCGAACTTCTCTCTGAGTCACCTAAGGTCACATTGCTCCCACAAGATCGCACTCATGGAGCTGATTAGGCACTAATGTCTTATGACAGAAAAGTGAACGCAGTGATGCATATACTTGTAAATTGGTCTTCAATTGAAAACAGGATTTTCAAATTGAGGTTTGCATTTATTTTCTGCCAAATTTACTGCCGGTGCAGCATGGAACTGAATGTATCAATACACAGTACACACATTCCTGTGTGTCAATATCTTCCGTTTAAAAATATATTTTCTTTGTGTTTGTACCCAAAACTGAAGCCAAACAAGATAAGGGGCAGGCACTAACCCTAAAAGAACCAATCTGGGCTTTAAATGGCTTAAAGGCTCAAAGTATGTTTTATTCAAGTAGACATTGGTTTCTAGTTGACAAATTTAACTGGCTGGATAATAGCCGTGGACCCGGGGCTTTGAGTGAAATTAAGTTTTCCTCCTTTCACGTATTCATTTTATTCGCCCTTGCCCTCGTGCCTTTCTATGATTAGGCCGTTCAAATACCGTTTTCCAACACTGTTTCTTTGTCATTTGTGTCTCTTTTCCCATCTTTGTTAAGACCCTTGCCACCCACCTGCTACATACGGTTCACCATGCAAGCCATGATGACCCCCCCCCCCCCCAATATATATATATATATATATGGGGGGGGGGGGGAGAGAGAGAGAGATTGGCTAAAGCTTACTGTTTGTTTCATTCTAATACGTTAGTTATTTCAGGCATACAGTTTTGTCTGATGTTGCTGGATATTCTGACTGAGGAACCTTGGTGATTGCACAAGTCACACACTCGTTCAAAGGGATGTGGCTTCTGCCTTTTTCCCCAAAGAAAAGTCCCATTACTGAAGAAATCTATCATTAGTTTTGATAAAAAGTCTACCATTACCATAGCAAGCCAATCCCCTCCCCCGCCCTCCAAGAGCACTTTTGAATTATTGTCACGTGAAATGCGTGATATGCCAAATCTAAAATGGCAGCCGGTCATGAGCTTAAGTGGATTGTTATATCCAGAGTATAGATACAATACCAGGCAAATAATAACAGGATATGACATTAACCGGGTTGTCATAACAAGAGTACAGACACAAGACCAGACAAATAACAAATGGATATGAGTTTAAGAGGATTGTCATGTCTAGGGTATACACAGAATACCAGAAGAATAACAGCGGGACATGAGCTTAACTGCATTGTCTTGTCCAGGTTGTAGATGCAATGCCATACTGACACCATTGTTAGGCAAAACATAAGTGTGGGAAGGTACTTAATCCAGAAAATGACCATATGGTCCTTGGAAATGACATTAGGATCTCGTTCAGGTCAACACTCCATCAATTTTCATCTGATTTGGACCTAGAGGTCATTTGGACCTTTGAAATTTTCATTGAGCCATAAATTTGTCAATTTTAATCCCATTTGGATCATTTTGGGCTCAAATTGTAGCTATTGTCACAATGCACAATTTTGTAGGTTGTATGTTACCTCTAAAGGATCAAAGGCCAAGGTCGTGTGGCCCTTTGAAATTTTCATTGAGCCACAACTCAGTAACTTTTCGGGCAATTTTGACCATGTTGGGGTAAAATTTTAGTGATTCTAAAGCTTCACAATATTGTTATTTACATGTAAACTCTAAAGGTCAACGGTCAAGGTGCTATGACGTGAGACGCCTGAAGTGGGAGCGTGGGGGGGGGGCGAGCTTTCTCTCACACCCACACTGTGCACGGTGCTTGTCCCCCAGCAGTCAACAGAGGCAAGGCAGTAGCTTTCCTTTGGAACAGAACTGACCCGAGGCATGTTGTTAAGATAGGTCTTACCTACAATTTTTCAGCGAAAAAATGAATGCTAGAGATAAGGACCGTAACTAAAGAGATTAAAACGGACGACATTTCTTATTCGTGTGTTTTCGAGCAGTATCAGCGAGGAAGGGTTGAAGGTCCAGAATGGTAAAGAGAGAGTAGGAAAATGCGACAGAAAGTTGCTGGGTGATTTGAGGAGGGCAAGAAGAAAAGAGGAAAGACAAAGAAAAAAAAGGAGAGCGAAAAAAGAAAGGAATGGAAAGAAAGAAAGAAAGAAAGAAAGAAAGAAAGAAAGAAAGAAAGAAAGAAAGAAAGAAAGAAAAAGAAAGAAAGAAAGAAAGAAAAAGAAATAGCCAAGGGAATCAACACATGGACAAAGAGAATGTGGCACAGGGCATGCATAGCTTCTGTGGCCAATACGCCAATAATAATTGGATTCTACCCATGTGTCAGAATTGTAAAAAGCAAATCATTATGGTCAGACAAACCCCTTACCTCTCTTAATATTATATCAGTAAAAATTGCAGGTTCTCCGTTTGCTTCATGCAGTGCAAGTGGATGTTGTTGCGGCCATTCACTTGAGGGCAGCACTGTACCCGTTCAGGTTACCATCCATCAGTGGCGATACCTAATTATGGCTAATATCTCTTGAGCCTAATGTACAAATCATTTTGCCACTTGGTTACATTAAATCATCCGAACACTGTTTCTTTACATTCTGCTTTAATTGGCTGTGCGAACTTTCAGCGTATGAAAGAGCAGCTGGAATACCAGTCTGTGTTCGGTCAACATTGTGGCCGTCCAAACGTATTGTCGAGTACAAAGAGCACTGACCAATTCAATTTTGGACAGATTTCGCGATTTTGGGAAATGAACACAGGATACGAACGTAAGTAGATCAAAGAATACGGTCTGATTGACAGTTGAGGACAGTTATCATGCGGCAAATGCTACGGAACAAACAGGTTTCAGGATGGGATACCCGTTTGAATTTGGGACACTTATAGGCGTGTTGCCATGGATATATGTAGATTTCAATAGATGATCAGTGTGATATACCTGTAAAAATAGTTTTGGAATAAACTGGTGTGTTGCTGTTCGTTGGTATTGTATGTGCAGAATCGCAGAAATCATGTCAACGTGAAGGGGGACGGTGGCTCAGATGTAAGCATGGTTTAAAACCTTTCAGTGCACATGAATAATTGAAGAATTTGTTATCTTCCCTGCAGCAGCAACTGGTACGAGAAGGCGATTTGGGGAGGCTTTTACTGCCGATCGCTCTGTGATCGGATAATTACTGATATGTATTTTGCCTTATTTTTTTTATCACGTGTTACACGGGGCACTTCGGAATCCCCTTAGAATGTTCAGGGCACACATTGCCGTTGCATTTGGTGCAGTGGGAAATGGCCTTGAACATCACCGAAAGGAGGTGATAGGCGGTTGATTCGCGCGCATTTTGTCCAGTTGTATCACTTTGCTCTCATGTTCATTATCTGGCCATCCAAAATGAAAATAGTAACTAGGTTCAAGTCTTTCAATTTCGCAAGTTGTTTTGCCAGACCCATTGACTGTCAAGACAGTTTTGTCCTTGGAGGGCAAATTGAGCTCCACTGTCGGCTTAATTTCTGTCTGTCTCTTCACTGCTCACGTGTTTTCGACAGCCGTGCGTTATGCAGACCTGGGTGCGTCGTCTACAAGGTTGCAAGCGGGGGTGGATGCGATATCACTTTACACTGGGGCGTTGGTGAGTGAAAGTTAATAGGGATAAGTATGATAGTAATAGTGATAATAATAATTATCACAACCGATACGGTAATGACAATAATATTAACAATAATGGTAACCGTAAGAATAGTTGTTACCCGATTACAATTCTTGTGTTGTGGTCAAATTGCATTGTCTTAGCGACATAATTGCAAAAGTGATTAAGCCGTAAGATCACTATAAGCAGGCAAACACGATGCTGACCAAGGTCAACTATTTCAATCATGTGAAAGGCACCCATGCGCTCTATGTCTGACTGTCATTATTCGTTTTCTTGCTGAAGCAGGGGTGTGCGCCTGAAGGCCTGTTCAATGCTTTCATTCACCCGATCCCCAACCCCCATATGAAATTAGAATTATAAAAAAGGTGAATCTCTATTATGACTCCGATAATAACCTACACATTCTTTTAAACAGCATTTTAGGCGAGGTATGCGACTTGGCTATACTCAGTGACAGACAACGGGTTTTAAATTCGTCTTAGCAACGGTTTAGGTTTCAAGCCAAACGTTCCATGAGTCAATGCAGTTTTGTTTTATCAGAATGTGTTAATTATTATAACAGAAATAGTTTAGACGTTCCAAATGTGTTGCTTGATGCATCAAAGACCTAAGACCTGTCGAGCATGTTAAATCGTTCAGACTGCTTTTATACAGAGGGGTAAGTCCGCTTGTTGTTAGACTATTGTTAAACATGTAAATCAGCGGGTATCTGGCGTATGGAGAAATATGTATTCCAAAATAACTCCAGTAAAATAATGGAGTTAAGCAAAGTAGGACCCTATTACCTTGAATGTTCTGTGTGTGCGCCTGAAGTTATTTCCCAAAATTATTAACAGCGAAAATATGGTCGTGAGACTTTGCAGTAAGAGAGTAATGGCTGGAGGTCATTCTCATGTATGGTAACTCTTATTAAGTCTCCAAAGATTTGCAGCTTGCAGAGAAAATGGAAATTGACATCAAGCATGAACAAAATGTCGTGTTTATCAGTGAGTTCTGTGAAGCAAGGGACCATACATTGACCCGTGACAAACTCATTGAGATAGCTCACAATATTGGTACCACATGAGATAGAGAGTTACTGTTCATGTAAACTGGGCTATAACTGATTTCTACATAATTATTTTATTGAAAAACAATTGGCCGTCATACTCACCAGCCTATATTAGGGCATCTTGTTTGGACTTGTTTGTGGCATTATGCACCTGCTTTGCTTTTTTGTTAATTCCACTAATGTACATGTGCTTGTTTGAGCGATGTCAAGTATTTGTATTCATCCTTTCTTTTTGTTTGTAGCTCATATGTACAAATAAAGATAGTATAAAAAGACACTTTCGGCCTCATACGCACTTTATAATAATGAGGAACTGCTATAGATATAGTCAATGGGATGGGGTGGGAGTCGGAGGAACCATTTTGGTGTTTTCATAGTTCCAGGAAGTCAAGGCTTGGAGGCATCCATAAAACTGCATTGAAGAAATCAGATTGTTATTTTAGATTTTCATTATACATGCTTATGTACACTTACCAGGTAATCGTCTTGATTAAAGCTACAACTGGTGTATTCGATATGTTACACATGCGTACACAAGTGTGCATAAAAAAGGAAGAAAATGGAAATGTAAGAACGTGAAATAGATCCTGACAATATACCCTTACATAGAAAAAGGCCTATCTGGTGAGTGTTCCTGTTAGCTCGCAGATACTTTTCTGCTAGTTTTGTGGCTAAGTGGTCGCTGCTTGAAATTTGACCATGCAAATGACGTTGCGACGAAGTAGCAGGAAAATGAGATCTGATTGGTGGACAGTCATGTCACAATTAAAGGCCACTGGTTTACGTTAAGCTGCAGCCAGTTTCTTGATAAGTGGCCGCAAGTTTGTGGCTAAGCAGCCGCTTGATACTCCCATTTGCAGGCTTCCTGTCAGATCAGGTAGATTCCCATTGACATCTTCTGCTCAGTATTAGCAAGTTTGTGGATAAGTAGCCGCTAGTTCCATTGGCTAGCCTCCTATACTCACTACCAGTCTAGAGCTACTGACTATCGAAATCTGTCAATGCTATCGTTATCCAATTTTACTTAATTCTCAAAGAATGGTTTTGTTAAATGTATGTTGTTACTAATCGACTTAAAAGTGCGCCAGATCGAAAGCAATTATTTCATTTCAGATTCTGATATAATTCAAATTTTGACTTATAATTCTGCACTCTACTAATTCCCTTTAAAGATTTTTAACAATTATGTGTCATTACATTGGCCTGAAATATGAAAAAAGTAAAAATTGTTAAATCTAAACTGACACTTCTTGATGAATTCTAAACGGAAATTTAAAATTTCATATACACATAATGGGAATATATATTGCATTATAAATGGTTTTCAGTCTTAATATTTCAAGTGTTGATGTTTGTTTGGAATATTATATACATGCAGCAGCTTGCTTAAATGTTTAACCATCTAATTTTTTCAGTTTGTCATTAGTATCACTTTTTTATATTTTAAGCATAATGTATTACTCATTTTCCCCTATCCACTGTAATTCTAAAGAATAATTTTTCCGTGCCATCTCTGTTTGGTAAACTGTGGACATTTCAAATGAAGAAGGGGAAAGGTTGCGCATGCAGGCCGTAATCGAATAAGTGGTCAGTCAGTTGTAAACGCCACACGTTTATAAAGAATGTTCAATGTAGCAATGGTTACTTAAAATATTTTTGTTCAGTAATGATTGGCATTGATAGTGACCTCATTGCCAGCCATTGCCCTATATATGTAGACATTGAAACCATTGCCAACCATGCTCAAATCACTGACAAGCAGGGTTCAGCTTGTGTGACCATTGCCAGGAAAGGACCATTGCCAAACACCATGGTCTTACCATTGCCAACCATGGTAACCATGGTTAATCATGGCCGGCAATGGTATTATGGTTTACATTCAGCCAGGTTATTTATTTTGGATTTTTTTTTCAGGTGAATATAAAGAATGATTATTAAAACGTCAATGGCTTATAAAGGTGCAACAACTAAACACACGTAAAAACAAGGTTCTAATATTAAATTATGTGAAAAGAAACGATGTTAACTGTCACCTTTAAACCAAATTTGGGCTGATCATTTTCCAGTTAGAAAATAAAATCAATTAGACGGTATATAATGGCGCGACTCTGGTGGTCATTTTGGTACAGGTGGGCCACAATTGGTATACTGGGGTGCCCAATTGTCGGGCAGCAGAGTGCAAGGCTGCGTTCACTGCCAGGCTGAAAATTAAATTACATTTACTGATGTTGTTCGGCACTGCCGGTGAAAAGACCAGACACTGTTGGTTGTCGGCGCATGTTCCTTGTCAAATCACACTCTTTGGATTGAGAACGCTTACACATTTTAAAAGAGATGATCGAGAAAACCCTGCCATGCGCAGAAAGTTAGGTGTGCCCAAATGTCGGACATGGGATGGTTTTCGGCTCCACGTTATTTTTGTTCACTTTCTAGCTGGAAATTAAACTCCAGTCCTTGAGGGGAGAACCTATATATTTTAAAACACACATTAGATTTAAAACTTTATTTTGCAAACTGCGTTGCACCGGTGTTGATTGATACTTGCTGACTATAATGGAAATTTTCTGTCTAAAACCTGACATTGTGTCTGAAAATATGCAAATTTCAAAAAATGGTCAAGTTGTCTTCGATCCCACATCAGTGTCTTTGTGCTTATTAAATTAGCCCTTTTTTACACATCTTGTTAATGAATGGTTAAACTATCAACGATGTCCGACAATTGGGCACGACTCTATACATTCTTTTGAAAACTCATTTAATCAAGATATATAATGGAATATATAACCTTGAAACATGATGTAATTTGTATGTATATGTATATAGAGATAAGGCTTAATAAAATGAAATTTAAAGGTTGGAAATGGGTGGAAAAATCAAGTACAAGCAATATTAGACCTGGAAACTTCACATTTGGCATACTGGTGGACTCTAAGCC
>OZ026621.1:56560218-56616718 GCA_964020975.1 Hermodice carunculata
CAAGTATTGTAATTCTAAAGGTTTTATCTCTGGTTTTTCCCGGGCGGCTACATTGACCAATAAAGGATAACATTTATTGACGTTTGTTTTTCTATGCATTAGATTCAGACATACACATGGTTTTAAACACACACACACACACACACACACACATATATATATATATATATATATATATATATATACATACATTAAAAGTTGTGCTGGAAAGAGGTGGGATTATTATTAATTAGATAAGTTAGCTGCTTTTTGTATAATGCAGTACGAAAAATGGAAGTTAGTTTTCACATGCAAGATGAGGTTTTATGGCAATAATTTGGTAACAAATACATTTACTCCAATATTCAATATTTTCTATTAACATTTGCCGGCTATTTAGTCACTCTGTCCGGCAAAGTGCAATTTAGTTGTTCTGTCGTTTGTGAGATGTCTTGTTTACAAGTATAATTAAGAAATATGGCTTGCACAAGCCCAAATTTTTGTGGGGTTAAAGGTCAAGAAATGGGTCACAGTGACCCAACTGTGGAGCATGACACCCCGCTATTCAAGGAAGCGTCTATACACAACATTTGATTAGCGTGGGCCCAAGTGAGTACTAGGAAATATGGCCCCTGCGCAAGGACGGACAGATGAGCACACGAGTCGCAAACTTAGAGTCCTTTCCAGTTCCTGGTGGGTGACTACACATCGCCTATCATAATATAACATGAGAGTTCAAGCAGAACACAATAAAACAATATTTACAAACATTAAATGCAAATTAAATTATCTTTCTAAACCCTTTGTATTGACGGAGATATATGTCCACCGACCCTATATTCTCTGGTACAATACAAAATTAATTGCACCACTTGTGCCATTCATGTGTTTACCTGAGTTAGGCATACAGTTCATGCGACATACAAAACACAGATTATACTTTCACTTATATAAATGATCAAAGGAAGCTGTTTGGCAAAATAAATTTAAATGCGTGAACCATCAAATGACCTTCCCTACGTCGACATATTCTATGTGTTAGCATACTTTTCATTCTCTAGCAATGCTTCTGATATTATTGCATAATTCGTGACATTTCCTCAGATATTTTGCAATAATAATAGTATCTTTGCTGTAGAATAAAAAACATTTTTAACACTAGAGTCTACAGTCTGCACGTTCAACAACCAAATAGAAAAACTAGACATCTTCCATACGAAACATAGACTGAAGGGTGCGCATTAATAAGGCTGCCATTTGCTTCAGGTGTTCTAGTTATGCCACAGTATAATAAGCGTGATATCTCTTTTCCGGCTCAATAAAGCAAAAAGTTCGCATACAAACACGTGCAAAGCATACATTTAATGAAAAGTCATTCACAGATATGTATTTTCTGATCAAACTAACTGTTATTTATGTATCAATTTGTGAAAAGATCAACATTTTTGCCTTTTCCACAATCTACTAGCCATTACTTGTTTAAAAATATATACATTGAATGTGTCTATTTGAATACTTCTTACAATATGCAGCTAACAAAGGGATAGCGCACTTATAGCACTGGGGCATAGCTAAAGAACGTTAAAGTAAGTGTTCTTTTTCCAAATGTTGCCAATTCCCCTCCTCCTTTTTGGCTCTCTTGTCCACGCCTTGTTCAACCATGGTTGTTGTGGTAGCTGGGCTTGAAATAAGGGGGTTATATGGGGTAGATAGAAATTTTAATGTTCTATTGAAATTCGAATGATGACTGACATCATCATGTTATCCGTAACACAGACACATTTTGAGGATTAAATATACACATATAAGTTTATTGTTTATCATACACAGATATAAAATCTGTTTCTATTTTCATTATTGACCACTGTGCATACACTCATTTTCATTTGAAAAAACATAAATCTGAAGCCCCTTGCCCCCCTCGTAACGTAATGCAATATGTCAATTAAAGGGGACAGCAGTCACACGACTGTCCTCGTTGTGCTCGCCTGGGGCAGGTCAGCTGGTAAGTGTCAGGAAAGGGGGTTAAAACTTGTACCAAGATCTTCAGTTACACAGTGGTGTAACTGCCCCATGGATTTGTTACCCCGGATATAACGACACTAGTTTTTATGCATACCGATTTTCTTACACCATGAACTGAGGGGTAACTAAAACTGTTTTAAGTTATACCATGGGTAAGTTACACCTCCTTTATGCATACGGGCCCAGGGATTCATCTTTCCTGTGATACCAACTTCAGCTGGGTTTTTTAAAGTATGTGTAAAAATTTAATGTTAGTATTACCACATGTATCAATCCCTTCAATGCACAGCACTAGCCATAATGAATCACCACTATCAACCAAAGTGTGAAAATTTTGTATGATCTGTATATTTAAGGGAGCGTTACTGAGCAACTATCATCAATCTTATTTGACTCAATTGACCTCAAGCTTAATTGTGACAGACTTTCTTAACAATTTAAAATGATGTTTGATGAAAATTTTGCATAATATATGTAAAGCAAAAACAGGTTTTCAGTGTCTCAATGTAAATTCAGTTTTTTTAAATTAGCTTTCTGTTGCTATGGCAACAAAATGTTAACATCTGTTTCCTCAAATTGGTTTCGTATGAAGTGCGTTTACACCAGGTATGTTGGTGTAAAGTTGTGAAGTGATAACTTGTTTGTTTAAAACGTAATGGCTGAAAAAGTGTTTTCCCTTGATCACTCTAACTCTAAATTTCGTTACCATGGTTACCAATAAAAACATATATAGCCCATAAAATTGATAGTATACTCTACCTCACCTTTAACTTCAGGTTCCTATCTTTCAATTAATACCAAATTTAGCTTGGTATTTTTTGTTTAAGGAGAAATTTACCGGCAGCATTATCACATGTATCATTTCTCAACAATGCGCAGCACTGGCCATATGCCACATTGTCATATCCTAAAAAAATCTGCTCATTTTGAGTAATCTAAACATATGAAAGAACGTTGCTTGGCGACCCAAAAACACTCTTATGTCACTCAAATGACCTCACTTTTAGTGCAGAAAGAATATTTTTGCATTTAAATATTGAATGTGATGAAAATTAATCCTGATATTTAAAACGATAAACAATTTTTTAATGTTTAATTGCCAATTTAAGTGATTTTTACAAATATTCTGTTACCAAGGCAACCAACTGATGACGCTTACTATCTCCAACTGGTTTCTTTTGAAACATCTGTATAATAGGTATGCTAATGTAAAGTTGTGAGGTGGAACTTTGTATGTGTATAAAGTTATGGTTAATAAGGTGTTTTTACATTTAATTCTTGAAAACTTAATTGTGTTGCCATGGTAACCAATGTACATACAAATTGAGAACGAAATTGATAATACACCCTACTTATCGTTAAACTTCAAGCTCTTGTCTTTTGATTGACACCAAATTCAGCTGGGTATTTTGCCGGTTGAACGGTTTCAATTTTTTGGTGGACTCGCCACTGTACTGGTAGGAAAGGAATCCTGCAAGTATCGCGTAGTGGCCTTCCCTGACCGAAATGGTTGTCGTTGATCCAAGTTCAAAATGTTTTCCTGAAAGGAAAGTATACGGAACACTTCTGTATTTTTGCAAGCTCTATTAAAGCAAAAACATGTGGCTGCTGCAAACAAACCTAAATGTACTTTATGTCACTTTCGGTAAGAACACGGCAGACACTATTGTCTTCCAAGTGAGCCAATTCTCTGAAAAAACAATCGCCGATGTGTTTAAATCAAATGCTAGTAAGTGCCCTTTATTTTTTCGTCCGTCACACCACCTGCCTTTTTCCCCGATTTTTATAAGGATATAAAATCTGCAAAGCACTTACCGCACAACTGTGAATAAGACCATTGAAGAAATCTGGCAAAATTCAGGGGATAATAGGGGGTGGGAGTACAGTGCATGTGACACCATCCCCAGTGAACAGCAAGGGGCCAATCAGTGAGGCTGCATTCGTATATCGGCAAGGTGGGACTACTTGTGACAAACTAGGTACTGATTGTAAGCTATACGCAACCTCCAACACATATTCTCCATTAGAGGGGTCTACGCATGCATGCACAGTTTCTGCTCCGCCGACTGGTTGGGCCAAGGACGGCGGGGCCCTGTGAACACTTTGACACTCAGACAACCACATTTGACACACAGTGTCGACTGGAGGAAAAGGCATTTGATAGTGTTTGGAGTGTCATTGTACTGCAGTTTGATGCTCAGACAACCACATTTCACACATTGCGCCAGTGTAATCTGGAGGAAGGAGTATTTAAGAGTGTTACAGAAGTGCTTTTGCGCGATTGTGATTCCCAATTATCCCGAGTGACTGAACTTTGAAGAGGAAAAATTAGAAATCGTTGTAATTTTCATATGCATTTAAAGGATAAATGAGCAGTGTTCACAAAATTGCAAATAAATGAACAAAATATATAGTTTTATGTTCTTTAATAAACTGATGACCTTTCGTTGGGCGTAACAGAATAAGTGCGAGAGACAAGTTCGCGGAATATCTTGAAAACAGTTTCAATACAGTTGCCTCAACTGGGAGTCAACGTATAATGCAAGGACATGATCTTACAATATTTTAGCGAAATATGAAACGACTTGATTTAATGGACTGGGCATATTTACATTGAATTGAGGAACAAATAGCAGCTTCTCAAATCATCAACGTGCGCATGAAATTCCATACTGTGGTTATGATAATCCACCGCACCACCGATATAATAGCACCAGCATTTATGTGTTGTACACATAAGTTTAAAGTCCACACATCAGATGCGGAGTTAGGGGGACGGGTCTTGTCGCTTACAGTAAAAAGAGGGCATATATTTTGCATGTCTGATCAACATACCCAGCTTCCAACTTTTTAAATCAAAGCTGTGACAATTTGCAGTAAGAAGTCAGACGACCGGTATATCTGTGGTTCTCGTACTCTCCCGCCATTAAACGATGCTGGATCCGCACCTGGTGGCATAACCGTTCATCATTTATCAGCGTTTGACTTATCGATGCAGTCAGTGAGCTTAAGCGACTGGAGTCCGATAAAATAGAGTTGCGCGTTGTCAAGTACAAACGGACAGAGATAACAAATCAACGAGTTTTTAATTCGTGAACATATCTACGTATGGTAGGTGAACAGGCAGAAAGAAGCATCCCTGAATGGTAGATTAACACGATCCTTCAATGCGTCCGATACACTGAGGGTACAGGCAGCAAATTGGGAAACTGTTATCTTCAATGATACACGCAGGATAACCCAGCTACACCATGAAGTATGATGAGGTTTTTCAATATACAGGGGGTTATGGAGTCTTTCAAGTGACGCTCTACATCATGCTAGGTGTTATTGGCTGGTCTAACGGTTGGCAAAGTATGGCTGCCAATTTTCTTGTAGGGAATATGGACCACTGGTGTCTAATACCGGAGTTACAAAACCTTACTTTTCAGCAGCAAAAGTATATAGCCATACCCAAAGAGCTGCCGGTAGGAGGTGTCCAGAGATACAGTCAATGTTGGATGTTTGCCCTTAATTATTCCCAGTTTACCTACGAGGAGTTCAGGAACTGGAACTGGAGTATAATCGACGTCGGAAATATTACGCACACAAAATGCCACAAATGGGTATACGATCAGTCGTTGTTTGTCTCTACTGCAGTGAGTGAGGTAAACAATCAGAATCAGTATTATCTAATAATATTTTTCATGTTTTCTTCTGACGACATAATATACTTGAACGATAAGCACTGATAACTGTTTTGATTGTTTGAAGGCAATCAAATCTGTCTCGCGTACATGGTTAAACGAACTCCAAAATAACCGGCATTTGTTTAAAGCCACTCTCGGAACATTTGGTCAGCTGGAAAAGCCCTTAAAATCTAGATTTATTTATTTTAATTAAGTTTGAATCTTGTAATGAAGCGATGCGATGCGATTAGATTGATTTAATTTGATTCACCACCTAGTAAAATACACACAAACACATGTGGCAAGCAGGGGTTAGGAAGGCCAACCAACTCCTGGATCACGTATATAATTACCCACACTCAAAACCAGTGACTTTCTCATAAAAAATTAAACATTAATTTGTCATTTTGGAAGAGCATAATAGATCTAGATTTTGAGCATATCGAGCCAAATTCCAAATTGATAAACAATTTTACAAAACACATTTTAAACATCTTGCAATCTTGTAGAACATCAAAATTTAGATCACGTGCATAATTAGCCAAGCTCCACAACATCAGACACCCAGTTGGGAAGATCCTGTCACTTTCAAATTGAAGATTGCCCCTGATTGCGATTTTATAATACGTCATCTCAAAACATGCGAGGTCTAATCATAAAACATCGTACAACTGAAGAAACAGTAATAATTTTTAGACTTTCAGCTGCAATATGAAGGTCAACTGATGGCGTTAACTCAAACTCTAAGGCAATGGGGAGATACACTAAACTGTCAGCTTGGCGTGAAGAAGTGTCTGACAGCAATCGTTTAGGTTCATGAACAAGTGATCGAATCCCTGTTCATCGGAAGATAAAATATAGGGTGAATTGTTTTTCACTTGAGGTAATTGAAGACCACATGGAAGTAATCAATTGAATTGTAAGTTACTGTATTTCCCGGAATAATGCGACAACACAAGTCACAGCCCATTGCATGTGGTTAAAGAGCAGAGATAATTCTGCTTTTTCTTGAGTCTCGTAATTACGAGATTAAAGAGCTCAAAATTACGAGCGAAGACTATGTACTATTCATGAATTATGGAGCGAAGCAGGACTTAATATTTTCCATAGCGCCGAAAAAAGACCAAGTTTCACCAATTCACTTTGCAGACTTAATCATCAGTACCGTACCAATTTCGCATTTGTAACCCTTTTGGCATGCTGTTAATACCATTGTCGTAGATTTCACAAGTTGACTTTTGATAGTCCCAAATTCGTATTTACGAGTTTAAAAACCCACAAGTATGAAAAAAATGAAATTACGAGAAAAAACCTCGCAATATAAAGTTTAAAAAAACTCGTAGCCGTAGATTTCGCAATTTGACATTTGATAGTCGAAAATTCGCATTCATGAGCTTTAAAAACCCACAAGTATGAAAAAAAAATCGAAGTAACGAGAAAAAACCTCGCAATATCAAGTTTTAAAAACTCGTAATTACCAGAAAAAAACTGGGAATTACGACAAAAACTCGTAATGTAGAGTTTGAAAAAACTAGAAATGACAAGAAAAAAGCCGTAATTAACAGAAAAATCTCGTAATTTTGAGAAAAAAAGTCTTAATTTCGTTATTGAAAAATCATTTTGGTGGTCTCATTAGGCTTCCGTAGTTTCGTCTTATACCTTTTTTTCTGATGAATTAATTATGAATTTAATTTAGATTATAAGCTTTGGGATAGACCCCTTATACTAAACTCTCTGTCTCCAGCCTTTTAACCCCAGGAATGTCTTAAATCAAACACTAAGTTATTTACCTCCTTGTTTCTCACTTAAGAAGTGATGTTTTTGTCGTATTTAAATAAACACCGCAACAACAAGTAAACAATTCATAACATGTTATACTTTACAGCAAAATTACCTAACCCCATGACATAAAGTATGTATGTTTTCCGTTTATATTAGTATCACTTTCGCACGTGTTTTTACATTTGAAATTGATGGTTATTATTATTATATTTTTTTTCATTTGAATTATTATTGACTGTAAAAACCCGTGGTAAAAGTAAATGGAGCAAATGAAGAAAAAGGAAAAGAAAAGAGCATATTTATCGTGCCCCAAAGAGAGTGCTCATCAGAAGGTCAGCTCTTCGCCAATCTTTAACGTCATGCATACCTGATCTACTCTAGGATTGTATTGATATGTATTTGCGTTTCATGTTATGACTGGTCTTTTGTCACCTTGTTACGTTACTTTTGTGCTTATAATTGGCCATGTGCTGCCCACATTTATATGACTTTGTGCTACGAGGATAGACGGACCTGGGACATCACAGATTGAACTTGGATGATGATAGCCAGTATTATGATTATATCCTTACGGCTGTAAAATGAATATCACAGACTCTGTGGCCAAAACATATGGATTCACAAACATGTGGCTCGATACCTTTGCTTTGATCCTCTGCTAGGACATTGCCTTGTGCACACCCCTAGAGGTGTTGGCCGCCCCCAAACTTACGACTTCCTATTGCAGCTTCCACACACAACTGCCTCCCCCCTGGATGCACCCCTACTACAATACTGTACACCTGCCAAGAGGGTACAGGGCTTTTTACCCAAAATTGTTAATGCGATTGGATGCACACAACAAACGTAAATTGTTTGTGTGTGTGTTTGTGTGTATGTGTGTGTGTGTGTGTTAATTGCTGTTACTAATTACTGCTGCTGAAATTAAAGGGTACCTCCAAAATATAGTCCAAACTATTGTCTCCGATTTAATTAGGTAAGCTTGATGTAGTCTGCATTATTTGCATGTCAAAATGAGTAACTGTATTGAGATGTTTAATGATTTTCAGTTGTTGTTACTTGATTTTTCAGCTTTCACTGAACACCTCTGCCACAAAGTGTTAAGTTATGTGCTCAATTGATGGTTCTATACCTGTTGACTCCTGTGCATAACTGTGATTTAGTATGCGTCTCAAAAGGAATGATGTTAACTTTCAAAAGCAAACGTGAACATACTGCGCTTTGTAATTTCAAGCTTACATGAATGTGAAAAGTATGATTCTCACTGTTCATAACATGCCATTACCTACCCCACCGCCGGAACAAGGGAAAATTGGAGAATGTGCTCGGTCGTTCATTTTTTGAGACTAGTCATACGAAACGGGTGTTTTGTATTATAGTAGAGTAGAGTAGCAACCCAGTGTCCACCTTCAGCCAAAGAGGAAAGAAAAACTAAAATTCCGTATTTACGGGTTAGGGCCCTTTTGATTGTGATAAAAAGTGTACAATTTGCGCCAGAATTCAAAAAATGTGTTTTTTTTTTCACAACTTAAAATATAAGTAACTATGTCCTAACCCCCCCCCCCCCCCCATACTTCTGATAAAATTAACTGTTTTATTATTCAAATTTTGCCTGTCGTATCTTGGAAATTTAACCTACCTCATTTCCAAACTAGACTCTGTTAAAAGCATGGCCTCTTGTAGATAAAGTTGCAGCATGAAAAAAAGTCCTGGGTCTGTTTGGATTTAAAATGCAAAAAGAAGCATCTGAGCATCAAAAACCTCCTTCCCACCTATAGTACACACAGCTTATGTACGGGCAAGTTTATTCAGACACGTCCATTACCCTTTGTGTACTTTAGTTGTTTGTCAGTTAAATCATATTCTATTTCAGTAAGAAATCGGATTGGGTATCAACGACAAAGCACTTCTACGAATACCTCTCCAGGTTACATGATGCACAATTGTACATGGCGATTAGCACTTAAAATAATGACCAAACGTTTCATAATAAGGTGTTTAGAATTTTGATATAATATAGAGAGAAATTAACAATACAAGGTCTTAGAAAAGCTTGGTCCTCATTATATAATCTTGACCGATAAGAAATATATGTTATTAAACCTGCCCCCATGGGAGGGGGGGGGGCTTTACCGTGTGCTCCGCATTCTTTCCTGCCCTTAGATTTGTCTGAGGCCTTCAACCTTTTGTGTCATGATATTTATTTAGTTTACACAAACTGAAGTATAAGTGGCGCTTCTGAGAGACCTATGATACGGTTCAAATTTTACTTGACCTATAAACCCAATTTGCACAGCTGCAACGTTTGTTTCAAGCATGTACCATGAACAGCTGATGTGACTCCAGGCTGTATCCGTGGGTCACCTCTTTTAAAAACACATGTGAGCGGTTTTCATTTACCTCTCCTGACCCAAACCAAAACCCTATGCAGACAGCAAAAACCGTATTCACTCACTTCATACTTTCAAAATTTAGACTACAATCAAGCAAAGACAAAAATTAATTTCAACACACATCAACCATGAATTGGAAATCAAACAACGAGAACATATTAAATGATATTAAGTATTGGAAGTTGAAGTTTATTCATAAATCGTGAAACAAATAATTTGTCAAATGCGAACCTGGAAGAAACCTAACAGGCTTATAAACCCCCAACTGCTAACTAGAATATACAACATGACAATATGCAATAGGTTATAAAATTATCATTATTTCTAAGCATCAATTCATATTAAAACTCAAATCGCTTCACATTCTTCGTACTTTTCATATGTGTGTAAAGATTAGGAGCAAATTAATAAAAAACAAAACGTGTTATTGATTAATGCAAGAAAGGAAATTATTACCTAGGGAATTATGCTGGGAAACATTATCTACGTTTTCATCATTCAATTCTGAAAAGTATGTAGTTTGACGTGCAGCAAAATTATCCCTTAAAGTATCAAAACCTGAACATATGCTTCTGTTTGGTTCACTCTAGAAGGTATTTTAACTTTGGTCTAAATTTGTTTACACATATTGAGAAAGAACAGATGAGTTCGGCGTCCTAGGAGAAAAAAACAACAAACAAACAAAAACAAAACAAAAACAAAAAATAAAATAAAAATCACCAACAGTGAATTGCCTGGCTGCTCGAACAACATCATCTCAGTCTCACTTGTTACCCATTTATGTTCCAATAACATCGTAATATTCCACTCTTTACCATTGCTCAGCATAGTGAAAGGTCATAGGACATTCTGCCAAAATATTATTCTTTGACAAACCTTAAACATAGCAGGAAAAGACATACATACTGTTACCGTGGGTTCTATTATCTTATATTATTTTGTACAATTTCGATTGCATTGCTGTAATATTTTGTAATTTTCCTTGGTATTCGTTAATTAATGCCGAAATTCCCTTATTGGTAGCGAATGTTTTTCATCCTTCGCTGGGTCATCCTGACTACAATGTTTGTGTGCTAAGTTTTGCCTTACTTTCACTTACTCTGTTCTGTCAATTTGTTTTGTCAACTACCAAACGCTGTTATCGAGTACTTTACTTATATGTCAATTAAAAAAAGGTGTGAATGCGAATGTGTGAATGAAAAGCACAGAGATAGTGCCTTTCTTTAGTGGTTGGACACTCTACAGGGTACCTTACAAGAGGGGGATCGGGTGTACACATTCACTCATGATTAACCCTTAAAGTGTTAATCACTGCTATAGCTGCTTTCTCATTACCATTAAACATATAATGGTTAAAACAGTCAAATTCCTCATGAAGATACCTTTCATTCAAATACTAACAAGCCCTGTCTGAAGCAAAAAGTAGTCTCAGTCAACAGTTCTCCTCGGGACACTTTGCGCGCAAAGTGTCCCGAGGAAAGCTGTTGACTCAATCTTAAATCAGCACTTTAAGGGTTAACATTGAGTTTTGACATCAAAAGCATATGCCAGCATGAGGTCCAGTGCTTCTGACGTTATGTGACCATATATTATTATATGAGGTAATGCTTGAAAAAAAAAGAGGGGAAAGAAAGCAAAACTGAAACAAAAACAAACAAAAAATTCCGATGCAATTATTTTTGAAAGGTCTATTATTTGAGAACAACTTGTAGACTTTAAGGTTGCGAAATACGCTTGAAGGTTTGCATCTGGTTACCCGGGGATAAATTAATTTAGCTGTTAAAGCCTTATTATCAAGCTTTTGCATCGAGCGTGATGCTAATGATTAATAAAAGTATAGGTTTAGACAGGGACAGGGAATGTTGGTCGGTTTGTATAATTCACGATAGCAAAACATGCCAATGGGTGTAGTATTATAGGTGTTTGCAGCATGCGAAAAAAAAGTTTGGGTTTACTACTTAATGAACGTCTGTGTACACTATATACATATACCATAAATGAACACCTATGCCCTTACTTTTGAGCTCAGCTGACTTTTCAGTCACCTGAGCTTTTGTGAGGGTCTTTCATCCGTCGTCCGTCCGTCCGTCGTCTGTCCACAATTCACATTTTCGACTTCTCAATCAAACCGTCAGCTTGATTCACTTGAAACTTGGTGGGGATGTGTTTTGGATGCGTTTCTATCAAGTTTATTCAAATGATCACGCTCCATTGATTTTTGCACTTCCATGAATTTTGTTTGGTTCTTTTTGGGAGGAAATCTTAAAAAAAAAAAAAATCCTCTCCGAAACCACTCACCCAATTGCTTTTATATCACACAGGGACATTCCCGGGGACTCCTAGTTTATTAGTTTGTTGACCAGCTAGCGCTGCGATTTTTTTTCTATTTTTTAATGATGTGTGTGTGTGTGTGTGTGTGTGTGTGTGTGTGTGTGTGTGTGTGCTATTTTTGACTTCTTCTCCAGAACGTCGCACGGAGTAAGCTAAAACTTGGTGGGTATGTTCTTTGTGGAAGGGTCAAACAAAGATCTTCACTGGGTGGCACTGCTGCGATTTTTTTTTTTATTTTTAACGATTTTTTCAATTTGGGTATCGCTCAATGCAGCTTTCCTATGGTTTACTATGCAAGTCAATGGGCATTCTAATGCTAATTCAGTTTTGACTTCGAATCCAAAAACGTCATCTAGATTTACCTTAAACGTGATGGCAATGAACCTTGGGTAGTTTTCTATCCGGTTTGTTCAAGTGGTCACGCTTAAGTGATCTTTTGGATTTTAATTGTTTTTTTTATTCCTTTTGGACAAATCTTTAAAAATCTGCTTCTCCACAACCGCTCACCCAATTGCTTTGATATTACATAACAACACTCATAGGGACTCCTTGTTCCTAATTTGTTCACCAAGTTGTGTTGCAACTTTTTTTATTTTTTTAATGATTGTGTGTGTGTGTGTGTGGGTGGGTGGGTGTGGGTGTGTGCTATTTTTGACTTCTTCTCCAGAACGTCGCACGGAGTAAGCTAAAACTTGGTGGGTATGTTCTTTGTGGAAGGGTCAAACAAATATCTTCACTGGGTGGCACTGCTGCGATTTTTTTTTTTTTTAACGATTTTTTCAATTTGGGTATCGCTCAATGCAGCTTTCCTATGGTTTACTATGCAAGTCAATGGGCATTCTAATGCTAATTCAGTTTTGACTTCGAATCCAAAAACGTCATCTAGATTTACCTTAAACGTGATGGCAATGAACCTTGGGTAGTTTTCTATCCGGTTTGTTCAAGTGGTCACGCTTAAGTGATCTTTTGGATTTTAATTGGTTTTTTTATTCCTTTTGGACAAATCTTTAAAAATCTGCTTCTCCACAACCGCTCACCCAATTGCTTTGATATTACATAACAACACTCATAGGGACTCCTTGTTCCTAATTTGTTCACCAAGTTGTGTTGCAACTTTTTTTATTTTTTTAATGATTGTGTGTGTGTGTGTGTGTGTGTGGGTGGGTGGGTGTGTGGGTGGGTGTGGGTGTGTGCTATTTTTGACTTCTTCTCCAGAACGTCGCACGGAGTAAGCTAAAACTTGGTGGGTATGTTCTTTGTGGAAGGGTCAAACAAATATCTTCACTGGGTGGCACTGCTGCGATTTTTTTTTTTATTTTTAACGATTTTTTCAATTTGGGTATCGCTCAATGCAGCTTTCCTATGGTTTACTATGCAAGTCAATGGGCATTCTAATGCTAATTCAGTTTTGACTTCGAATCCAAAAACGTCATCTAGATTTACCTTAAACGTGGTGGCAATGAACCTTGGGTAGTTTTCTATCCGGTTTGTTCAAATGGTCACGCTTAAGTGATTTTTTGGATTTTAATTGTTTTTTTTTTTATATTTTTTGGATAAATCTTTAAAAATCTGCTTCTCCACAACCGCTCACCCAATTGCTTTGATATTACATAACAACACTCATAGGAACTCTTTGTTCCTAATTTGTTCACCAAGTTGTGTTGCAACTTTTTTGATTTTTTTAATGATTGTGTGTGTGTGTGTGTGTGTGTGTGTGTGTGTGTGTGTGATTTGTTATTGTGTGTTTTGTTATTGTGACACAACCGCCACTTGGATTAAGTTGAACCTTTGTGGATATGTTCCTTGTGAAAGGGTCAAGCAAAGTTATTCACTAGGTAGTACTGCTGTGGATTTCTGATTTTTAACGATTTTTTTCGGGTACTTATTGGTAAATGCACCTTTTCTCTTGCTTACTGTGCAAGTTAATGGGCATTCTAATGAATTCTAATTGTAATTCATATTTTGGAATTCTCTGAAGAAACTGTCTCTCAGATGACCTTCAAATTTGGTGGCATTGTACCTTGGGTAAGTTTTTACCAAGTTTCGTCAAGTTGTCATGCTCCAATGATCTTGGAACTTTTACGATTTTTTTCGAAAATCGTTTAAAAAGTTTTAATAGGAAAGTTTAACCTGGGAATTTCTTGAAATGGTCATAACTTAATGATATTGGCCAGATTTGTGTCAAACTTGGTATTGTAGCCATGTACTTTTTTATGAGTGTCTACTTATTTTGTGCAAATGGTCATGCTGCGGTGATGTTTGGACCTTGACCTCATCCCAAGATCACAGAACCACTGACACTTAATTTACTGTTCACTTGATATCTTGAGATTTGTTTTAAGTTAGGACCTTGATGTTGCACATGTTAATGTTTTTCGATAAAGGTCATGCTTAGACAGTACATTAGAGACCTTGACCTTGTTTCTGGGATCAGAGTGCAACATACATGAATTGGACTCTTCCCTATAACTTGAGAACTACTTGAACGGGGACCTTGATGTTGCTCATTGATGTTCTTCTTTAAAGGTCAGACCAGGGACGTGCTATAGATAGACTACCAACCGCGGGGCCCCCTTTGTACCATCTATGTTGCCGCTGCTCAAGTGATCGGGTGTTTGAGCGAGCACCTTCAGTGCTGAACAAACACAACTCCACGGTCCACGCTGGCCGCTGGCAGTCTCGTGGGTGATGCGAGATCTCGCGTGACCCAACAATCTACTGCTTGCCGACCAGCAAGATGGACGTGTGTACGCTCTTCTCCGATTCACTGATAGTAATGTCGGTTTTACAGACACTATTTTAGGGGGAAAAAACCATCCCCTCAATATCTATTCTTACATGTGCATCTTATTCATACATTAATTCTGCTTTAAATTCCATTAAAATTCTGGGCTACTTTGCATCATGGACGTAACAGGCTCTTGTCTGTAACCGCAGTTCCTTGTTACAGATGGTTAAAAAAAAAAACGCAGCAAACAGGACCAAAGCCAAAGGTCTCAGTTTCAAACCAGCCTACAAGAACAAACGACTGGCTTCTGTTTACACGTTACTTGTACTTGGCGACCATGATATAAACGCGGCCAGGTCACGCGATGAAAGGCGAGAATAATCGCGTCACCGACTGAAATGTGCAAAATCTTTCACCGTGTTCCACATTATAAAGTCAAAAGTTAGCGTTACGCCGGACTCAGCTACAAAAAATGAAACCACCATCTTGATTCTACTGGCATACACTATCCATCTAAAATTACATTTTTTATTGCTGATTACGGCGTAAGGAGTTATTACGCACGCAAGTTGTCTAACTTTGCATCATTTTGGACAGAAAAAAATGCAAAAACTTAGCTTTTATCGGCCGATTTCAACGAAAAACACATCGATGGACTCGCACGGTTCTGATTCAAACGATGAGGCTGGTTGCGCACGCATAAAAGTCTCCGTTTTTTGAACTTGGTACAATAGCACACCCGATGTAAGCCTGATGTAAGTAACCCGATATAACCGAACGCGGAAACATAGATGGAACAACAATCGGACTGAGCAGGGTGGTGGGGGGGGGGGAGGTTAACTTGAGCGGCGCTACTGAACACGCTTTGTAGTCGTGGCGCCCAGTTGACCACTAAAGGATTAGCGCTCCCGTTGGCAGTCCATCTATTGCACGTCCCTGGTCAGACTTACTCTGTACATGGATAACCTTGATCCTATCCCAAGTTCACAGAGCTGTAAGTGTGATGAATGTCTAGGTCGGCTGAGCATGGACTGTTCACACTGCTCTCTTGTTTCAAGCACATGCTAGGATCATTTAAACATTCAAATGTGCAATGATCGGTATTAGCACAGGGCAACAAACCACAAAACTTAATCTTGAAGACAATGCATTTATCTCTATGTGGCCTTTATCATACAAGATTTTGCACAGATTGTGACTACATTGCCAAACAGAGAATGAATAGTGTCAACAAAAAAGTGCCTAAGTACGTTAGGGTTCCTTTATACGTGTACAAGGGGCAGTTATATATACTAATTTAAAGCAGTACAGAAATCGATTTAAAATGACGCCAACTGCAATGAAAAATAAGTGACCCAAGACCTAAAGTATGCAAGAGTTTTGTAACCAATAAATGACGACCTGTAGAATCAGGGAATCGAGATCCATGCTCTTGAATATCTGATTTATGTTCTAAGGTTCCAAATTCCAGATTTTCCAGGTACGTTTATATCAGATCATTATACCTCAATTAAACTTTTTAACCTCATGTGTTGACATTGTTGTCTTTGCTTGATAAACTTGATATATGCGTGGATTTGCTGTTCGTGAATACTAACAGGGTGGCTCATTAATGACTTGTTTGTTGGTAGTTTCATTTTTCGATGTGGTGAGGAATACCTGTGGTTACCAGGGTGTCCAATACATTGGACAGGCTGGAACCTGTGCGGAGCAATCTTTACTCGACTGACCTTAATTTTGCTAACATAGTATAAAATCTGCTATATGTTCCATGACGCTGTGCTGAGGATAATAACAATAACATTCGTTTTCGTTAGTATGACTTGGTATGTGACAGAAGTCATCTTGCGCCTCTGGCTTCCACTATCTACATAGCCGGGATGCTGGTGGGAGCCGTATCTATTGGTGCCCTTTCCGACAGGTAAATGCATGGAGAAATCGCCACTTGTTTCTGTAGTAGTAGTAGTAGTAGTAGTAGTAGTAGTAGTAATAATAGTAGTAGTAGTAATAGTAGTAGTTGTAGTAGTGTATGTCTGTGTAACAAACAGTTTAAATACACGCCTCAGATTTTTCTATATGTTCATTTTCTGTGTGCTATACATAGGGTTGGATATTTAAATGTAATTTTGAAATAAAGGATCTTATTTGTATTGCTTCTCATTTTTTTCAGAATTGGAAGACATAAAGCCTTGCTAGGATGCAAATTCTTTGAAATTGCATTTGCAATTGCTGCAGTGTTTGCTCCCAATTACGTTGTGTGGGTTCTCCTGCGTTGTGGTGTGGGTCTCACCACCTTATCGGCGTTTGGGTGTGCATTTGTCATCAGTGAGTAAATCAGAAAAAAAATTCCTTTAACTTCTTGTACCGCCAATTCGACAAAAGTCGATGTGCTCTGAATTGACGCTACCATACAGATTGATGTTTTATGTAAACCTTCATTCAGGTACCAGCATGCCTATAGTTGCAGAGATTATGACAATGATCCAGGTCAACTGCCTTACCAGGTTCTTTTCTGGGTGTCGCAACCAGAGCGCTCTGAGGTTTTCAAAGCAAACCGTCAAACATTTTATTTATACTGTACGTTTTAAAGTATTTTTTCTCATTTTTCTGTTGGCCTTAAATCGAAATGGTAAGCAAATGTAAGGTAACTACTAGCACACAAAGGAATATATCTGAAAATAGTACAATTCTAAACAGAAATAAGGTTACAGAGGTTCAACACTTGTGTGCCACACAGTGCTGCATTGGGTGTTAAAATTCATGCGAGAGCGTGGAGAAAGACATATCTGAACAAGTCTAGAATAAATAATCAGAGGAAAAGCAAAAATGCAAGATTGAAAAAGGAATAGTATGAAATAACAGAACACCAAAAATACTGTATGAGAAGAACTAAAATCAGGTTTTTTTTTCACAAGCAGTGGTGGAATCAGTAGGACCTAATTTCCGTCAGAGAGCTACACTGGGCCCATTTTATGCCCTTGGTTTCATGCTATTACCTGGCTATGCTTACTTTGTTCGGGACTTCCGGAAGTTGCAGGTTCTTATGGCAGCACCAATGCTTGTTTTCGTGTCATACATTTGGTGAGCAATATTTTAGAAAACCACAGATTCTGATTTAAGTATTAAGAGTAGTTGCCTAAGGCTCCAGCATCGTCTCTTCTCTTGTCTCGTCTTCGCTCACATAACGTAAAGACGACTGTGGTATGTAACATGTAAGCAGCCTATATATTTTTTTTAAGTTGATAAGATATAGATATTTTAATTCATTTTATTTTCTTACCAGCCCTAACAAATGTTAAAATAACCACTGGCGCATCCTTCGACACTGAGCCAAATACTCTCAGCTATTGTCACAGTTACATCTCATGCAGATATTGTGTGCAAAGAAACGACAAATTAATTTTCTTGCATGCCTCAAGCAACATTTGATCACCATCATAAAGAGTCTAAATGGAACAGAATATTGACAGTTTGATGATAAGACAGTAAACATTAGCGCTACAATTGACATCGGTAATGTCAATGGGTTCTCCTCAACCGATTAACCAACATGTTACTTGATCCTGTCGGCTGATGCCTTTCAGCGTAATACATAAATTAAGACGCTTAACACAGAAACCCATATTTTTGCTCAGGGTAGCCCGTTAAAAAATAAGTTTTTTAAGTAGATCATGACATAAAAAATAAGATTTGATACCATGCTTTCCATTAAGGCTGCTACCAGAATCGGCCAGGTGGTGTCTCTATCATGGCCGCAAAGACGACGCGATACGCACCCTCTCAAAAATCGCTGCGGTCAATCATCGAACACTCCCAGAGAAGCTCCAGTTTCACGGAACAGATCCATCGGTAATACATACATACATACATACACACACACACATGTATATATATATATATATATATATATATATATATATATATATATATATATATATATATATATATGTATATATATATTTACATATATACATATATGTTAGAGTAGTAACCTGAAACCTTCATTGTCTCACATCTCCGAAAATCGTCTCGTATTCGAGTCAACTTGGGTTTAGGTCACTTTGGGTCACTCTGGCAGAATAGTGGGATCGTGCTGAATTATATTGTAAATATTGCACTGAATATGTTTACTGGATAGAATTACATCTTTCTGTCAGTCGAAAGGGACAAAAATTGAACCGGGAAAAGGGAAAAGCATAGACAGATGAATTTATATGCTCATGCTATACCCTACAGAGACAAAAAAAGTGAGCGGTCCCGTTGGTTTAACATGGGATGATAGGAATATGTACTTCTGTGGCAATGTGATGCAAAATTACGGAGTTGCGTCACATGGTCATGAAGGCCAAGTTTACGGTCCAGTGCAAAGTAATAAAAAGTTGGCCTGGAAGTGAGATAAGGCTGGGATTAGACAAAGAATTGATCACCAAATGCATCCAGTATTGAGGCAGAAATGCATGCGGTCCAGATAACCTGTCTCAAGCAAATGAGATATCATTACAACGCACGACGCCCTATTTTCTATGGTTTTCGGGACCTTTACGTGTGAGGTAAGGAACGCGGTGGAGGTCCACAGGCGTTTTGCTGGACCTGCGAGATAAATTAAAAAGACATGCGAGGTGCAGCCGAGCGAGATAAATCAAAGGACACGCTCGGCTGCACCTCGTGTGTCCTTTGATTCATCGAGCGGGTTCAGCAAAACGCCTATGGACCTGGACCAAGTTCCTTACCTATCTTATTCTTAATGAACATTTCTATTGTTTGATCCAACTTAACATCCGACTTATTATCGTATTTGAATTGTGCATACAAACATTTTGATGGAAATTTAAAAAGGTGGCACATAAAACTATTTTTGATTGCCAATAGGAGATATGCATATTAATTTCCCGCCACAACTGCATACATGATTGCCTAGTCTCGCTTGGCGGGATATGGCGAGACACGGGTCGGTTCCTGTTCGGACAAGCGGTATAATACTAATATTTTGGAAATAAAGAATATTTATTAAATGCGGATGGAATTTTTTCTTTATATATGGCTCGGGGAGTACTAGATGAATACCAGTTTGGCATTTGTGAACTTATATTTCTCAAAAAACGCTGATTTTATGCGAAATAAACAAATGGCACTGTTTGTGACAGTGATGTGACCCGCACCTCCCCGTGATCGCAAGGCGTCTCACCCGTGCTTTGTGGCGGGAAATTAATGTCCATACGGTGTATTCAGTCGCATGTGGTAATGCCTAATATCGTCCTGTTTACAAACACCACTGAATCCATCCACCAGCAGTTTCTAATGTATTTAACATGTTGAAACACAAGCAGAACCGCCAATTCTACCTGTCAGCCGTGTTAGAATAGTGTCTGGGAGATCGCACGACAGGCAGACAAATAAAAAAAAAAAAAAAAAAAAACTGCCGCAGGTCGAATCCCCTTCTTGCCTTCGTAAAGTTCAATTTTTTGGATAAAAACGTAAGGAACATGACCCTTTAATTTATTTGGGCTTATACAGCCTATGTCAAAATTTTACAGAGGAACGTGTGCAATATGGACAATAATAATTCCATATGTATATAGGTTAGACAGGGACAGGTTAGCTTATGGAGAATAAAGAGTTCGGACTGCGGAATAGGGTATTGACTACCAGGAAGAGGTTCTGGGCAAAAAGACACAAATACAATTGCAAAATTTCAGTCCGTCATTTCTGGTCTTCAAAAGTAGTACCTCCAAAACAGTAAGTCATCAGTTTGTATAGGAGGTCGACCTTTGTGGAAGTTAAAGTATGGTCTGAACAATAGAAAACTTCAGTTGGAGGTCCATCGTGGAAGTTAAGGTATGGTCTTAAACAATAGAAAAGTTCATTAAAATCTTTCAAAGTAGGTGGTTGATCTCTGTTATAACTGCGTTTTCATTGACCCATCACAAACCAAGCCTCCTCAGCAGATATGAGCTTGCCAGGTTGGAAAGAAATAACAAGTGGTAGTTATAACATGTCACATGACCATTATGGCACATAATGAACGAGGTCGATGACCAAGTTTATTGTGATGGCATAATGGTCATTGTGACATGTTATAAACGACTTGTAACAAGGGTGGTAGGAACTGACCAAGATATCCCTTTGTGCACGAGTATTTTCCAGGGCTGCCTTTTGAGCATGGTACTTTGCCCCTTACGTAAGTTGTCATATGCACAGTCAAGTTTGACTGCTTGCTCATGTATTTTCCACTTACCAATATGGCAGTGGGAAGAGCAGGTGGCGGAAGCCAAAATGACAGATTTAAGTGAGTTGGGCAGTATTCCCACTCAACAGTTAATTTTTCACCCGAGTGTCATAATGACGAGGGTGCACGCTACAAGAAACCTTTTGCAGGCCAAAAAAGCAATACATTATTGGAATTTAATTCACTTATTTTTTTCAGGGTTCATGCCTGGCATGGACACTGATTAAGTGTTGTAAATTGAGCCATGTACATCAACTTACATTATGAGGACAGTAATATAATGCTAGATATGACAGACGACTTGGAAAGTTCCGGGAATACACGTCTGTACTATTTCAAGTCATGTGGTCATCTGCACAGATCCTGCTGGAACAGTACCTTAGTTTGGGCTGTTCAGGGGAAGGTGTCAACAACTGGTTTCTTGCAACACACTGCCTGCAGGTCATGCTGCATTGCAGAAGACTAGCAATGCTATTGTGTAAAAAGTGTTCATTATGTGAAATAATCAACATCTTTATCGGCTCCCTGTTGGTGTGTTCCTACCACCCATGTTACAAGTGAGAGTTATAACATGAAAGGAGACGATTATGGCTTATAACTGTCGAGTGGCGAAGCCATGAGACAGTTATAATAGCCATAATCGTCTCCTTTCATGTTATGACACATTTGTCATTGGCTGGTAGGAATGGTCATTTGTGTTTAGGTCGGATCAGTGATTTCATGATTGAAAGCGTATTATCTGTCAGTTACGTTATCAAATTCTTACACACACGTGTGACAGTGTCATTTCACTTCTGAGCCACTTCATTCGTGATTTCGCTCAGGTAGTTCGTGAATCTGCTAGCTGCCACAAAATGGAAGATGACGTGCCGCTAATTGAACTTGATAATATTGCAACTCAGCAATTATTTTTGCAAAGAAATGACGGCACCGGCAGTACTGGGAGGTATGAAAAAGCCCTTGGGGCATATGAATTTCAGCAGACAGTTGCATTGTCAAGTTTCATAATACATTCTTTTTCATAATCAATGGTTATGGGATATAATCAACACTTTTTGAGCCTTATGATTGTCTAATTCCTACCAGCCATATGACAAATGTCAAAATACCATGAGGTAAGCTGAAGAAAGACAAAATTTATATGGCACGGATGTGTTATATAATGTTTAATAATGCCTTGGCCGCGATGTCGACTACGTGAAACGGGAAATGAAAATAAGATGTGTGAAAGATATGACATTTTTACAGCTGCAAAATTGTTGTACACGTGTAAATTTACCTCATACCACCTATCTGAAAACAAAAATAGACGCGCCAAATAAATAACAGATATACCTTGAGTTATCTTGCTTTGAAAAGAAATGGGAAATTACCGTCATAAAGATGCGCAAGTATGTAAAAGAAATAGAAGGAAAACTGAACATTTTTATCCATTTAAGACCAGCGTTATTTTGAAATGGTTTTATATCTACCTAATCTCGATTGGCAACTTTTAATTCAAAAGGCTTTCGTAATGATAATTATTACTTCATTTCTTTTAGTTTGGCGGAGCTCATTTCTCCATCGTACCCACTCACGTAAGCCGACAACCGCCCCCCCCCCCCAAACACACACACACTTGTTTGCCATTTGCGTACACTGAGGAACAGCGCTCCTCACCTTTCCGTCCAACTGTGCGTCCGACAGGGGTTTGTCGAACCTGCCTGTGCGCTCAGCGATGTCTGTTTTTGCTAGAAAAACTGTTTCTGGACTGTTTATATTTGCTTGAATGAAATCTTGGGTGCAGAAGTCTTGTAAATCGTCAGGGAAATCAGCCCAAAAGAAATTGCTGTCTATATTTTTCATCTTAATTGAGGGGACATATGATAAACTGTAAAAATATGCGTAGTATATTGTCTTGTGAACAAGTGTAAACTGAATGCCCACGTGGCTTTATCCTTACTTTTATTCAGATAAAATAGTCATGCATGTGAAACACCAAATCATAATTGCAAGCCCTGTGGAGTTACATTTAAATGAATGAACAGGAATGTATGCATTAACAAGTCCCTGAGTTGATTTTATGTCGGGAATCCCCAGCATCACAACCAAGTGAATAAGTTTCATCCTTCTACGACATACGTTTTCATCAGATTTCTTCAAAATTTCAATGACAGTTTCGGTGAAGACATTAAAAACAGCAAATATCATACAAATATTCCTCTGAAATCAATCAAAGAACCAGTTGCTGAACAAATCCAGGCCCAGGAATACCCAAACGCGTCCCCTTCGCAATTTCAACGCAATCGATTGAGTGGTTCCTGAAAAGATTTTTAACATTTGTCCAAAAATGAAGAACAATATTACGCCCCAAAGTTTCGAATTAAGCGAGTTTAACTCTTTCAGTGCTACATTTCTGACTGGGTCAACAGCTTTACTCGGCTCTGTTTGGGCGCATTGTAAGCGAAAGCAATCTCTCTCTCTCTCTCTCTCTCTCTCTCTCTCTCTCTCTCTTTTTCACACACACACACACACACACACACACACATCCGCACAAGAATGAAAGTGAAGATGTGCATTTTACCGATAATTTTGATTGCCCAACTCTCTCTCTCTATTTGTTTTAATATTAAGTGCATATATACTTTCCAAACCAACAGATTGACTAGAAAACCTACAAATTGCCAGCTTGGAGAAGTACTGGCGCCATGTCATGCCATCTGAAAGAACCTATGAATCGTCCGTGATTGCATCACTAAAGTTATAAGTAACATTTCCTTTCACTAAATGATACCTAGCTTTCCACTTAACCAGTGTTAGATTTATAGCCATAGGTATGGTTTATTGGAACTTGATTTGGATAACATTTAGGAGTTGGAAACTTGATGATTTCAATTTAATTATCTCCGGACCACCATATCCACAAATAACGATCCATAAAAAATACTTCATTTGATATTGCAATCACATCCCAACTTTGGCCAGTAATGTATGTATGTATGTATGTATGTATGTATGTATGTATGTATGTATGTATGTATGTATGTATGCATGTATGCATGCATGTATGTATGCATGTATGTCTGTCTGTCTGTCTGTCTGTCTGTCTGTACATGTATGTATGTATGTATGTATGTATGTATGTATGTATGTATGTATGTATGTATCAGTGTCTGTATGTATGTAAACCTGACAATCGTAAAACGTCAAGAAAGACCGACGAGTCTGTCGTGAGGTCTTGAATCAGAAAGCGAGCAAAATTTTAGAAACGTCATTTTGTGTTTGTGTTTTTCCAAAATACAATAGATGCAGTGGTTTATGACCATTTTGTTGCTTGGATCTGATGTATATGGTCATTAAAGCTACTAACTGGAACCATTTTGCAATCCATGTGGGCGAACGACAACTAAAGAAGGTATTATGGTATCATCTTTTTAAACTATTAAATTTCAAAAGAGTGACAGCTGTAAGCGTGTCGTACAATACCCTTCCAAGCACTACAATTGATAACAGTTATTTTAAAAAGTGGATATTTTATCATTACCGCACTTCATTGAACTTCTTAATAAATTTTTTAGGGGCAAGTCGAAAAGGCAAACCTTCTGGATATATTTAAGTACAGACGTATGACCATTCGCACCTTCATAATATTCTTTTTGTGGTAAGTAATCGAATAGCAGACACTTGCAAACATAAATGCACGGTAAATTGACTTTTTCTGGCAAGACAAATGGAGGAAAAACTACAAGTCGCCCACAACTGGCACTGTGCAGGCGCGAGTGCATGAAAGTGCAAGTAGAACGCCATAGGCCACTTGATGTGTATTTATGTATGCATGCAGGTTTGTGTGTATTTTAACATCTACAGTCGCAAAAAACTGACATTTTTAACGGAAATCTTTGTTTTCAATACACGAGGACCGGTTAATTGACTTATACAGACAAAGTAAATATTATTCTCGCTTTGAGCATGTTTTCTACAGAATAAGCGAGTTTTTGCTAACTTTTCTTTACCATTCGTTTTACGCAACTTGTACTGAACACTTTGTTGACATGCTGTATGCGATTTTCTTCATTGAAAATGTATTATTCATTTATTTTTTAATATTCGATGTGTTACATCAAATCTAATAAATCCAAAATACAGTTGCGTACTCACATTCGAAATGCCTACACAAAGGTTTTCCTCTTTCTGACCATGAATTAATTCTCAATCTGCAGCATCCATTTTATTTAACACTTTCCAGTCTGAGTCCGCATATATGCGGACTCACACAGATTATAAAATATTTATATTACTATTTCATATTTTAATTCCTCATGGAAAGACGTTTCCAACGAATACCAACATGTCATATCTACCATTAGCGGGTAGTCAACAGCTTTCCTCGGGGCACTTTCCGCGCATTGCGCGGAAAGTGCCCCGAGGAAAGCTGTTGACTCAGACTGGAAAGTGTTAACCAAGCATTGTGGGCTGGAAATATATGTAAGATTGAGAACAGAATACTTGCAGCCTTCTCTCCATTGCACAATACAGTAGTAGACTGAATAGCTTACACCTATCATTGTTGCCAATACCAAATAATTCACTCTGCCTATTTTGGAGTTTCAATGGAATAATTTTCGATACATCTCGTATGTAACTTTTTACCCTTTACATGTTTGGCCTCCATTATAATGAGGGTGTCGAAGGAACGTCTGCAAAATGCAAAGGTTGGGAATCCAAATATTGTTTCCATAAACTATAAATAGCTGATCATCATGAAGATCATTCTCGAAACATTATGGGAAAATATTACTCTTCTTGTAAGTTACATATATACAAACATTATTATTGATCATTAAAAATGTACCGAATAATCTCTACCCCTTTTAGTACAAATTTGTGTGCAACTTTCTCTCCTTCCACCTACATTAATTATTAAGTTCAATCACATAATAGTCATAATATTTGTCTCTTGTAGTTTACGAATTGAAAAAAGGTCTACTTTTCCTGCGAACTGATGTTATATCTGGGTGAAACACAGGCCCATAGGATTTATACGTGTCAAGATGATATCTCTAGTAAAAAATCTGATACAACAATGTTATGAATAGAATTTGTAAACAATGATCCGCTATTCTGAATAAACTCCGGTTTGCCCGATGAAAGGATAAACCTATAAATTTTTGTTGTCAAATTTAGGCCTCCATTTAATATAAAAGGACGCATAAACAAATTCAAGTTCTAAACTTGTGAGTAAGGTCACTCTGTTACAAATTGATAAATGTCTGACTGTACTGATTTTATCATATTCGGGTAGGCCTGAATAAATCAATTGGGTCCAACGGCGTCGGGACAGCAAAATACTTACAATACTTTTATATGAATGATACATTTCAGAGTCTCAAAACTTTATAAATGTTTTTTGAAACTTTAGTTTCATCATGACGAAAAATAATACACCTGATGTTAACAAAAAAAGTCCTTCAAAAACACAGGTAATCCCCAATGTTCATCACACATGATGATGATGATGATGATAATAATAATAATAAAGGTTTATGCTAGCATTTCCGCAGAAAATTTGCCAACTTTGGTTTTCACTGTCACTTTGATGTAGCCCGCATCCTCAGCACCCTTGACCTGGCTTTTGCATCTCTGATTTTGAATTCTAGGGTCACCGTCAGCATGGTTTTCTTTGGCTTATCTCTGAATACTGGTTCTTTGGCTGGAGATATATTTCTCAACACCTTCCTCATGGCTTTAGTGGAACTCTTTGCTTTCCCGATAACTGTGTTCACACTGGATACTCTGGGTCGCAGAATAACACTTGGCGCTTCATATCTCATATCTGCTGTAGCACTTCTTGCCTGTATTCCTATAGTGTTTTTCCCAGGTAAGACCAATCCTTCCAAGTTTGCAGGCAATGAAGGGTGACAAAATATTTATTTTACGGTTTGTTTGTTTGTTTGTTTTCTTTTTTATTATCTTGCTCATTCACCAGTTTTCAAACATCAATTTGCCCGAAGAAACTCCCCAGAATGATATGCCCCTCAACACAACAGGTTTGCATTGTTGTAGGATGGTATGAGATCACTGGGCCAGCATAAAGCGGTCTCGGACGTTTTTAGCTCTAGCAGCTACTTGGCCCTTTCATTTTCTAACAGTCATCTTTATCCGTGCGTTATCCCATGCATTTTGAAGTGCACCACAATGAAAGGGATGGTGAGAAACCACGCGGCAAAAGTCGTTTCAGCTATCACCTTAATCCGGGCGTGTTGTCTTGTGGGACACTAATGACCCCTCGTGGGAATGTCCGGCAAATCCCTGAAAGGGAGCATGGTACTTTAGCTTAACGCCTCTCAAAATTGCGACGCAGACAACCTTCGGTGCCATTCTTGGGGGCCATTATAACTGATTTTCATATTCTATTAGGTTGCGGAACTCACTAAGATCTTAGACCAGTAACCCATTTCCAAGCCATTTCACTGTTACACCTTGAACATTTGCTGGTCTATATCTAGTGCTTGTAACGTGCAAAATTTATTATCACTTCTTTTGTTTTGCTTCAAGGTCTCTTCGTTGGTAACAATATTTAAACAATTAATTGCAAGAGACAGTGATAAAATATTTTCTGCGAGTGTATTAATTCGTTTATAGTCACCTCCATGACTGCAGGTTGACCAACCATTTGGATTTTTTTTTTCACATTGCGATTCTTTCCTCAGGCTCGAGAACAAAATACACTGTTACACACATATTTATGGTTAAAATGATTCAAAATGTTACAATACTTGACCCGAAACTAGAGGCAACTAGACTCCCTGCATGGACCGATCCGGTCTTCAGTCAGCCTTTGCGTTTTAGGGTCTAACAGCAAACACGTGATGTTCATTCTTGTATAATAGCTTTCCTTCGGACTCTTGTGCACACACGTGGCACACAGCTCTTGGATCAGTTTCAAAGCTATAGCAGTGGATAAAATTGTATTGACGAATTGTCATTTGCTCCAGGAAAGGCTAACTGGGGCATTGAGGCGTTTCTCTCAAACTGTGGTGACCAATATTGCCTGCGTTTACGTATAAAACCAAATTGCCAAAGCAAGCGCAAATAAACCTAATTAGTAGATGAAAAGTGGTAGAAGAAAAAGGGAAAAAAGACCCATTTATTTGACTAAAAACACACACACATATACATGCATATATACATATATATATATATATTTATATATATATATATATATATATATATATATATATATATATATATATATATATATATATATATATATATATATATATATATATATATATATATATATATATATATATAAAAGTGCCTCCGGCTGTGTCCAGCTAACAAATTAAACTGACGTCAAAAGAGGTAGTGTGTAAAAGGGGAAAAAACATACATTTTCAACATGTTTCAAATGTTCAAGTAACCCAGGCCTAACCAAAATAGTGTGGTTCCAGTTACTTGACAGACCCTACTAAAAAGGGCCAACCCTAAAATTAATGGAAAAAAAGTAAGCCGCCCTTCTCTAATAAATACTGGTCGACCCAGGCCAGTGCTGCAAAGTCAGTCAGAAAGCTAAGTGGCCAAAAAATGTCCGTAAATATTTCCAGTGGCCCAAATGTGACCTACACGAAGGCATACTGGGGACCGAAAAATTTTGAAAATGAGCATGCAAAATTGTTCGTCAGTGGAGTTTTGAGTATCTTGCCTTCACATGGTTGACGAAATCACAACATTTTAGTAATTATTGAACTGATTTGTCAATTTTCCCTCAGATTGTAAAAAAATCTGATAAAAATTGGCAAAGATTTGTAAAAAATGAACTAAAAAAAATATCGCCGTGTTATCTACTTTCCATGGTGGACTGCAACATGAAAATAGCAGAAATGCGAGTACGAAATAGGACAAAAATACTAAGTTGCTTTGCACAGGTTTGTGGCTGAAATGCTTTAACTGCTTATGAATTAAGATTGACCTAAATTTTCAATAAATTTACATATAGATAAATATAAGCACCAAAGGCGTAAACTCCAGAGACCTGCTATATATAATTTGCAGGTCCTTGATAACACTAAGATACTTAAACTAGAAAAGTATAAAGTGGTCCCTCTCCAGTACTCCCATCTCATGCATCAAGAATGATTGCACCTTATTTTTGAAAATGTTCTTACATTTATTTGATATACCCTGGCTGGTTCTGCATGGGAATTGGTATAATCGTGGTACAGTAATACCTGCAATTACTGACCTGGCCAAATTCTGTAGCATTTTTCAAGAACTATGATGCAAACTTTTGCTACGATGCTGAGGTTGGACAACCTTGGACCAGCTGCAACACGCGACCGACCAGCAAAACCACCACACAAACAACCACCCGTAAAGGGAAAAAAAAATGGTCGTTCAAATTAACCGCTACCAAGTTCTAAGACAAAGCTAACAGGAAAGCTGGCCAACACGTGCCGTTATTTTGGAGTAAAGTCAACTCAAACACAGTATTTTATTTCAACTTGTCTGGACGGTCAACTTAAGTCGGGGAAAAAGCATAGCGCCACGATGGGTGCCGTATCGGTATCTAGTATCGCTAGGTTTCAGGTATTCGTTATCCGAGTTACCAGAGCAAAGAGTCATCAACGTATTTTTAAAAGATGACTTACAATCTAAACTTTAATCTGCACGCTCGGTTGTGTCTGAAGCAGTTATCATCGTTAGTTATAAATCCAAATGCAACACGAAGGCATATGCACAATGCACGCACATTGAGCGTCCATTTAAACATGCCGCAATGCATTGTGGGAAAGGAAAATCGCAGCGAATTGTGGCCACATGTTATCAGCACGACTTCAGGTGTCCGGTCTCCGAGCTACCAATGTAAATGGTCGTTAAAGTGCTTTTAAAATGTGACTTACTATCTTAACTTTAATCTGCCCGCTCAGTTGTGTCTGAAGCAGTTATCATCGTTAGTTACAAATCCAAATACGACACGGCACGCTGGAGCGCCAGATTGAACATTGCGCAATTAATGCATTGATTGTCGAGCAGTCTCACAAAAGTGCACTTGATTTGGATATCAAAGAGAATAGCGGCCACAGCATATGTATCATTATTGAATGTCTGAAATAATTGCAAAATATATACATTTTTTGGTTTCATATATTTTAACGCTCTTCCATCGCCCACTCGGCAAGATGTTTCCAATGCTCGTTCACAAACCATTGGCATTGGGTGTGGAATTCACTATTTTCACAATGGCAGCTGTGTCGGTTGAATATTTTGAAGAGGCAACATCCAGAATATATGTGTGATTAGTGTTAAGGGGAGGTTAATTTGTCGAATGAATGTAATGGGCAATATATAGTGGGACTTTTCCAAAGTGAGCATTACCTTAAAATGTAAATACAATGACAAACAGTGACCAGTTGTAGGCCCCGGAAATAGTATCTTGTATCAGACGTAGAAATTGGCCTGAGGCAATAAAATAAGGGTCAGCAATGGGCTGAGTGCCAGGTGCCCCACTGTGCCAAAGACAAAGCTCAATGGAGAAGGTTGCCCCGAAAGTGGATACAGGTCCAAAAGTACTGGCGAATTTTTATGTAAGTGGTAATAAAGAATAACGGAACAGCATAAAGAATAGTAGGGAGACCCTCATTAAGAGAAAAAACTATGTCGGTGTCATGAGGGCCGCCTAATTCAATTTACACGAACCCCTTATAATTAGATGGTTGCTACAACCCTTGACTTCCATAAAGGATAATCAATCCAACAACGCTGTACTTTACACATGATACAATATTGTATAAAGAATGTTAGTTCTAGTTCCGTGAACACATATAACAATCACAGACAGACCAATCTTCTTGGCTAGTATTAAGAGATTTTTAACATATCCAGTAAAACCCTCATAAATGTGCATTTAAAATCTTTCTTGCATTTGAGGGCACTGAATTTATCAACTGAGGCAAATCAAATCTTTAATATCTTTGGAAAAAGCTGTAATTATGTGTGTTACCAAGGCGATTAAAGTTTGTCTGGTACCATATTTATGTCATTCCTGATTTAAAACAAAGGTATTTTCTAAAGGTTCACGTGCAGTTACACATGCACATTTTTATACTAGATAATGAAAATGCTATCTCCTTTTAACCATTTAAGATTCTTAAATATTGGATAAGTGCTTGCATTGTATTTAGCGCAAATGATAGTCGTTAAACTTAAGTTTAGCACTCAATGGGGAAAAAATAATTGAATTTGTTTAAAACACACAGAGAGATCTTCATATTATACTTGATGTTTTAGCAACATTTTCGTTCTAATTCAAACGTATAGTAATGTAAATACCAGCAAGTCATAACTTTGTTTTGCAATGTACATAAAAACAATGTCATGTCTATGGTTACCGACAAAATTAAATAGGTTATGCCATGTAGTATTGCCTGTAGTCACCAGAATTTATGTTTTCCTGTTTGATGTCTTTTTCTTAAAATTAGACCTCCAGATCGTCAAAACAGTGCTGTCGCTGATTGGAAAATTTGGTTCGGCTGTTGGTTTCATGGTAGACTACATTTTTACGGCCGAATTATACCCAACAATTATCCGTAATGCGGCTTTTGGTGCTGCATCGACAAGTTCCAGGGTTGGTGGAATGGTTTCACCCCAAATTGCAAAACTGGTAAGAAATGCACCATAGTCTTTGCTATATTTTTAATTAAAAAAAAAAAAACAAATAAACAAACAAACAAACAAAAGAAACCAAACCAGGTTATAATGGCAAGATCACTGAGAACAGAACCACTCTACACGCTACAACAGTTCTGGAAGTTTCATGCTTCAACAATATTATTTAAGTCAGAGTTGTATGCCCGTATATAGATTTATTAAAGGTTAAAAAGCTACTCCTCGTCCAATCATCCAAAGTATTTTACGGTGTATTAGGCATCATCTTCATAAGCGTGAATCCAACAAATTGTCCTCTGTGCTGTTAAGTAAACATTTGTCATGCATGTGTTTTCCGATCTTCTTCTTCTTCTTCTTCTTCTTCTTCTTCTTCTTCTTCTTCTTCTTCTTCTTCTTCTTCTTCTTCTTCTTCTTCTTCTTCTTCTTCTGCTTCTGCTTCTGCTTCTTCTTCTTCTTCTTCTTCTTCTTCTTCTTCTTCTTCTTCTTCTTCTTCTTCTTCTCCTGACTTTGGAGGAGATATATTCTATTTACCATATACAAAAATTCGAAAAATTCACTCTCAGCAAAACTGGAACATATGCTGTTTAATCTTCATGTACGTGGTGGTCCAAATATGCAGTCCATAACATCAAGATATCCCTCTCTGTTAGTTAACCATGCAGATGTCAGACCAAGGTGCCTGCAATTTGAGTGAAACAAAAGTTGATTTTGTGCAAATTAAAGTGCATCACATCAACCAAAGAACTATTTTGAATTTTTATGGGGAGCGCTGTTCACTTTTCATAACTAAACTAACGGCACACTCATTTGACGCCTTCATTTGGAATCTCGACTAAGGTCGATGTGCTTTGAAATGACGTAACGATACTGGACTAATATCTAAATTATAAACTGACATATCATTCAAGTATCCAGATACCTATTGATATCATAACGGCATATGTGAGCAGATAAGAGTAGTCCAGTTCCACCGCTTTCTTTGCAGCGCGCTTTGGGCGCAATGAGCCTCGAGACAGCTGAGGAAAGCCCTTAACTAAGTCAAAACTTTTTACTAAAAGAGTTAAAACCCGCAAGTTTTTTTCAAATTATAAAGATAATTTTCGTAAGAGCTGTAAAACGAGGAACGACAGCTACAGACATCGGACTCACACACAGTGGGAAGACGAAACTTGGGACCGAAAAAGGATGGAAGGAAAAACCAAGGGTCCACTTCGTTGACCTCAGTGACCAACAACCGGATTCAATTTCAAGTCAACTGCTTTGTATCTCCTAGGAATACAGTTAATATAAACCAACCGCTTCTGTCGGACCATGCTGACCGTGATCGTGATCATGTTTATGTTGAATCACCGCCGCTGTCCGTGGCAAATGACCCTGCCGTGGTCTTGTGAGCTTGTTCTCAGGTTATTGACGGGGTTCCCTTTGATTTTATACCATTGCTTCAAAGGAACTGGCAAATGTTTCTTCATCTTCTTTTTTATCAATCGGTGGGGGGGGGGGGCTTGCTTTTTAATTTGCTTTTGTTTTTTGTCCTCTCTTTAACCCAGTCACAAGAGAAAACGTGATAAAAATGGTAATAAAGTTCGTATTTTTTGTCCCATTATCCACTTTCTGCCTACACATTTAACAATTTGGTATCTATTTCCAGGACCAGTTCTGGCTACCGTTGCCGTCACTCGTCTTTGGCGTATTTTCACTAGTGTCTGGGATTCTGTCATTTTTCCTGCCTGAAACCTTGCGAAAAAAGTTACCTGAAACTATGCACGAAGGAGAGCAATTTGGCCTGTAAGTACACAGGGATAAAATGTACGTCTTGTTATGGTCAGACAACAAGAGGCCAATTCCATGTATAGACAATTCAGAATAGGAACGTTGTAAACTAAAAATGAACAGATCGGAAAACAGTGAAATGCAGGATAAAATCAAAGTTAACTAATTATGGTGTATATCTTTTCTTGAAGACTGCCGGAAGCATCTTGGCCCAATATCTATCCCGTTATGCTACAGTATTTGTTACAATTTGGACCTGTGAAAGCTTGTTAGTCTTAAAAATGTGATATAGTCAGGGATCAGGAGTTTTGCTCCGTGGTAATAGAGGGCAAGATAGCTCAGAGACAAGGAAACAGGGTTTTTTTGTTTTTTTTGTTTTTGTTTTTGTTTTTGTTTTTTTTTTTTTTTGTTTGTTTTTTTTTTTTTTGTTTTTGTTTTTTTTTTTTGACACGGCCGACGAGAAGTATATGTAGACATGGGGTATTAAAAAGAAAGTAAACCAAAAAACAAAAGCAAACAAAAAAAAAAAAAAAAAAAAGAAAAAAAGAAAGAAAGAAAAGAAAAGAGAGAAAAGGAAAAAACAAATGAAACAGATGCTGCATCAAGTGAAGTGAGGGAAAAAAACATTAAAACATGAAATACACAACCACTTTTGGTGACTGTGGCAAATGATCAACCCAGAAGTGTAACAGATATGCAAGATTGAATCTGTATCAGCTTTACATTTGATAAAGGCCAGTGTTTATTTAAGTTGGAAGAAGGGGACAGGAAATGCGACTTGGAGGAAATAACAAGTTACACCTATTCAAGCTTCGAACGTTTTCGCTTACTTTGGTACTGTAGGGATCTGTGCAGGTATTTTAAGTAGTTGGGTCGATGTGCCATTTATCGGCCACCTATCACTTTTCGCGACGTTCTATCACCTCACTAAAATACAATAAAATGCAAGTTTCTGGTCACCAAATACAATATTAGTTCTTATTATGCGTTTTTCTTTTACCAATATTACATTTTCGATGAAATATCACTCTTCGCCAAGCAAAGTGGAAGACAGGGCATATGACTTCCAGCGGTCTGGCGTACGGCCGGCAAGTAAAAGTGAATATACAAGTAACTGGTCATTTTAATCTTTTCGGGTTTTTTTTTTTTTTTTTTTTTTTCGTCTGTTTGTTTTTTTTTTCAAATGAAAGCCTGATTGTTAGGTCCATTTGTTCGTAAATATATTTGTATTTATTTTACCTTAGCTCGCCTTGAGAATAGAAAAGTTATCGCCTATGTAAATAGTTAAAATTTTAAACAAAGGTGAAAAGTTCGCCTAAGTAAGCATGGAAAGTCTGTTTAATATTTACAAATTTAGCACTGTAGGTTATCTTTTACACACTATTAAAGCTTTGCCTTAAAGTGCTGGAATCAGGTCATTCATTAAATATTCAACGGAATAAACGGAGTCCGTCCGGGATGAGTTGTGCAGGCACTATTTACCCCAAATAGAAGAAAGCTTAACCATACTTGATATACCATTCAAACTTTAACAGTCTGTGCACAGCACCCATTCTTCACCAGGAGTTGACTGGCTCCACAGGTGACTACAATATAAAGCAGCAGTACCTACCAATGGAGTAGTTCTAATGTTTGGCATCGGTGCAGTGGGTGGAACAGCTTTTTGCGCAGATATAGCAGCTGTACCGTACCAGCGCTTGGTAAGGATGTTCGGGTGGTACATGGCACTGGTATGCCACTTACAGTAGCACATCAAGATACAGCGATTGCCTGTTATATGGCAGTACTATCTGGAATTAATGTTGCAGCAGGAGCAGGAAACGTGATGCTTGGCTGTGAAATATTGGTAGTGCTTGAAAGAAACATAGGACTCGTTTTTTTCCGCCCTGGTAGCACCTGCTCGAAACCAGTTTAACAAGGGGGAGGGGGTGGGAATAAAGGGTTTTCTTTACGGGCGTACTGGGCATTTTTATTTGCCGTACTTACGTACTGGAAGCCTTTTTAATTTCCGTACTTCGCACCAACCATTATTTGTACATGAAAAAAAACCCTCCCGTGCCTTGTACTAGGGCAAAATTTTTACTTGTATCAGCGTACTAGCGCCCCCCTCTCCTTACCCCATTCTCCCCTCCCGCCAACAATATTTTGGATGGAAAATATGAGGGAGTTTAACAGCACCCATGGTACATACCCAATGCAGTAAATATGCACAAACTAGACCTGTCAACTTTGGCGCCTCATTTTTGAGCACGTTTTGCACTTCCATGGCCGTCTGTTGCTGTTGGCTGCACAAGGGAGAATTCGTTTTTCCAATGTGACAAAACCTTACTAGGGAATCCATTTTAAATGTTTATGTTTGGGTTCTAATTGGCCGATAAATATGGGGTAGCTAAAGACTGGCACTTGTACCCTATATGGTGACAGATGTTCACAAAACTGTAACACAGGCTTTCAATTTCTGTTTGTACCGGTATGAAGGAACAAACAAGCAAGAAAACCAGTTGACACACATGTGTATTTGTATATATATATCACAATGGGGTCAATGAAACCAAAAGTGGGCATTGGAATAGCCATATTTGGTGATATGCTGGGTACCTAATGTCAAGAAATCTATATTTAATGAAACTTGACATGTCGATAGACCATACAAGTAGAACAAATTTAGACATGTTCCAGGACCTTGAGCTGACCTTGAAGTGACTTTGATGGTCACCATAGTGATCTGGATAGGTCGTTTTTCTTTAGCCTTTTTCGTCTTTTTGACACATTTATAACAAGAGAACGCCAAAAGCGAAGAAAATAAAAATCAATAAAATAAGACCCAAAATGAAAACAAAATGTACAAAGTGTATTCTGCAATAGCTAAGTCCATTTTTTTAAATAACAGGCATACATCTGCATATTAAAAGGCAGGAAACAAAGATTACGCTCATCTAGTAGATATTATTTAAAAATATTATTCAAAGATCTTATATTTTAAAGAAATTACATCCATTTGTAATTTGAGCCCAAAAATCCACTGTTGGTGGCCATCTTGGATTGAGAAATGGAAAAAAGGCTCTGATTGACATAAATTCGCCACGATTTAACAAATTCAAGTGCACTTTTTTCAAAATTATCTATTCTTTTTAGCTGCATCCGGTGATGGGCGGATCTATCTTAATGAGGCAACTGGAAACTTTTCTGATATTAAGGAAAATACCTTTTTTACACACAATTTTCTAGATCAGTTAATTTTTGGTTATATGCCAAATAATGTTTTCACGATAATCCTCGGACTTTCAAATCAATTGTTTTCAAATAAAATTACGATCTTGAGTATGGTATCAATATCTCGGGGAAAATTATTGCCATATAAATCGGTTTATAGCTATATTTTGTTTTTCAATGTTATTTCAAGGTCAAATGAAGGTCAAGTTTTATGTATGTCCGGCATATCTCAATGTCTGCCAAGTTTTACAAATATTGACCTTCAAGTTCAGAAGATAATGCCAAATTTATTCTTAAGTAAATAAATTGGTTATTTGACCCCAAAGTGTGTGCATATGCACATAATTTATGTGTGCATGTATATGAATATTTATGTCAATACGCCTTGATTTTTTCTTTTTTTCTTTTTTTTTTTTTTTTTTTTTTTTCGTTTCGTTTTTATTGTTTTTTTTTACGGAGAGCATTGTGACCTGATTAAAGTAATTTTGTCCATTGCAGGAAATTAAGAGAAACACCATTACACAACAATGACAGTAGCGATCAGAGCTCTCTGGGTCGAACTCTTGCTGAGGCAGGGATAGACAAACCGATAATGGAAAACGGTGACAATTCTTATGACGCACAGGAAAAATTGCCTCATAAATATAAAGGTATTATGATGTCCGTGACTGATTTATGAGCAGAATGTGTGAACTGAATTCAAAACCTCGTCAGACTGGCTCAGAAGCAAACTCTCTTCTACACATTCACATTTTTTCATAATGTCAACATGTTATCCAATGAATACACTTGTGTCTCTTGTGCTTTCTTTTGTGTTCCCGTTTGTGTTGCCGACGGTCATTTAGCTCTGGGAACGCGCCTACTTGACAGCGTCTTGCTTGATTTGATCACTGTGCAAGGTATATTCATGTGAATGGATGAATGGAAGGATGAGCAGCCCAAAGGTACGGACCGATGGACAGACATGTAGCAGCAGATGCACGGACGGGCGCAGGCTGTTATATGTCCTACAACACACACACACACACACACACACACACACACATACATACGTACATACATACATACATACATACATACACAATGTTACGGATAAACTTTACCATATGTCTGTATCTCTGTATCTTTTTTACTTGCTTAGCTGACTGGCACGCCGTTTTGGTATGCTGCTTTGACAACCTGTGAGTCTGCCGGCTTTCATACAGATTTCATGATTTTCCTCACTTACAAACACAATACTCATTTATAGTATGTGACTCGGAAAGTCTTCCCTTACCTTGATAGAACAATTCTTTTACTCCTTTGGTTAACCGATTCAGATTTTTCTTGAACTCCGAAAGATCATCAGAATTTCGTACATCACCAGATAGATTGTTCCATAAAGGTACAGCTGAAGGAAAGAAGGACGAATCAAACAACTTTGTTCGTGAGAGACAAAATGACAGATCCCTATAGGAGGAACTTTTTGATCAACCAGTGTTTACAATTAATATTAATATGAGATAACAGGTTCACAAAAGGAAGCTTAAATTGCTATTCAGTGCCTCAAGGTAGCTTTTTCAGCATGATTGAATACGTATTTAAAAACTATTTTTTGAAAAGCCTTACTTATAATTTTTAATAAGGATATAGGTCTTTAGTTACTGCAGTTGCTTGGTGATCCCCTTTTGAATAATGGGACCACTTTGGCCTTTCATGTATCAACGCCTAAATACCAGAATCGTCGCTTAAAAAAAAATAACGGTTTGCCACCAGCCTTTTTTTCTTTATTCGGTTTTGCTTATGGAATCAGCTAGACGATCATAGTAGATATATTCAGCCTGTCTCAAGTCATCAATATATTTGTCTCTTAGTTGCTCGAAGTATGGCCAGAGTAATGGTTTTAATTTAGGCCGTGCGTGGATGCTTTCCACCAGTGCGGAAGGCGGACGTGTACCATTATTGTAACAGTATGGCTCGGTACACAATCCTTTGTTGCGGACAGAAACGTTTTCGTCCATTTCTCTCATAAAATATCAATATCTTCAGTGTAAAAGAAGGGCTTCCCAGTTACAGTATGTGCAGTAGCTTTGTTCAAAAAGGATCAAAATTAGCTGAATTATAGTCCCAGACCAGCCTGGAGAGAGCGGAAGATTTCTTTCGTCGAAAAAGAGAATCTGCACTGACAAGTTAGTGGTCGTAATTTGCCAAAGACGCGGATACGTCTACCTTGCGAATTCAGTTTGGTGTATTTGTAGTAATTTGGTCTAGACACGTTAAAGATATATCTGTCATTCTGGTCGGCTCATTGATATGTAGAGTAAGCAAATTAGCGGCACAGAAATTTCATAATTTACTACCATGGTTGGTAGTTTGGTCAGCGATCAGGTTGCCTAGAATAATAATTTATTAATATCAGCCGTTTTGGCATTGTCCACAGTGTCTTAAAGCTTCTCCCAAAAATTAATAATTTGGAGGCATGTAGACAGCAACCAGTAAAAATTGTTATTATGTAGTCTGATTTTTACCCACATAAACTCGAAATCCACAGTATCCAAGTCAAGACGACGATTATTTCCTGTGACCGCGAAACATAGAGAGCCACGCCCCCTCCAATATCAATCGTTCTATCACGTTTCATTCTTGGCAGGAAATCAGGGATTTCCAAGTCGCAGCCTGTCTGTGCATTGGGAAGAAAAGTTTCGGGTAGCGCAAAAATACTGAAAGAATCTGCTAATGAAGTTTTGATACATGGCAGTTTATCAGTTGACAGGCTGCGTATGTTAGCGTACAAATTGTAAACTAAGGGAACCGTCAGCTGGACCCAGATTGAGGTGTGCGTCACCACATAGAAATAATAAGATTGCACCAATGCAGAGAGAACAATCGATTGCTCCATCTCATCATCGCTTGTTCATATTATAAATTTGAATGGTGGTTACGATGTCTACTTCTGGATAATGCGTCTTTTTCGGAACGTGCATTACATCAAGGAGAACAAAAATAAAAGCACACAAGGCAGTATGATTTCCTTTTAAAATACCTTTTGAATAGAAAGTAAAAACAAGCTTGTGTGGAGGCGGAAGGCTCAATGCCCTTTGCAAGTACCTAATGTGTGAACAGGCCCAATCTTTTATATTCGTGACTGCGACATAAGGGGTCATGGAATGATTTATAGAAGAATATGTTCTTGTGCTCAAGATGTTTCACTGTTGAAGCATATGATTCAAATTCTATTCTAAGGAACTGTAATTTATCATTTAAACTCTGCCCAAAGTGGGCATCAATAAGATTAACATCGTTGGAAACTTTTTAATGGGGTCTGCTCAATTGCCATACAACTCAGTTGTCCTACAGTCCATTTGTTATACAAGATGGTGATTTGAGGTGAGGTGGTGAGATGACCTGGTGGTAAGGTGGACTGGTCCATGCTAAGGCCCAACACAAATACATGTGTGGTTCAGGTAACCCGACCAACCCTACTGAAAAAGGCTAACCCTAAGTAAATTCTATGAATCATTAAAAACAAAAATGGTTTCAAACCGCCTTTCCCAATAAAGTTTGATCGACCCTGGCTGAAAGATTTTATGGAGAAAGTGGCCGTCGTGTGCCGTTATTTTGCAGTTACACGTCAACTCAAACACAGCACTTTACTTCAACTTGTCTGGAGGGTTAACTTGGGTCGGAGAAACAGCAGCTCTACATAGCCATGGTTGTTCGGTGAAACAGCATAGCTCCGGTGACGGTTGTTCAGTGCCACGGTGATCGTTATCATAATATGTCTCTCGGTTCCAGGTGTTCGTTTTCCGAGTTACCAAACGGGCAAACGGGCGTCTCAGTAGCTTTAAAACATGGCTTACTCTCTTAACTTCAATCTGTCCGTTCGATTGTTTCATAAGCAGCTATCATCATTATTTACAAATCCAAATAAAACACGATTTCCTGGCATCAGCCAAATTATGCACATTGGAACATTTTAAACATGGCGCAATGCGGAAAAGTTGCACAAAAATACAGCTGATTTGGATATTAAGTGAATAGTGGCTAAAACATAAATCCTATAATTATTGATGCTCTCAAATATTTTCAAAATTTGTACTTTTGGTTTCATACATTATAACTCCCCCCCCCCCCCGCCCCACAAGATCGCCCTATTACTATCCTGATTTACAAACCAGTGTGTGCGAAATCTCATATTTTCAAAATGGCTAACAAGAAATTGGGCTAGTCCTGGTTGAATATTTTGGACAATTAGCATCCAAATTATGTGTGATTAGTGTTAACGGAATGTTAATTTGTCGAATGATTGTAATGTGCAACAAATAATGTAAATACGAAACTTTAAAATTGGATTTGTGTCTGTGGCGGTGCCCTCAAGAATTGGGATACTGTATCAGACATTGAAGTAGCCCCCAAGCTATTGATTAAACAGGGCACAGGGCACATAAGGCAAGGCCCCCCGCCGAGTCAAAGATGGAGCTTAGTGAAGAAGGTTGCCCCGAAAGTGGATACAGGTCCGAAAGTGCCGGGGAATTTTTCTATAAGTGGTAAATATGGTTTAACCAAAGAATCTCCCCAAAATTCAAATATGTATGTGTGAATTGTGAATGAATACATTCATGCATGCATGCACATATAATCTCAAACACACACACACACATAAAATACATATACATACATGCATGTCATATGAAGCCAGGCTGTCATGGCATCATGTCAATGTATATTTATTGATATTTATTACTGATGTCACATCGTCATGACATGTTGAGGTGATATTCTTACATTATATCATGCCATATCTTCCCTTAGGTCACCCCATCTCCCCTTCTTGCCCAATCACCTTGCCTCATGATTCCATACCATTTCACCTCATTTCAACTCACATCACCTCACATGACCTCATCTCACCTTTTATAACCTCAAATCGCCCTATCTCAACCCTTTTCACTTGACCTCAGCACACTGCACTTGATATCACATCACCCGTCTCATCTAACATCACCTTTCCTCAACCCTTCTCACCTAACTACATGTAAACTCACCTAGCACTATCTCATCCCTGCTCACAACATATCACATTCTCTCACCTCATCCCATCTCTTATAACCCTGCACCATTTCATGTCACCTTACCTATTTGACCCCTTCTCAAATGACTTCACCAACTCACTTCGTGTCAACATACCGGACTATCTTCCCCTCAACTCTCCAGCACTTCAGCTCACTTTATGTAACCTCAACTCACCTCGCCACTACATCGTGTCGTCTCACCTCATCATAAATTCACCTCACGTCACTGCATGTGACCTCAACTCATTTCACCTCATCTCATGTAACCTCACCCCATCTAGATTCACCTCACACCTTACCTCACCTCGACATAAACCACCTCATTGTATGTGACCTCAACTCATTTCACTTCATCTCATCTCACCAACATCACCTTACCTCATCTTGCCTCGCCTAATCACCTAACCTCATTTCACTTCACATCACCTCATCAAACCTAGCCTGGCGTCATTTACCTCGCCTTGTCTCATTTCATCTCATCTCACTGGATCTCATCCCTCACACCTATTTTATGTTCGGAACGAGCAAGACTCGAACCTGCAACCTTTGGCACCAGTCATTTAGCTGAAATGGGAAATGCACACATTTGCTTGACCAAATCACAGATGAGATGATGCTATCTCACCTAGCATCATCTCGTTTCACCTAGCATCACCTCATCTAATCGCATCTCACTTTACCTAACCTAGCAATCACCTCACATGACATCTTACTACCACCTCCCTCACTTGATGTATCCTCATATCATCTCTTACCTGACCACCACCTCACCTCATCTCACACCACACCATCACCCCACTTCATGTCTCCACACTTCGTTACCTCACCTTACTTTATCACATTCTTGACTTAACCTCACCTCATCTGTCCCTTCTCATCTCACTTCACCTCGTGTTGTCTCCCATCCTTATCTCGTCTAGTCTCATCTCCCCTCACCTCATCTTGTCGCCATATTGGACCTTACCTAGCCTCACCTCATCTCATCTCACCTTGGTCTCATCCCGTCTCACCTTAACTCATCTCTTCTCACCTGACTACCTCTCCTCACAACAAAGCCTTACCTTTCAACGCCACTTCGGTCCATGTTACCTCACCTCACTTCATCACATTGAATCTCTTGACTTCAGCTCACACCTTACCTCGTCTTTTCTCACCTGACCACCTCTCCTCACAAGACCACCACCTCAATTAATGTTTTACCTCGTTACGTCACCTCACTTGACCACTTTCTTAACCTCACATCACCTCCCAATCTCGCAAATCCTCACCTCACGCCACCACCTCATTTCATGTTTCCTCACCTTATTACTTTACCACAACACCTCACTTTCTGTACCACACTTCACGTCTCTCAATCTCACTAACCCTAACCTCACTTCATCTTACTCCACTTCACATATCTCACATGACCACCACCTCACCTCATAAAAACTGCCACCTCACATCATATCTTCTCACCTTTTTACTGCACCTCACCTCATCACCTCACTTCGTCATATTCTTGCCCTCACCTAGCTCACCTAATCTCATTTCACCTCATCACATCTCGTCTCACCCCATCCCATCTCATTTTACTTCACCATCTTGAATTACAAATGGACAGTAGGACAACGAGACTGAAGGACAAGTGGGCTGTAGGACAACTGAGCTGTAGGACAACTGGGCTGTGAGACAATGACCTGGCACCTTTCTTAAGAGACTTAAACGATACATCTAATAGTTTTTATACCCGAAGGCAAAATGCCTGTTTTGAACTGCTTCTCTCTTCATTACAATCCAATTTAGGTGTTCGACTCTTCTAATTCATGTTAATGCTGTTTGGTTATTAACTTACACTGGGGAAAGGCTTACAAACAATCTTTAGACGGTGTTGTCTTTGAAAATCGCGAGAGAAGTTTCATTGTGTTCGTATCCACGTTGCCTGTCAAAGCTTGGGGGCTCCAAATTATTTTGTTTGCAGACATGACACAGCAAAACATAAAAAGTGATATCTTTAGTGTATGGAGTTCACTCTCTTATCACACCCGGGCTCCTTGGTCTGCCAATGAAGCACGGCCGAAGGATGAACAGAAGAGTGCCTCGAAACTATGTCTGTGTACCAAACAAGAAATATTGCTTTTCTTTCTTTCTTTCTTTCTTTCTTTCTTTCTTTCTTTCTTTCTTTCTTTCTTTCTTTCTTTCTTTCTTTCTTTCTTTCTTTCTTTCTTTCTTTCTTTCTTTCTTTCTTTCTTTCTTTCTTTCTTTCTTTCTTTCTTTCTTTCTTTCTTTCTTTCTTTCTTTCTTTCTTTCTTTCTTTCCTTCCGTCTTTCTATATTCCCGACGTTTCATTTGAAAACAGTTGTGCGTAGAGACCCCAAACTTGGCATGATCACACTTCCATGCATGAAGTCTTAAGTTTTTGTAAAGGGGTTCACCAGTTTTGAAAGTTATGCAAGTCAGAGCCATTTAAAAATTAAAATCTTGAATGTCTCCAACACTATTATAGGTACAGGTAAACATTCCGACATAGATTCGTATGTTTGTAACTTTGTACAATTTTGTAATTTACATGTGACCTCTAAATGTCAAAGGCCAAGGTCATTTTGCCATTCGAAAGTTTCTTTTAGCCATAATTTGGTCACTTTTATCCGACTTTGACCATGTTAGGCTCAAATTGTAGATATTGTAATACTGCATATTTTTGGAGCATAAATTTGATCTTAAACAGTCAAAGGTTAAGGTCATTTGGACCTTTGAAATATTCACCGAGCCATAACTGTCAATTTTCACATGCTGTGCTATCCAAGTTTTCCATTTGAGGGTTGCGTGTAACAAACTTTGTTGAAGTAGGTCTCTTTTAGTCTTAAAAAATCACCAAGAGAATGAACATGCCATAAAACTGACCAATTGACCAAGCTATTCGTAAGAGGGTTCCACACACCAAATTTGGTCGAGATGTGCATTTGCAATATAACAGAACGTAGCTTCCGGGTCCAATAAACTTTATCGTTCTTCACGGGAACTATGTTCTGTTTCTGTTCCATTCACCGGCATTTTCACTCCAAAATTGCCCAAAAAGCGTACCTCAACAAAGAACCTCGCACCCTAGCAGCGCTGCTGGCCACAAAGTTTTGCGCATGAATACTCATTGAGGGTTAAGGTTAGAGGGCTGACACGATGTCATCAAAGGTACCACCCCTTACTAATCTGTTCTAGGTAAGATCCGCTGCTTCATGCATAATTAAGTAACTTACACGTACATCATACTTTTATCGTAAAGGGCAGTGAGATCTACACAAGACATGTTGTGCCATGATAGTTTGACCTGAACAGGAATATAGTTCCCTGGGTATGAATCAAAGAGTGAAGCGGCAACGATGTTGCCAAAAGGATTTCTAAACTTCATTTTATTCTCTGTTTGGCATGGTTCCTAGATGTTTGTTGGAAAATCAAAGAACCGGACGTCAAAAGGTAATTTTCACGGACAGTTTGTCGGATTAGACAACAGCGGGTTATCGTGAAAAAAAGAAAAAACTTTGTATGTTCACTGCTATCATTTTAATAATCACTAAGTCACGTGTCATAAAAGTTACAAAAAAAAAAAAAAAAAAAAAAGAGCGAACGTGATATACAAATGCGTCATGGGAATCTGATTGGCAATCGTTCTTAGGCCTAGGCCTATGAATACTGATACGAACGGGAGCGACGCCCAGGACTGGATAACGATTTTACTGCGAACCGTGTGCCATGCCGCATCGCGTTGTGTCGTTTCGCGTTGCTTCGCCGTCTGCGTATAGGCCTCAGCGTAAAGCATCATATGAATAGTAATTTTCATGTCAGGGAAAGAAACCGTTTCCGCCAACTTATAAAAGACAAGTGCCAACTTGGCTCAAAGAGACTGCATGGGCACTACACTGTCACACAACTTAGGATTTCACTGTCTTCAGTTGAAATGAGAAAGTATTATGAACTTCGCAACGCACCGAACTAGCACATAATATTACCATAACCTCTTGAACAGCTCTTATGAATGTTATATCTAAGTTTTAAAATTTAGGTTTTTTTTAAATATCAATATAATGTTTGTGTAAAATATAAAATGTCTGCAATACTGTTCAAAGATTTCCAAATAAACTGTTCCCAACTAACATTCTTAAAATGTTAGTTTTATATTATACATAGGCCTATGAACAGCACATATGGCAGGAATGGAGCATTAGTGTTAAATATTGATGTTACATGTAGATATTTTGACAATATTTTAGTTTTGTTATGCAGCAAGCACTTTTATATGGTGTAAAATATAAATGTCTTTACAATATTTTTTAGAAGTTCCCAAAACAATTTCTAAGCCAATATCCTTAAAATGTTATTTAAATATAATGAATATAAATGGCAAATGACTGAAATGTAGTGGTAATGTTAGATAATAATGTTACAAGTAGACGTTTTGACAATATTTAATTAGTGTTATGCAGCAAGCACTTTTATCTCAAGTAAAACTATAAACGTTCTTACAATATTTTTCAGACTTTTCCAAAATAACATTCCAAACCAATATCCTTAAAATGTTATTTGAATATCATAAATATATATACAGCACATATGCTAGGAATGTAGCATAAAATTAATGTTAGATAATGATGTTACACGTAGAATTTTTGACAATATTCAAATTACGTTATGTAAAAAGCACTTTAATCTCGCATCATAATCATTTTAACAATATTTTCAATACATTTTCAAAATAACGTTATGTAAAAGTACTTTAATCTCGCATTATCATCATTTTAACATTATTTTTAATACATTTTCAAAATAACGTTACAAGTCAATACCCTTAAAATGTTACCTCGAAGTTACAAATGTGAACGGTACATAAAGCAGGAATGATCTATTAATTTTATATATTGTCGTTACGGACAAATATTTGGGTAATATTTTAGTGATGTTATGCAACAAGCACATTTACTGCGTGAAATATTATCAATGTTTTTGCATATTTTTCAAATATTTCCAAATAAATATTCCAAATCAACAACCTTTAAATTTCATTTCGACATTATAAATGTGAATAGCACATGTGGCTGCACTGTAGTATAAATGTTAAATTGGTGCCACAAATAGATATTTTGACAATTTCTTATCGGTTTTATATATGCAACAAACACATTTGTTTCATGCAAAATATTAAATGTTTTTACGATATTTTTCAAAGATTTCCAAAATGAACTTCCAAACCAATGTCCTTGATGCGCTTTTCCAGATTGCAAAATATGAAGGTTACTGAATGTCCACATACGGATATTAGTACAAATGTCAGCTATTGATGGGAGAAAAAAAAAGAGAAAATTTGATGATATTTTGTTGCTGTTATATATGCAACAATTGAGCAGATTTATTTCGCACAAAATAAGTGTTTTCAAAAGTTTCACACACATTACTAAAGCAACGTTTCATACAAATATCTTTAAACTGTTATTACAATGTTCCAAAAATGACATCTTAAAATGTTATACATGAATCTTTTACTCACTTTTATGTAATATCACACAGCAAGAACAATTTTTTTCTGTATAAATTAAACGTGTACTGTGAACTGGTCTCAGATCTGCAGGATTCCTATGGCAGTGGAAGGCTTAAATTTTTGCTGGTGTATTCCCTCTGTAGGCCAACATTTTCCAATCAGATAATTTCCACGAAAACTTTGCAAACGCGTATCTTCAGAACCCATTATTTTGATATACTTACCGTTTTTTCTAGCAATGAAACCTTAACTTATTGCTCAACCCTCGTCCCCCCTGTTGATCTGTACATAGCCCTATATATGTTTTCAATTCCTTGAAAACTTTACAAACGTAAATCGTTCGACCCCCCCCCCCCGCGTATATTAGCACAAAAGCTTGACTGACTGAAGGTCAGGAGCGCCTGTGGTTTCGACCGTCCCTCGGCTGTCCGTAAGTCACGGCGTCCGCGCGACGGTGTGCACGTGGTGGACTCTTTATAGTCTCTGGGCCAGCGGGGGTCAACCCTCCCCCATATAGGGATTTTATGAGACATAAATAGTTATGTTGTCTTATCTATGGTGAGTGAAAAAATGCCTATTAGCACGTTGATCAGTGGTTCTTGTGTCGTTTATCATCAATCCAACAGACAGACCCAAAATAACAAACAACGCTGACTTTACCGGAACACTCAAAGCAACTATGATACTCAGTCTTTCCTTTCCACCATACAAACACAATCTAACATCCAACCATATTCACAAAGAGAAATTCAGTACTTTTCATCTTTAAATTGACTCACTTTTGATGCAAAATGTGTATCCCATTCACATTAAAGCTATACATACAGAGAGATTGAATCCTTACCATACCTTAAATTCTTGATGAAGAAATCACCAAAGTACTACTGGTAAGTATACCTTACATCTGTACCTTAACTTTACACAAAGTTTATGCAGAATCATGATCATGTGCGTGTGTGTATGCGAGCATGCATTATATATATATATATATATATATATATATATATATATATATATATATATATATATATATATATATATCTGTACATGAGAACGTAGTTCTCAGTATGTGGGTATGCGGATGTTGTACCTCTCTGAAGGTTTGATAAAAAAGGCACTTAAGGTAAGTACATTACACCCTTATCTCATTGTACACAGCCTATGTACATAACCATCTCCTGACATTTATTGCTCTTCATCCTTGTCCTCATAGAGAGTATCCATGAAGCTTTCAACCTCTACATCTTCATCATCATCAGAGTCAACTGGATCGTCATCAGAAGATGGAAGAATGTCAATCAATTCGTTTGGCAAAATGTTGCCTTCACACCAGACGAAGTCAATGTTGCCTGCTTCATTATTTTTCCATCCATTGTCAATGGGGCTAGGCAATGTGGGATATGCAGCTGGGGCTTTTTTCCAGATATATGCCTGGTAGTTGGCTCTTTTGGCATGCATGTACAGTGATGCCCTCCATGGTGGTAGGAGGCTAAGATCCTTGCCATCATAGTTTGATAATGGCAAACCCGACTTAGCTTGAAACTTCCGCATGAACATATCATAGCGCGACTTGTTCACATCATTGCATACAGCAGAACCATACATACGACAAACAAAATGCTCCAATTTAGTGAACAAAGCATCTTCCAACTGAGGCTCACTGCCGAAAGCCAAAAACACATTTACAAAATCTGAATACTTTTTCCAATACTTCCAATGGGTAACCTTGCCACGTCTCACAAAAGCACTTGTGGTGTCACAGCCAGTGAAAGCATGAAAGGATGGCAGAATGTCACAAATCTCAGGCCCATTCTTTGTAATTATGTCTTTTTTTTTTTTGCAGTGGACGTTTGTTTCCTACACCAGTATCAAACAGTATATTTTGCTCAATATTTTGGGTGAATCTGACAAGCAACAAAAGAACGTCAGTGTCCGGGGATCTCACAATCAATGTATTGGAATCTGGACCAGAGGAAGCAGCCTCCAGGCAATGCAAAATAATTCCTGTATCAGCCTCCTCTTGTGATGGACACAACTCAGTGACATGAACCTTCAATGTGTTTTCACCATCTTCACTGGTCAGACAGAAGCAATCTTCCTCATGTACAAAGTCAGTCGGTCTGCCACAAAGCTTAGTAGCATAAGATGGCTTGCTCCATTCTACCAGTAGTAACTTGATGAGTTGTTTTTTGTTTTCATCATTGCTAAGGAACGCTTTCCAGCCCCTGGGTGTCTTAGGTTTTGGTCCAGAAATCAACAGTGTCTTAGTGTCCCTCTACATTGACATGCAGGTGCTTTGATGGATAGTTCATGATATGAATCTGTCACAAAATCCACTCTGTCGGCCTTTGGCAAGATGTTAAATACTTTCTCAGCAACTCCTTCAAATGATTCCGGGAGTCCAACTAATGAGTGCAAGACTGCATTGCCATCAATGATGTAGATTGGTTTACCTCCTGGCATGGCTGAAGGAGCAATGTCCATTTCCAGAAGGTGCATAAACTTTGACTTGTCTGTATTTGTTGGACATCCATCTGGAGTTGCAAGTGCCCAGGGGACAGGACCAAGTTGATATGCTATAAATCGTTCAAGGTTAATGTTGTGTGACTCTGAAAGCATTACCAGCTGACCAAATAGATTTCTTTCAGCTTTGACTTCAACAACTTATTTCTGTGAACTGGTTAGATTTTGTTTCTTTCAGGAGCTGGCAATTGTCCTGAGTTTCAGTTTCTTTAGTGGGTCATGGAAGCTGATGGACTTGTCAATAAGCCTGTCTTTAACAAATGACTGGAAAGCATTTGTTCCAATAGTGTTTGCACACAAGAGATCATTTGCAACTTTTTCTGAGTTTGCTACACCAGATGACACACAAAAGAACATCTTTCTGCTCCACTTCAAATGGATTTTTGAAATTCTTAAATGCCCCAATAAGTTTTTGGACATCATTTCCACTAGCTCTGACTTTTGCGGGTTGTGTGTCCTTGTGGGCTGACATTTCTGATGAAGTCATATTTGCCAGATCAAAGGTTGCTTCCACATAACTTGCCCTAAGATGTCTCGTTAAACACCATCGGTAATAAGCTGGGCAGTTGAGACTAAATCCAATGATACCACCTCGAGACTTGGCATGGTGATTTATCGTTTTTTCAATTGTAATGTCTACAGCATTACGTGACACACTAACCTCTGACCTCGAGACACTAAATCCATTTTGCCTAAGAAGATTTGCAGCCCCTGGATGAGTCTCTGACAAATTCCTGAGAGTCATAAGGTACACAGGAAGATAACGAGCATAATTGTGATGATCATATGCAAAAAAATGGGGAAAAGCTCCCTCAGTGTTGCAATATGTAGATCAAAATTGTTTTCCTTTGTTGCTCGAACATATCGCAAGACTATCCATACTCTTTTCATATAATTTAACCAGAACTGCCCTGTTTTGCCAAAGTGACAATTTTGAACCTTTTCTTTGAACGCTGTGTACTTGTCAAAAAATGTCAGAAAAGATGGATTGGAAACAAGTGTTTTCAAGAGATCTGGGGTGGGTGATGAGGCCAATGATCGTATGATTTCTTTTTGCATTGTCATCAAGCAAAACCTCAGTATTCTCACTGCCTTCGAATACTTGCAGCAAGAGCCTTTCAAGAGCTTCTAAAGTTAGTTTATGCACATGTTTTGCTCTATTGAAATGCTTGCCAGAAATAACCTTTGCCAGTGATCCACTTGCACAGATGCCAGACTCAAGTATGATTTCCTCAATGCCACTACCTACCAATTGTTTCCCAATTGCTGCAAGATATACACTAAAAGTATGGAACACACCCATTCGTACAACTACATCACTGTACTCTTCAGGGGATTGCCATACAAGGGAATATGCTTTTTTGGCAATGGCCCAGTTAAACGTAGCAATTGTATATTCCTGCCCTACTTCCCTGGTAGCCTTTTGAGGTACTAGAAGGACCTGTTGCACCGTCCCATTTTCTGTGATTGGTGCATTAATGGGTGGCATATAATCTACAACAGAACACTTCTGTTCTGTATTCTCTAAGTGACTTTTTCCAGTAACAGACAACCACCCTGCCCAACTTGGCGCAGCTTGGTCCATTTCAACAACACCAAATCGACATAATATCCAAGTAAAATCAGCTACTTTTGCAACATTGGATACAGAAGGCAAGTTGACTAGAGACACATTTGTACCAAGGATTGGTTCAGCTTGCTTCTTAGCAAAACAAGGTGGGAGCTCCTTGCGTTTGTAATGGACAGATGGTTGCTTTGTCCTTGGAACATTGTGCACAGCTGTAGTTCCTCCTGCACTGGAAAACTCCTGTATCATAATACCATGGGCTGTGTGAGTGGTTCCTGCAGCTGATGGTGTTTCTACATTTAGATCAAAGTTGTCCCAACATAGATGCACCACAGAGCTAGGATCACGTACAATAAATGATGGAAGTTCTGACTCACTTGCTGTAATCTGGTTACACATAGCTGTTTCTAGTTCAAGTATTTGTGAATAAGAAATGATGTGTCCAGATCTATTCATCATGGTCAAAATTTGTGCACTACCTGACAAGTGGCGAAGAGTCATGGCAAGCAGAATGTGTTTGGGCATTTTCCACTGTCCATGAGTAGCATTATAACAAATATCTTCTGCACGTGAACGAACTAAAGTATGACCTTGTTCAGAAAGTTTCTTTTCATCCTTTCCAGAAAATAGGTACGACAGAAAATGCTGTAACACTGATGGAGGTTGTACCTTATCAGAAGTCAAAACTTTTGCTTGTGGAGGCCAAGATAAAGGCTCAGATAGTCTGTAAGCCTCCAAAATCTTGCATCGAAGAAACAACACTACATCTTCAGCCCTTTTAACAAAAGATGAAGCAGCCTCCAATGCAGCTTCAACAGCATGCCCTGTCCCCACTTCACAAGAATATACAAAGTCACTTCGATAATTGGGCTGCCAAAATTTCAGTCGAGTACCAAAGGATCTGATTAACTTTCCCTTCAACTTTTCATTTTTGTAATTTGGATTGCATGCATCAGGGTCTTTCTCCTGAATATACTGCAGATACTTTTCACGCCGCTTTGTCATTCTTTCTACATTTGACTGTTTAATGATACTGTCCTCAATATAGTGACATATGTAATCAAATGCTTCATCATGAACCTTTTGTAGATTATGCCACTCAGTGTCAGTATCAAGTCTGGGATTTCTGTTAGTTTTTCTAGTATAATCCCTACGACAGGAACTATGGTGATGGGGCTTCCCTAGCACATAAATCAAAATCTCTAATGCGACACAACAGATAGTCATCATTTTTTAGCTCAGCAGCCTCTTATATTTGGTGTAATGAATTATGCATGATAGGTTTTGACCAGTTGCAGGCCTAACCTGCTGCTTTTTCTTTTTTACCCGCACTGGAACTGGACGCTCATCTGCCATTTTGATTGTTTGTGCAATATGTACAATATTGGGTGTTCAGAAGCTTACATAGAATAAATGTATGGTCAAACACCTACATAGACAATCACTTCTACGTAAACGAAATTCTAAACCTACAGTAACAAGAAACACTTACCCTAAACAGCCTTCAAAATGTGATTTAAAGTGTGCAACAATTTTATTTCTCAGAGGCACAACGATGCAATATATAAATATCACGGACAAATTAGAATCAATTTACGACCAAACTAACACCAACACACGTACACTTACAACACTGTGTCTACTGACAGGAACCAATGCACACAACTGAGAAGCACAGTGTGCACATCCAATCCAAATAACACTGACAAAACAGTGAATGCAACATCACACGCCAATCACTTAAAACCCTATGAATAGCAACTCAGACCAAATCGACCAAATACTCATCCAGAAGCCTGGACAAACTAGACAGTAAAGAAAGAAGAAATTATTACATCTGTAACATTTGTAGCATTCATAATCTTTGTATCTTCAACAAAAAGATTTGTAACATTACAACGTACATAGATGATAATAATTATAAAATTTGTTATTTTCTTTTTTATTGGCCGTGTTAAAAATTAAGATACATAAATGAATGACACACATTTTTATTACACCTTTAGGTAGATATAGTGGCAGCTAATTATATTATTCAGCCTTTGAGCTATGGTGCATGCACTATAGGACTATATAAGAGATTTTGCTTTTTCTTATCGCCACTAGATGGCGATATTTTGAGAAAAAATTGCTTTGTAAATGCTTACATTGAAGTAGGTATAATGAGACTGTAATTGTTTTTCTCTGTGCATTTACCGTCGTAGTTGGGTACGTGTTCTGCTTACCACGAATGTTCTCATGTTTATCTGTATTTTCATTGATAATCATACATGCCCGGTTATAATAAATTAAAACCACAGATGAATTTTTAATTTGAATATGCTACCGTCATATCATGTATGCTAAATACAATTCGATAAGATATCATTATAGCCAAGTGTGATTAATTTCATGTGTACATTAGATTTTTTCTTACATTGAAAACTTGAACACGGTGGTATAATGTGACCTTGACCCAGTTAAGGCATGACCTTGAACTTACAAAAATGATTTAAAGTCTTAACTGATTTATTTTGTTAATTTTTGCTTCCTATTTTGCACAATTTTAAAGGAGTAATTGATTAATTCATGCCTTTTATGTTCATCTTCCTAATAAAATCTCTCATAAAAAACGTCATTTTCGTGTAACGAGGTAGTCAAGATTGATGGCATCACAGAATCTAAAAGAACCACTCGCCAACGTGTTAATGGGTATTTTCTGAAAGCTGAGATTATGCCCTTTTCAAAAATAATACTCTCCAAAAATCCCCGGGAAAAATCCCTAGATGGGGGGGGGGGGGAGGGGTTAAGGGTAGCCCACAGTCTATTAAGTTACCTGATCTGTCACAAACACTTGATTCTAAGGCCTAAGCCATGGGCAGAGGAGCATGTGCTTGAGGTCCTGCTCACTAGTTGTATTTAGTCGGCAGGTGCGCCAGCCCAGGCTACGTTTATCCATGACGACTGAGCTACTTGTACTATGGTCACAGATTTTAGCCAGTAAATGACACGTTGGATAGCAAGGTCACCAACCTTGAGCCGATTCCTACATGTGTCCACGGATCAATCTTTATCTGTGCGAATTTGTCACTTGGGAAGAAGAATGCATTCAAAAAAGTTATTTATATCGGGTGTCATGCATTATTTATATCGGGTGTCATGAGAACTTGAGTCAAACAAAAGTTCAGGATTGCCTTGGATGGCCGAGTTTGGCAGACAGACGAAAGTATTGTAAACTTGTTCTTTATTTCAAATTAGTCAACTTGCTTTGCCCTATTTATATCTGTGAACTATTACCTACGCAACATATAGAGAGGCATAACTATATGTTACGAAACAATTCCAACAGAACTGTGGTACCTCATCAAACAAATGTCTTTCTGAAAGGGTTCATTCCGTCAACAACCCGTGTGTGGAATCCTTTGCCTTTTAATATACGTACCAGTCTGGGCCACTTTTACCAACCATATCAAGAACCTTTTGTTTCCTGCCAGACGCGATCTTTTGAAACATGGCCCTTACAGGCCAAATATACCACTCAACCGATTAAGAGTTGATTTCAATGCTTTGAATGCCCATTTATTTTCTAGAAGCTTATGTGACACCCAAGCGTGTGCCTGCTGCTACCATGCCGAAACAACCTTACATTTTCTGTTGCAGTGTCCACTCTTAAAGCTACATAGACATCTTTTTTGGCAAAGGTCAATGACATTATCGTGACGTCGAAAACCGGGCTTTCATTTTATAATCTCTCTAACGTTGGCAGAAGTAAATTGTGTTTATTTGGTCAAGACCAACTTTCCCATTACAGTAATTGCAGTATTGTTGATGCATGCAACTATGAACTACATTTGCAATACAAAGCGTCTTTTAAAAGACCAGTCAGAGTCTGACAATAGAGACAACGATGATGCTAATAATAATAATAATAATAATAATAATAATAATAATAATAGTAATAATAATAATAATAATAATAATAATAATAATAAGATAATAATAGTGTTGACGACTAGTGCCTGTTTTGAAGGTCATTTCTCCTCTATGTACATACACTTGAATATATATGTTCCTGTATTTTTTTACTTTTTCTATTTTAATTTTTTGTATATATATATATATATATATATATATATATATATATATATATATATATATATATATATATATATATATATATATATATATATATATATTTCTAGTTTCAGTTTTTTCTTTCCTATTTACAACGTGATTGTGGCAAAAAAAACCTGTGATCTAATGTACGTGTACACATGAGAAGACATGTATTAGCCTCGGGCTATTTGTCTAATCCTGATTTAAGAAATAAAGTGTATTACAACAAAAAAAAAAGTAAGATATATCATTTTTGCCAATAAAGGACTGACCTTACGTGTACCTTTTGAAGCTGAATGTTTGACAAGTACTTAGTGACACTGAAAGGACGGACGGGTTACGGTCAACACTTCTGTTACACATGTTATCGATCAGGGCAGTGAAATAATGCCTTCACAACGTTTACACAACATTATATCGATATTTTTTAACCAGCTCGACAGATTATTTTGGCAGGAAGACAATAGGACAGCTTAAAGAGATCTTTATCAGTCTGATGTATGGTTTATTAAAAAATTCAGACTTGTAGCAAATTTCCAAATCAAAATGTAACTCTGTGCTGCTGTGTATAGACACATAAGTCTTACATGGACAGGGAAGTAGACCAAGCCTATATTAATCCCTCACCATGGCACAGGTGTTGGCGTATACTTTTTTACCTTCAGACAGATAAGTCTAACATGGATATGGAAGTAGGCCTATAATCCCTCTCCATAGCACAGATGCTGGCGTATGCTTTTTTATCTTTTTATGATGGAAGAAACCGTAGATCTCGGGGGAAAAAAAACCACCGTTCACGATCAGAGAAGTAATAAACTCCAACCACATGCCCTCCAGGCCGGGATTCGAACCCGGGTCGCAAGGGTGGAGGGCGAGAGTGTTGCCCATCTGCCAACCCTGAACCTGCCACTGCGTTTCGTGTCATGGAGGAAGAAAAAAAGAATATAGGCTTAAGCTTCCTAGATGGACACTTACTGCTTTACCAATACAGTCCAA
>OZ026621.1:56616918-56771918 GCA_964020975.1 Hermodice carunculata
AACAGACGTTTATATTTCACGAAAAGTGTGAAGGGCCACGACAATTAACTACTGCAAGCACCAATTTGGAATATCGTGGCCGTGAATGTAATTTGTAGGTCTTACTTGGTAAATCGAAACTTAATGAATTTAAGCATCGATTTCCTTTCCTTAAAATCACAATGAAGACCCTAGACACCCCCACCCCCCAAATAATGACGCCTTTTAAGAGATACACTAATTTTTAGTGTTAATTATCAACGAATCTGAGCAGGAAGACGGCTAATAATGCCACCGCTACACCCCCGTAAATCAACATCAACCCCCCCCCCCCACCCCTTCCCGTGTATTCTGTGCAGTCTGTGTGACAACATTTGCCGGGAAACACCAGTCTGGCCGGGCGGTCGTTTCGCCAGGAAGGGACATGTCCTAGGTTCCTCTGAAATCTATCTTAACAGAGTAATCATATGCAGAAATCACAAATATAGTACAGAGTTTACTCTTTGCTCTTGCGGTAAACTAAATTTTGATTTCTTAAATGCAGTAAATTCAGTATTTGTAAGCAGCTATGAAATTGTGCGTAGCAGTAACTGTGGGCCGATGATTCCGTCATATTGTTTGTTGTGTCTATATTGGAATCTATAGGCTTAATAAATATCATTCTTGTTATTATTATTATTATTATTATCATCATTATTTTTGCAATGCACTGATGTTTCTTTTCATGTGTTTTCCTTTGCGTGGGTGTAGCGCGCAAATGTTTAGACCAGATACCTGTAACAAGATTAACGTAGGCTAAATATAGTATTATCTTGCTTCAGTACTTTATATTCACAATGCGTAAAATATAATTTCTGAAACAATGCCAACAAAAACCAGACCATTTTCCATCGCGCAGTGTCAGTGTATCGTGAAAAAATGGGTTAAACTTGCAGATAGCACCTATCCTGCACCGAGATAGGTATCACACTCTTTTATATAAACAAAGCTAAGAAAATTACAGCCCAAAATTCAAAAGCTGATTGGATATTGCCGTTGGATTAACTCGAGATATTGATTTAAAATGTCCTGAACCGAGATCTCTTTCGCCCACCCCCGCAATTTTCAAGCATTACGCTACAGGAAAATTTAAATATACATATATATGAACTTTATCTAAGGTCACTGGTTGCTGTTATGGACCTGAAAGAAGACTACCGACCGAGGCCAAAGGCCTCCGTGTGCTGGGTGACGTTCAATGGTCCACATACTCCTCACCCACCCACCCCCCTCCCCCCACCCCCGACTCGCAGCAAACCTGGACATCAAGCCCTCGGCTTCAGCCGAGGGCCAGGTTATCAGCGTGTCCTGGGAGGAATGCGGGCTTCGGCTTGAGGGCCAGCAGGTTTGCTGCGTATCCCGGGAGGAATTCGAGCCAGTGAGGGTCACCCGGGACAACAGAGATAACTTAACCGCTTAATATCAAGGAATCTATTATAGACTCCATGTTAATATATAGCATGTTCTATTCACCCAAACCTAACCTGAGTCGAATTAATGCTACTGACTTCCCAAACCGCACCAAAAACTTGTCAACACTGAAAATCGGCATGTTCTGAAGGCTTTGAATTTATCGCCCTCACCCCATTACTGATGGCTGCTTGGAACAGATAGACCCACGGGAAAAAAAAAAAGAAGAACCCGAACAGTGGACCTATGGGATGGTTCTTCTTACAGGGGTCATTGAAGCTGCCATGGATTCTGTATTCTTAAATGATTGAGGGTGCGTTGCAGCGAGTGACCAATGACATTGCAGGATTCAGGTCACCTGACGAATTTTTACTAGGTTGCGTTGATATGGCTCAAATGGTCTAAAATGTACTGCAGATCTACTTTTCACAACGCACACACACACACACACACACACACACACACACATACACACACACCCATCCCCAATCACTACTGTTCATGCAGACATGATTTTTTTCGGAAAATTTTGTGTTTCAGTATATGGTATTTAGCGATGATTAAACAAAGGACACATAAAAATCAGTAATAAATCTTGTTCGTGTCAACCAAATTTAGGCCTACCGGTTAGTCTGCGTTCGTAACCAGAAGATGGCTCTGCGAAACATATGTGGGGGTTTGCTTTATTTTCAGAACAGCTGAATGAACGGCGATACATGGACGGCACTTCGAGGATTTTGTGGAAATATTAGTGGTTTTGTCAGGTTTGTGGAGAATATTGAAGGACTTTTATGCAACAGCATTTCAGAATAAGCTTTAAAGTGACCTTTTTCGGTTTTGGTTGCAGAATCGGAATCGATCGGGCAGCCCAGGGCTGCCCGAACGATTTCGTTTCTGCGACAAAAACCTCAAAGGGTCACTTTAAAGCTATAGCCTGCCATTTCATTTACAGATATATTTAGGCCTAACTGCATCTTACACACACACACACACACACACACACACACACACACAAGCGAAATAGAAAAGCATTCCATCATGTAATTTTGATACATGAAATATTAATATGGATGAATGTGCTCATAATCATAATTATTCCATTTATTACAAGCAATTTGGGTCGTATTACAGTAATTTATCAGCTGGGTATTGCAAACGGTGTACAATCAATGTTTTCTCATCAGCAAAGACTAGCTTATGGGTCCACCATACACCACATCTCCACGAGGAGTTGACAATCGTAATATACCCGATGTAATGACACATTGTATAATGCAAATAGTAATTTCAGACTATAAAAAGTAATAAAAAAAGAAGAAAAAAGAAAAAAAAAAATAAACGAGTTGCTCCTTTTAGTTTTACAACTATGGCACAATCAAGCCAATAAATCTGGCAAAATAGTGTTCACGCTCCATGACTTGACGTGAGTGGATGTAAGCCCATTGAAGACACCTCCACTGAACAAAGAAATGGCACTGTTCAGATTGGAAGATATTTCCAGTTCCAACATTACACGATTTTCATTTTCCTGATTCGCCAGCAAACTGCGTTACATGTCATTGGCCTTGCCATGGCTTGATAAAACGCTTGGATTTTAAGAATTAGCTATGGATATAGTGCATATCACACTGAGCAAGTACTCACAGTGTTGGTAAATAGCTAAGTGTGTGATGAATTTACATTTAAAGGTTTGAATTGCTGATATGTGCTAGACTGAAGGAGTCTCGATTTCATGCATTTACTTTGCTAATTTTCAAAATGGAGCACAGCATTACAAAAAAATAGATTGACCCCTGGGTGAATCCAGCAATGGCTGCAGATGTAAATAAAACATTCACATCCGCTTCCCTTTTGTGGAAAAAAATAGATGTAGTAAAAGTTTTAAAACCAATGTTGTTTGAATTTATGATTTAATCTTCTTAGTATGTTGTAGGCATAGCCTAAGATGCGAGCGTCAGCATACAAAGTATCAAAAATAACGCTGGTGGATGAGGCAGTAACACCTGGTCACTAGGTTCCTCTAGTGGCCATTTACCTAACCAGTCTACAGCAGCGAGGCCGTGGTACCTTAAGCGGCTGAACGAACCCATCTGTCGTGCAGCCATTCTGTTTGTTAGACACTGTTCCACAAATTTAACTACTGTGCCCACGATCTCTATATCCCCATTGAGATAGTGTCGTGACCTGTGGTAGAGACGTAATCAGTTCGAAGAGCCATTGTTGCCTCTCTCACAACAACGCCATATCTCAGCGTACATGAGCAGCATGGCCGTTCCGGGCCTGGGAGGGATATGCGTGAGTTGTGATCTGGAAGGTTTCCTGGCTGGAGCGACCTAGTTAATGCTGACTGCAGACATTAATTAAGATATCACGCTAAATGTTACATACTTTGCAATGTTTATTTAAGTTGCCCTCACACCTGTGAAGTTTTTCAATTCTGCGGAAACTCATTTCCTGCCCCAGAAGCGTGTTAGCCAGCTTCACATTCTATTGGGGTATTAACAATGCAAGTTGGTGAATCCTTATCATTTATAATACTCTATCCACAACATTTTCTGAACAGTTATGAATTATTGACAAAATTTCCGTAAAGGCCGGTAAGTTTGAGACTTTAGTGTAAATAAAACAGCGAAACTTACCCGGGATGCATAAAAAAGGCAATGACTGTGCCCATGCATGTGAGCAAGGCCTACTACTGCTCCCAAAACGTTCCTGTTACTGTCCATTTTTAGGCATATTTCCTGTTGCTGGGATAGACCTAATTCATAGTTTCCATAGAAGTTAGCATGCAGTTGGAAAATGTGGGGTTTATCTATCAGTATCTTCAGCTGGTGTCCAAAATTTTTCCTTGCTCGACAGATCAGTATACCATAGTGGTCCACCCGGTGTCACCCTTAATATAGATCTATTTGTGGTTGCTTTATCATTGTAAAGAATCATAACAAATTTACTATGAATCATCCACAATTATATTATATATATATATATATATATATATATATATATATATATATATATATATATATATATATATATATATATATATATATATATTCATTACGTATTTGATGTTCTTCCATAAAGAATACACATGATCATAACGGAATCAAACTGAAAGTTGTCCATGTTTTTTTTTTTTTTTTGGGGGGGGGGGGGGAGATAATGTTTCAATGGCGAGGTTCGGGTTACTCCTCCAGACCTCAAAATATAGACCACTTTGCAACAATGCAAACATTCTATATTCTTTCACTATATTCTTTCACGTCCATAGGTAACCAGTGAACGAAGCAAAAGTCGACAACTGTTTTATTTTATGAGCAGGTAATCCTTTCAAGATAACTCTTTATATCACGAAGTAAATAAGACAGAAAGTCAGTTCGAAGATTTTGTTTTCAACCAACAACCGTAAATTGAATAAAAAAGCGACTGTCAGTAATGACTGCGAGCCGGAGTTCCCGGACCAGCGGAGTCGTGATATCGATTTTTAGGCACGGCCAAATAGGTGGAACCTAACTGGTAGTTAAACTTGGACCTAGCAATTACGTTCCAACGATTTCAGCAAGCCCACAAATCAATATAACAATTCCGCTGATCTGGAGACTCTGTCTCAAGTCATCAAGCTATTTTAAGCTTTGCCACGCGCACCATCGGTAACCAATGGGATTGGGGCGATCTTGCAAGTTTCCAGATCATAAAATATTAAGGTCAGTATTCGTCTTTCAGGTCCCTAAACCTAACCAGTGAACAAAGCTGAAGTCCACAATTGTTTCACTTTATGAGCAGGTTTAACTCTTTCAGGTTCACTGTTTGCATTATGAAGTAAATAAGGCTAAAGTCCAGTTATGAGATTCTGGTTTTCCACAAACAACCTTAAAAGAATGCTCATGTCCAAAGTTTACAATTCCGCGTTCCCAGTTACATACCAAAATTGCCCCTTTTGCTCCCTTCACTTTACAAACTTTACTTTATGGTTCCCCACAATGTTCTTTTCCTGACAACATTAACATTTTTTTTAGCTGTACACGAATTTATTCACGCCACCGGGTGTTTCAATTCTGAAGGCATTGGGTGATCTTGTTTACTTTAATAGCTACGTGTGATACCGACAGACTTGCGCTCCTGCGTTGTGTTAGAGGATCTGAGGGCACTCGGACCCTTTGCCACAGGTGGGAGAGCTTGCCGTCCAACCCTTAAATGTCGATGCACGGTCAGTATAAGAGTTTATGTGTGCATCGTGCTTAGTTATAAATTTCAATATTTATGATTAAACCGCCATTACTTAGACCATGTTGTATGTAAAGCCAGATGATCATTCTGGCCTCTCACCGTGTCACATACTCAAGTTTTTGTGAAAAAAAAAAGAAAGAAAGAAAGGAAAACTAAACTTATTACTGGCATAGCCCCACTATCTGTCTTGTCTGGGTGTTGTCATCTACTGCATGTACCCGACTCCACGTGCGTCTTGTGCTGTCATGTCAGTAATTGTCTTATTTCTCGAGAGGGATTAATATAGGGCGTAGCCCTGTTTCCCAATCGTGCTTATAACCAGGATTGTAAAATTTGTACAATTGTACTTTTCACGAATGAAATATGTTTAAACCAAAAGAATGCTATGATCATATTGATTACGGTAGTGCACGTGGCAAAGCGGAAAATTGTTCAATTACTTCAGATGGGGTGCCCAGAACAGCGTAATCGTGATAATGATTTGTGGGCGTGGCCAAATCGATTCAGAAGTTGTAGCTATATTCCACCGATTTGGCCACGTCACAGTGCACCATCCTAACCAATATGATCACCTCAATGTTAACAGTTTCCCGGATCATAAAATTACCAAGGTTTAAGATGTAAGTTGGTTGACCCCTCTAAAACGGTATGCATTTTTTTTATGTAAGTTGAACGAACCCTCTTAAACGGTATGCATTTTTTGAGTAGGTTGGGGCCTCCTACTGGATATTATTATTATTATTATTATTATTATTATTATTATTATTATTATTATTATTATTATTATTATTATTAGGGAGCAAAGCTCCCTCTACGGCAATGGGACCCACCACGATCGACATGTTGTTCAGCTCGATTTTTTTGTCCATGACCGGAAGCCAATGGGTAAACTGGCTTTCTTCAGCAGAATCAGATAATAATCGGTCCCCATTGGTTAGCAGCCAAAGTCACACAAACAGGGCCGCCGTCCATGGTTCATGGCGATTGGTTGAATTAAATAGGAATAAACTGTTTAAATTTAAACTCTCTATGCATTGCGTGGCAAAAATCAGGGGTGCACAAATTACTTAATTAAATTGAATGCATTGATTTATTTTCTATGCACAATAAATTACAAACTTGGCACTGTGTGAGTTATCGCATGTCCGTGCTTCCATGCCTCACACAATAAAGCGTGACGTCACGTAGCAGCGCGAGTCTCCGCCTATGAAGATTGCGTCACTATTTACAAATGATTGGCAGCGCAGCAGACGACAATTTGCTTCAGACTCTCACACTGCGGCGCCACCGTTCAGACCGGGTTGCACGATTGCGGACAAAAAAGGCAGAGGCAGAGCCCTAAATTTAAGGTAAAAGTTCTTTTATTGAGCACCCAAATTGAAGTCGATTATAAACGTTTTTACGGAGGTTAAATAAAACATGTACATGGCCAAACCTTTTTCAGTTCATTTTATGACGTGCATACCTATAGTTGATGTCAGGTTTCAACTTAGATTCGAAATATATACCAATAAAAAATAAAATAAAATAAAACATCAAATTCAATTCAAACTTGCGCTTTGCTCCCCTTTCTGGGTTACACCCATTCATATTATTATTATTATTATTATTATTATTATTATTATTATTATTATTATTATTATTATGCCATAAGTCCTTTCGAGTAAAATATTTTACTCCCAAAGACTAATGGTATTTTGTATCGATTTCAGGGAACAGTACCTAGTCTATGCTCGAAATATGGGGGCAAAACTTTACGTCAAGATGGCCAAAACGTCTTCATCCAATGGGAAACAATAATACATATATGAACAACAAATCACAGTCAAAGACACATTTACGCATGACTTTTTTTCACACGGGACGTTTGGGAAGATGCAGCGTACTTGTGAGCAATATCATGTGGACAAAGAAGCTTCTTGCTCATATCTTCCCCATTTTTTTTTTGGGGGGGGGGGGGGGACAATCCCTTTTCTGGCAGAATGGGTCTACGGCGCAATACACTTGGTTAATCCAGGCCCCTATAGACACGAGTCTCTTGCTGAAGGTAAAATTTTGCCAAACACACGAATTCATCCTTACAAGGAGATGTACCCTAAAATGGAGTTTTACCAAATCTTTCAACATACAAGATCCCCCCCCCCCAATACAAGCCTAAGTTACAAGTAAATACCGGTCTTCACTTAGACTATCCTTTAATCACGATTTAAATGACTGTTTTCCGTTAAATCCATAGTTTTAAAGGCTTTGACAGAGGAGACAGTTCCATCTAGTTATGTCAATCTTTGTAGATTCCGTATTGACAAAAAGAGATTATGTTTTAAATAGGCATAATACTTGCAAGCTTTCCATCTGCATGTAGGTCTACCTAGTTCTAAAGTTTGGCCTGTTTACCGTCTTCAATATTATTCCAATACATGTAAGAGTAGTCGATAATAAATTTTGCTTTCATATTACTTGCTCAGGTGCTTTAAAATGGCGTTAATTTGGTAAATTTATGAACATACGTGAAATGGAATTTTTTGCTTATCAACATCTGAGATAGAGATAGGTATATCCTCATCGTGGAATAAACCGCTAATCTACTTGTTCAAGTTCAGCGACAGCATCGTCTACGCTTCTGTCGCTGACGTCTGCATCTGGAATGTCCCATTCTGGATAGTCTGATACAGGGTTCGTCTGAACCGTGTCCATCTTTGTCTGCAAATCATTTCTCATAAGGGCCTGTCTGAAGAAAAATTTTGTGTAACGTGGAATCCCAATCGCCATGGTAACGAGGACAAATAAATCTAAAAGCACTGACCGTCCGGATAGATCTTTCAGACCCGCTACAAACGGTATATCGAAGTACTCCAGCAAAAGAGTGACCAGCATTGGAAGAACAAATATGTTGAAGGCAAAAAATACTTTCCCCAGTTGAAAGCTGTAGCGAGTAGAAGATAAACAAAGATCTAAAGTCTCCTGCACATTCTTCAGTTCTTGGTCAAGTTTCCAGATCTGTGCCTGCATTTCATTTTGCTTGTGGCGCAGAGTGTCCAGGTATTCCACAAGAACAAAGTCTGCAGCTCCGTCTTTTGGCACAGCCCCTTGCGACTCATCGGGTTTTGGCCAATTTGGGGGTGTATCTGTTGTCATCATGTGTGATTAAAGGACTGCCCGGGACGCACTCGCCTTGTCAAAACTCAGGCCTTACCTAGACCTACCAGAGTTCCTAGTCCTTTTTGTCAGACGTTGTGCGGTATGGGCTGCATGCTGTAAATTTTTTTAGCCTACAGAATGATCCAGACAAGTCCTCTGTAGGCCTACGCCTTCATGTAGCTTAAATGTGTTTTCCGTTGTGGTTTCCACGTCACAAGCTTACGCCAAAGCGAAACCCGTTCAATGCATGGTTGTCACGTTGTGCTAGGCCTATCCTGTTTCCTGTTGCGTCGTCAAATCTAACGTAGCATATACTATATAGATATAGCAGTTCGTACCTTTATTACCCACTTTGTACCATATTACTAAAGAATTAAAACACCGCGGAGCGTGACAGAGAGGTCTTTGTCGGCAGATAGGAGACCGAAGGCACGTTAGGGCCAGAGGTCTCCTATCTGGCGATACAGGCCTCTCTCAGATCAAGCTCAGCGGTGTTTTAATCCATTTATGATATAGGTTTGATCTGTTGATGTCACTTTAAAACTTAGGCCTACAAACTTTGTCAGAATGTCCGCGAACTCATCTCATCACCATACATGGATGAATGCAATTGGCGCAACAGTCACACCATGGGCATGGGTGATGGAGATAGAAAGGGGTCGAGGCACAACTGGAGAATTTCTTAAGTCATATCTTAATTGCCGTCACTGATAAAGATCGGATTATCACACCGTGCTAGCCTGTGATGTTAAGGGGAGTACACAGAGCTGACGCTTATACAGCAGAACAGTCGGTGACCTACTTGGCCCGCACTCAACAAGCGCGTCGCGGTAGCTTCCATTAGGCATTACAACCCATGCTAAAGTGCCTGCACAGAGATGCGAAAGTACCATATTTTTATGACTAAAATTTGACTTCCCGACACGAACCGACTCAGAGTCATAATTGTACTCCATATCTGCACTCTACGTTATTCAAAGAGCACACATGCCAAGTTTTGAGGACAGCAACATGACGGAGGGAAGACTTTTGATTGCTAAAAACTCGTAGATAAATGCCTTTTCCACCAGTCTTTTAAAGCACGCAATTTCAGCAAAATCGCCATAATTTGGGTAAAATCCATCCGATTTTTTTCCATTCAATCACCGTTAGAAAGTTCTCGTCAAGGGGAAGATGGATTCATAAACACCATGCACATGGAATCATTTTCTTTACATCCACTAATGAAGAGCTACTCTTAATTAAAATATAACCAGCGCAAATTATGCTGGGTTTCCGGTCAAGCTTCGGCCGCTAAAGCGGCGATGAACATTGTCATCAGAGGGCTGGCTTATCAGGCAGGATGCCTTTGAAGTTCAAAGGCACTAATTGGATAGTGGCTGATAAAACATGTGTGTATTCCACAGTTGCTCCACCCTTTCTACCCCCATGGTCACACTATGTACGCCCTTTAACAGCGTCTGCTCAATATCAAAACGAGGCAACTAAGGGCGGACTGTAGGCCTGCCGCAGGTTAAAGACTGGTCACATAGTGTGTGTTCTTACATCTGATTGGCCTAACCCTCCCACCTGTATCATAATATTAGTTAGTACCTGTTTGTTCACAGGATACTATTAGTTAGTCAATGGTTTGGAGTGGGATACAGTATATGGGTCAAAATCTCAAATCATGTAAAATTATTACATTTTTTTCCCGGGTACTCTCATTTTTATGTTAAAACTGTATTTCAAAAAAAAAAAAAAAAAAAAAAAAACCATTGTGATCATTTACATATTTACTTATATGTTGTGCGGCATGTGAATCACTTTTATGCTCTGACTTTTATTCATATTGGTAAGTGGAATAACATCACACCTGTGCATATTTTCCTTGTCCAAAGTTTAAGAAGGAAAAATCATATATGTATGTTTCCAAAAAGGTTCAACTGAAAGAGAGCATTACATTGTCATTCAACACAAATGTTGGTGGGCAAAAATGTGTTACACACAAGATGAGTGAGGATTACTTTTAACGATGACACAAGAGCAGAAGAGATCTGTCCATGTTTTCAATTTAAATCCTCAACTCCGTCACAATCCACTTTTCTTGGGCTGATCTTTGGGCATAATCTATAGTGTGCAGGCTGTGACGTCATCAACTACAGACGACGAGACCCGTGTTCAGGTAATATCATGATTTTTACACATTCACAAAGTTATGAAGTTCTTTCGGAGGCTGTAATCTTCATAGCAAAGTGCGTACCTTTTTGTAGTTTCAACTCCGTCACGTGATTTAATCAAAACTGCAAAGTTTATTTATTAACTTTGCTGCAGCACTCAAGTGACCCCTAAGTCCGAAGCAATGTGGCAAATGTCATGGAACTTGAATTCAGAGCAGACAAAAATCAGCTTCCAAAAAAGTTTAAATGCTCCAACTCCGTCACCGCAGCTCCATCACGGAAAAACCAGAAAAGCCTTTGCCTTCTGAAATGAATTAGAAGTCACTTCCTTTACTACTGGACAAAGCCATCATAAGCCTTTATCAAACAGCTTTGTATCGAGGTAGCCCCTATTGGTGTCGCGAAGTGTGGAACTAAATCACAATACAATGATCTCATTAAATACTAAGTTGTTCAAATAATACCAATTTTCACTGTGTTAACCTTCCTCTCTCTCTCTCTCTCTCTCAACACACACACACACATATTTGTAATATGTGGGGAGAGTATTAATGGCTTTAATGCTATGATATAACAAATAACCGTTTATTCTCAGTGAGGTTGCCCCTTACTTGAAACAAGCAATTTCATGAACCCCTAATCTCATAATCTGCACCTTCATGTGTTGCTTGTTAGGCCTAGAGTAAAAAATGTTCTAAGCCCCTCCTGTACATTTTCTTCCTGTTTATTTACATGTATGTAGGCCTAGACCTTCCCATTTTTGGCAAAGTTATAATAATATATATGGCTTGTTGAAGTGCTATGGTGCATACTTTAAACTCTTTTACTGACATAAGGGACCCAAGTTGAATTCACTTGAATTATACCGATAAGATAATTTCATATTCAGATTTTATGTGGAAAGAGCTTTCTTTTCAGTACCAACATGCCTAGTCTAAACTTAGTTTCAAAATCATGACGTCAGTCAACAGTTTGCCTCGGCACACTTTGCGTGCAATGTGAGCAAAGTGCGAAGAGGCAAGCTGTTGACTCAGTCTTAAATTCAGCATTGAAAGAGTTGATAAGCTTAAATGCATTAAAGTTTATAGGCCTTCATTATGACAAACTTTTAATTTTCTGGAATAGGCTTCGTTGTTGTTTTAAAGTGTTTGGTAGTTTTCATTAATTTTTTAACATTGCAGGTCCAAAATGCCTCTGTCTTGTGCTGAAAGGCAAAGACGAAGGAGAGGAAAACTAAAAGCAGACCCGGAAGCTAATGAACAGCATAAAGTGAATGAGATAAATAGATGGCACCAGCGTGTAAGGTCAGGAAAAGTCGCACGTGTGGCAGAACTAAATAAAAAACAACAAATACTGAAACGTCAAAAATGGCGAGAAGCATACCACAGAAGTGCACAAAGAAAAAGGCATTAAAGAATATGCGAACTCGCCCAGGGTGTCCCGATGAACAAGCAGACCTACATCATCCCGACGCGATACCAAGATCTCCACAGAACTTTTAAAAAAAGTGCGCACATCAAAATGTGTTTTATAACGCGTCAAAATATGTTCTGTGCGCTTTTAACAGACTTTAATAGCCCTCAGGGCAGCGGTGAATATGACAGTTACTTGCGAATTTGCATAACTATTTTAGTCCTTAAGTGTAATGTTTGAACATCAATCATTTATAAATGGCAACATTGCATTCGATTTTATATTAAATAAATGTTTCTTTCTGAAATTTTGGCTTAAAAGGTAAGCCCTATGTTGAGTGTTAAACTTACAGCTCATTTCTGAAGAGTTTATCTTATTGAAATTGTTATGAACCTAAATGTAGCAAGTGATAAAATATTGCATGTTGATTTCAGGTTACCAAAAAAGGACTGGAAGGAAAAAAGTAAAAGCTGATCGTTCTAGAGTGTATCGAGACAACTTTGAATTAAGGGTGAAGTTGAAGGAAGCCACAAAGAAAGCCGACATGTATCGCAAACGATTGGACAGAACCAAGAGACAAGTGGAGTCAAGACGCACGTCTTCGTCTATGAATGGTAAGGGATTACTTTCCTTACGTTTATATACTGGGCTGCTTGTTATTAAGCTGCTTTCCCGTGAACTCTTAAGGCCATTTTTGTTGAAAGCATAGTCAAAAGTAAAACATAGCTCAAATTTGTCTTGGGTGTGAAAAACGTTTCTTTATTATAGGCTTTAAAAATCATCATTATACTTGAAAGGTTACTGAATGGTGCACACTGCTGTTGCCCTCCCTCCTGCCTATAGAGCTATGTTTACGCACTCGTCATAATAATCGATAACAATTGTTAACGATCCCTATTATGAATGAGCAACATTAATTTTTATTTGATAAACCCCAAATGCAATTTAATTCTTTATCAGAAACAAATGTATTCTGCTATAATATTTATTGCACATGTAGCTTGTAATGAAATTTGGGAAAAAGTTTTATACTTTTCGGAGAAAGGTATAAGTCTTGTACACAGCTGCAAAATTTGTTTTAATTGAATGATAATACAGATATGTTTTACAAACCTGGTTTTCTTTGTGATCTATTTATTCAGTCTGTATTCAAATAGCTCTGTTTAAACTTTGGAATATCCAAATGAATTTACTGGTACTCTTAAATGATGCTTTTAAGGTGAACTGTTTTATTGCTATGATGTAACTTATTCTTAAACAGTGACTCTACAATGACAGTAATGATAATGATTCATCTTGATTGTGGCTTATGGCGACAAACAATTATTTAATTTTATAGGTACGCCCAGGCGGAAAACGAAAATTATGATGGATCTGCTGAAATCGAACCCACAACAACTGTTCATCGGTCCCTGTTATTTGCAAATGCACTTGCCGACGGGTTAAAAGAGAAAAGAAATATGCTTGGTCATAAAGACAAACAAGTCTTTAAGAAATAAATACCAGGCCATATCCTTAGGAAATACCGCCTGTCATCTGCAGCACGACGCAAAATTGGCTATAGACAAACAGCAACAGGTTACAACACTTCTAATCTGAAATATGAAAGGAAAAAGAAGGTGAATGCTATGGCACAGGAGGTAAAGGACAAAATTATAAAATTTTACGAAAGAGATGATATATCTCGGATCACGACTGGCAGAAAGCAAACAATCACACGAAGAAAACAAAAAAAAAAAAAAAAAACAGAAGCGGCTACTGACAGATACTATCTCGAATATGCATCGTAAGTTTTGCTCTGAATACCCCATGACGAAAGTTTCTGTAAGCACCTTCAGAAAACTGCGACCATTTTGGGTGGTGAAACCTACCGAAAAAGACCGCGACACTTGCATGTGTAAGTTATGCGAGAATGCACTACTGAAAGCAGAGACACTGAAGGAGATAGGGGTCCTAGAGAGTATAGATGTGAGTTTGGATGCCTTGACAGAACACCTTTGCTGTAGTAAAAGACAGGAAACGTGCCTTTGGAAAGTGCACCATTGGCAAAGACAAAAAGTTACCATTCAAGCCTAAATGCAGTCTACTTACAAAACGGGTATATTGGTATCAATGGCAAACTGACACTCATGAGTATGAAAAGAACCAACAAAAGTACTAAACCTACAAGACTACAAAGACGCAGAAGTATGGCAGTGTAAGGGAACTCATTGCACAACTGGAACATGATATGAAGAAAAATGTTTGCCAGCATCTGTTCAAGATTCGAAACCAGTACCTTGCATACAAGTCCACTGTAAAGCAATGCTAAAAACAATGACAGTGTGTTAGTCCACATAGATTTCTCTGTAAACTATGCTTGTAAATATGCCAAAGAGACGCAGGCAGTACATTTTGGCTCATCAAAAGAACAAGCCACGCTTCATACGGGCGTTAACTATTCCAAACAGGATGGCACAGTGTCCTTTTGTTCAATAAGTGATTCCAATCGCCATGCTGCTGCTGCTGTGTGGTCTCCCATAGCACTGTACTTCGTTTGATTGTTGTCAGAAATCCACAGGTCAAGTAACTTTGTTTCTTCAGTGATGGGCCCACCACCAAATACAGGAACAAGGCAAACTTCTTCCTGACATCAACAGTACCCTTCGATTTGGGCTTCACATCAGTAAGATGGCATTTTCATGAGGCAGGACACGGTAAAGGTGCCCCAGACGGGGTGGGTGGGTCACTGAAACGCGATGAAGATGACATTGCTTGTCGGGGACGAGATGTGAATGACCCTCGTGTAAGTTCATTAATGGGGTAAAAAAATGAAACTATAAAAACATCTGACTGTGTATATTCTTCAGATAACTTCAGGAAGATCTAACTACCGTAGTGAAATACGTGTAGGAAAAGACTTGCCTGCTAAAGAGACCAAACCACATGTTATGAATATCTCAACCCCACCTTAGGATTGTAGATAACATGGCAATTGGTCACTTCTGCTGGCAAAGTAACCAATATCAATTCTAGGCTAAAAGTTACTTTTAGAATTTATTAGTTTTCCCCAGACACATGAAAAATACATACATGTTAACTGCATTCTTCCTGATATTTCACTCTACTATATAGTTGATCCTGTGTGAGGCATATTTGATCGAGGATTCAGTCAGATGTACGGAGCTCTATATATTGTATTCGCAAACACCCACGCACACAAACACACACATTATTGTGTCTTTGTAAATCAATAGCCATTTGTAATCTGAAACATAATTATTTCAATATGTGGTTTCTCTTATAAGAGGTAATGTATGAAGCTCTTTCAACAAGACAAAGTATGATCAAACTCTTCTGGGTGTCCAAAGACAAGCTTCAACTGATGGATGACAAAAATCCTGGAGTCCTTTGTCCAGTTCAAGGGACAATGCAAATCCATGAAGTAAGGTCCACCAAGAAACAAACTATCTCTCATAGTTGTCTGTCATGCCTCTGTAATTAAGCTTGTACATGTTCTTCTCAGGAGGTTTCCTTTCTCCGTCGAGTGTCAAAGGCAAGTTTCCTGTATAGATTAACTTTCCCATTATGACCGAAAAGTTAAAAGCAGCCAAGTGCAAGTAGCATGGCATTCAATAATATCCTTGAAACTAGTGTTGTAATCATGATAATTTTTTATCCTTGTGTATTTCTGAACAAAAATATTGCAATTCTATGAGATAACAAAGGTCAGGAGTCAACAATTTTATATTGCTATAAATTTAACCTTTGAAATCTTTTATTATTCTTTAAGATGGGAAAATATCAAATGTTTTATGCGTTCCATAGAACAAATGTTAAATGTTTGCACCATTTCTTACGATGAGACTGTACTGACAAAATTGGACCTACGTAATGCATGTTTCACTTATTTTATTTATTCACTTACTTTACAGATTCCAGCACTCGCCCGGGCAGGAAGCCAAAGAGGAACTCGCATGAAGCTGCCAAATGTAGGCGCAAGGCTTCATCAAAGAAAAAGAAAGATGACGAAGAAGATTGCCCATGTATGTATTGTGAGATCCTTTGGTCACAGAGTACCGATGGTGGTTCCTGGACCCAGTGTAATTCTTGTGCAAAATGGGCACATGAATTGTGCACTGGCTACAGTGGACATGGGCCGTTTATTTGTGACTTCTGTTTTAACATGGTGGAGCAAAATGAATGAAGCAATTTCGTGACCGGAAGGGCAAAAATTCAATTTGTCTTGACCAGTATGCCAGCATGTAGCCAGGATGCTGTAGTTTTCAAAAATATGTAATATTATGATAACACTTGGAGGAATGTGTGCACTATCATATGTCAGTGACCATCATACCTCGATAAAAAGTGTACTTTTTTTAGCAAATTCTGACCATATAAGTCTCAGCCATCCACAATTTGTTCAAAATATCTGACTTTTAGCATGGTGTTCATGTTTTAATGAATATACGAGGGCAAATGCAGCAACTATGTGCAACTGGATCATAAATTTTGGAATTTAAGGCCAATTTTAAGGGATGAGCTAGTAAAGCTGTCCAACATTTACCTTTATTTGTTTTTTTGCAAATAAGACATAATAGCTTTTTGGTATAAATTTTGTACCCTCTATGCTCTACAAGACCTTAGCAGTAATTGGTTAAAATTTGGAAATGATATATGGTACGGTTACAAAATCCAGAGAGGTTATTATTTAGTGTATTCATATAGCAAAATTTGGTAATGCTTTGGACATGTACTAACCTATGTATGATAAGGTATAAAAGGGATTGTGCTGCTGAAAATTCTGTACTTTTTTGTATGAAATTCATATTTTTGTGATTATACAAGTGTAGCTGCTGCAACTATGTGAAAGTGAATCATTTTTTTTTTATTTGAAACCAAATTTCAGAAAAAGGCCAATGAATCTAAGCTAGATTTACACTATACTTTTGGGGGGCAAAAATAAGGACAGCGTTCTGGGATAAATTTTGATCTCTCTATTAGATGAAATTCAAGACCACAGCAGTAATTGGTAAAGATTATAAAGTGATATGTGGTACCGTTACACACCCAGAGAGGTTTAAAGTTAGTGTATTTATATAGCAAAATTTGGTAACGCTTGGGACACTTTCTCACATCTGTAAAATAAGGTTCATAATAAATTGTGCTGTTGAAAATTTGACCTTTTTGTTATGAATTCATGCTTCTTGTGATTATACAATGGTTACAACTGCAACTATGTGTGAGTTAATCATAAACTTTGGGAATTTGAAGTCAAATTTCAGGGAAAGGCTAGTGAATCTTATCTAGATTTAAATAAAATTCTGAAGTGATTTTGCAGTGCCCACAATTAAGGCACAAAACAACATCGCCTGTCCTATTGAAGACTTCACTCGTTGAGTAGTTTCTTGTTTGGCTCCATGCAGGACATTAAAGATCACAAGCCAGAAGGACGTCCGTATGTAAAGTTGAATATCACATGGCTTAACAATACAATATCATATAATTCACAAACATGTTGAACAATTTACATTATACCAGTTTTCTCAACATTTCATTATGCAATGTCATGCACTGAGTCGATGTACATTCCGTGGCGGAGCTGAGCCATTCGATCTCGTTTACAAAGTTACGTTGGTTGATCAAACAGAACTGATAATTATTGAACCTTTGATTATAATGAAGATTATATGTTGCGTTTCAAGAAGTTTTTTACCTATGTTCATACTTGATCTGTAGTAAATGTTCCCAATCGATCATTAGTGAAAAGAGAAGAAAATGTTTTCCGCCTACCAAAGAAAAACCTAAGAGTGTGCCTATCTACTGCTTTGTCTGAATATTAGTTAATACAAAAATTCATACGATGGTGGTGAGTACATACGTAATGAGTATAGCACACCTACTTATATTCAGGTACCCAAAGTATGGGCCATATCAATATTATTGTAATACAGTAGGGATGTATCTTGAGATTCTTCTCTTCGTAGCACTTCGTCTACTCCGTCACATCAGGAAAATAAGATGTGAATAAAAAAGTGCCTTTTTTCCTAAATAATTGCTCATTGTAATGCCATGTGTTTTGTTTTTCCATAATATCAGCCTTTTGTTATATAAATTACATATTTACACATTCATTATCACAGATCTCGTGTGAAAATACCATTCTGAAAGCAATGTATTTAATTTAGTATACCCAATAATTAAAAACCAATCAGACAAATTTGGCATTTATTTACTCGCTTAACATACTTTTTGAATAATGAATGCTAGGGCCAGTTTTTTTATTTTTTTATTTTTCACAATTAACAGTGATGAAAAATATTCATTTTGACGAATCTAGTCACACTTTCTCGACTAAACTTGGTAAGTAATTGCACGTATGTTCCGTGATGGAGTTGAGGCACTTGAAAAGCACAATACATGTTGTGGTATGGTACGTATAAACAACTGAGACAATAGCGAGGCTGTTATTACCAGGAAAGAGCATCATGCTTCTAGATATTATTTTGATACATTAAAGTCATCTTTGAAACCTTCGACACTTTTCATTTTGTTATTGTCTAATTGAGCATATTGTGAAATTTTTACCCATATAGCTGACACCCAGGAAGCTGTATTTCACGAGGCGAAGCCGAGTGAAACACAACCTCCTAGGTGTGAGCTATATACTGTATCCCACTCCAAACCACTGACCGACGATTTTATCCCACTTTTGATTGAAAAGCTGTATCTGGGGCTCTATCTACAAAGAAAACAGTCCAATATTTCGGATGCGTCACACTCACAGCATTGGCTTTGCGACAATTCATTGGTGTAGTCTCTCAGCATCTTTGCCGCTACATTATTGGCCTTCTGTGTGGCCTTTGGCACCAAACATTTCTTTTTCGCTTCACTTTCAGCGGAGGAGTGGTGGGCAAACCTTCGTTTTGTTATTTTATTTTATTTTTTTGGGGGGGAGGGGGGGGTTGCATCAATAAAGCTGCAGCGCGCCGCTCCTGCTTGCAGATTTTTATCAAACATGGGATAAAAGAAAATATCCACGTGAAAAGATTTGTATCCCATGAAGCCAACGGCTGAATGGGATACAAATCTTTTCACCTGGGTTTTTTTTATCCTTTTATCCCATGTTTGATAAAAAAAATCTCGGCTTCTGATTGGCTAATTGCCATGGGCTATGCACTGCATTCCACGCTTTTCCGTCGTTCTGCCCGTATCCCACGCCTTCCGTTGGATACAGGTTCTATGTCAAACGGCTGCGCGCGCATACCGATGCAGACGACGACAAAATGGCAAACCTGCTGCAAGCCGGAGGGGTGCGCTGCAGCTTTATTGATGCAACCAAAAAAACGTAGGTTTTCTTTGTATATAGAGCCATAGATACAGCTTTTCAATAAAAATGGGATGAAATCGTCAGTCAATGGTTTGGAGTGGGATACAGTATATCGCTCACACCTAGGAAGCTGTATACTGTCGCCTCGTGAAATACAGCTTCCAAGGGATGAGCGATATACTGTATCCCACACCCAAACCATTGACTAACTAATAGTATTCCCTGAACAGACAGGTAGTGACGATTCTATCCTGTAACAGGACAATAAATGAGAAATAAAAACTACTGAAAAACATGTGAAAAAAACACAACAATTTATTATATGATATCAACCATTTAACAACATGTAGAATACTAGATTTGGCAACAATGTTTTTTTTTTTTTTGAACTTCAGTGGGCCCATTTTTTTACTGATATTAGTCATTTGATTCATGACTATGAGCCTAAACGCAAAACAGGTATACAGAATTTGTATACCTGTTTGGTGATCAAGTCCAAAATGAGGCTAAATTATGTATACCCCTGATGGTGCTCTTTAATATTCATGAGGCTGGTCGCAAAAGAGGTATACAGAATTTGCAAACCTGTTTGGTGATCAGAAAGGAATTGAAATTGAAATTGAAAACCCATGGGATACGGCATATGTGATATTGTTGATCATATCCCATGGGTGGGACGACTGTTTACCATATTTGTAAAATCATAAATATGGTTTTCCAAATATGGCAGGAATCAATTCCATATTTGGTATCACTACGGGTCAAAGGCCAAATAATTTTTCATCAGCACTCAATACTCAAAGGAAGTCCCGTCAACCATCATCAATAACTGAGCAGGCACAAAAATGTACAGTCCGAGAACAATAATGCAACAGCAAGCAGGAATCAATAACACGCCGTGTAAAGCATTCCCCGGGGACATTCTTTTACTTTTCAGAGACCTCTAACATCTGTCCAAAACACTCTTAAGTCATTTGTTCCAGCTGGCGTTGCAGGTAGCCATCACCCCGTTCTTTCGGGCAATGCTCGCAATGCTGCCGCCCGTGATGGGGCCAATCTGATGGCCCTCAGTCAGTTGACCTCCACGGGTGCATACTTTGGAATGTTCGCTGGTACAACATTCCAAGGCAACGTAACCTTCCAATTCTCCTCTACACTGAATTAGCTCCATACAGAAATAATAAAAAGTGACTTTTCGTCGAGAATTTGTGCCGTTTGTGTCGTTCCCCCCCCCCCCCGCACACACACACACACACACACACACACACACACACACACACACACAACGGTGCCATGATGTATATGAATTTTTCTTGCTGATTTACAGCAAAATATATATCATGGCCAAGTCGATACCAAGGTGCACAGACTCAGACACATAAAATGCAGTGGATGGCCTCTTGGTGCATAAAGTTCATCCCTCTGGAATCATCATACAGCCTAGGTTAACCAGAGTTAATGACAATTACGCATTACATTTTGCAATGTACAAGCCAGTAATTATGTCAGTAAAGCCAAACACAGCCTGGGCATGATTTGTCAACAGTGAGAACCAACATATAAGCAGCTTGCTAGTAATCACAGTGGGCATAAATGGGTCAACTAATGTAGAATTAATAATTTGATAACAGATGGAGTCACAGAATTGGTATTTTTTTTTTAAAAGAAGCAATGCACAATTCCCACTACACTGCAACTTAAAGCTTTTGAAAAGTCAAACGAGAGCCATATTAAATAAGAAAATTGACTTGCATACAAAAAGAAATCATGCACTTTAGTCTTTGTAACATGCATCAAAATACAAACATGTTCAAAGCAATAATAACAGTTTTAGCACATAGTTCTCGGTAAGTGAATCATCTCTACCTCGTGCAAGCATATTCTCATGTTCTGTGAAAATGAATACTTTACATTAACAAACTAAAACATTGTACCATCAACAAGATTTTATGCAGAAATTCTACCAGATAATCATCAAGGTCAACTATTCTGGCAAGCACCACTTATGACTATTCAAAATCAAAACTGTTCACCCAGGGTTCAAGGGATGGGTTCCTCTTTGGTAATATGATTCAGATGAAACTAAGATTTAAATCATTTAGCTTGGGGGGGGGGGGTAGTTTTAACTTCATAATCTAGGCATACTTCTTATTGATTTAGGAGCTACTTTGTGTTTCTGTGCATGGCAAATGGATGGAGTGTAAAAAATATTTTAAAAAATTATACAAAATTAATCATGCAAATCCTGATCTACATGTAGGCCTACTTGTAATTGATTTATGCTGCATCGTTCAATATTCTGTGTTTAACAATAGGAATGGAACAGGATGAAAATCCATTTAATGTAACTTAATATAAGCCTTCTTGACAGTGATCAGTTCTGCTATTGTCAATGTTTGTTTCTGGAAAGGAAAGAGGATGTTAATGTTATGAAAAAATCACAAAACTAATTTAATTATACATCAGGCCTACTTGTCAATATAATTGCCTAAACTCGCTACTTTGAATTTGTCTGTGTATGAAATGACAAAAATAATACAGTGTCACAAAAACAAAACTAATATAATTATTTACGTAAGCCTACGTGCAACTGACTATGGGTGTTACTTCAAATGTTTCATTGTGGGAATGTGGAAAAGAGTTTGATTACATAAAGATTTATCTACTAGTTTTAACTTCGACCTGAAACATTAAAAAGTGTCAATATCAAAGTATATGGACCACATGCACACATGTAATCAAAATATATGTTAATAACAAATTCTGATCGACAGTAGTTATATTAAGATTTCTTCAATGCATAAAAATAAATCATTTGCTTCTTTTTGGCAGGGGTGAGGGAGTTAACTATGTCTGTGATATAAACTTGGAATTATGTTATTGGCAAGCAATGCATAATTTTGTATTTATAATTACTGTGTCAGATCTCAGGCTTTTCAATTCCATGTAACCATGATTATATTTTAAGCATTTGTTTCTAATGCCTCAGTTTTGATTGCAATTTCTTAATTGATCGTCATTATCATCCATTCACCAAGAAACCGGACTTGAAAAGTTGACAAACTAGCGGAATGATACACACACACACACACACACACACACACACACACACATATATATATATATATATAATATAAACCTTAAAAAATCCCTATGATCCTAAATTTGCTGACAGAAGATTTAAAACAAATATATTTAAGATTTGAAATTCAGTGGAAATTATCAGGTTTTGGGGTGCCGCGGTGGATAAAAAGTTACTCCTGCGGATGCTGCAAGGCGTATTTCACCCTTTTTTCAAGGTGAAGTAGGTTGAGAACGGAAACCTCAATATTTAAATGAGTTATGTTGTTTGAAAGCAGATGTTATGCTCTTTGTGACAAGTGTAGACACGATAAGTTTTATTTATGTTTATTGCAAATAAAAGACTCCCAATCTACACATCTGATCGGCCATTTTGCCATTGTTTTAACATGGTGCAACATACAGAAAGCATCATCGTCCGGCGGCCGTCGTAATCTGACCACGCCAATATATGATCAGCTCTGCACAATATTCTTCACTGACTTCAGTCATGTGGAATGCAGAATCACATAGTTTATCAGTAATAATGCTTTCTCTGATAATGTCACTCTGTAAGCAACATTGGACTGACCAATAGGAATACAGAGAGTTTTACGACTTGGGTAGGCCCAGGACCGAACTCTGCAATTTGCAAGGGCCTGCATTCCCGCTCGATCTACGCGACGTTGGGATAGAAGCTTTTCAAGAACGCGCTTTGCCTGTTTTCAACGGAAGGACAGTGTAATTGATATCTTCTCTCTCGGCCTGCCCTCCCCCCCCCCCCCCCCCTTTTTCCCCCGGACTGACAGCCCTAGTAGCCGAAGGCAACGAGAAGGAAGGACATTAAAATTTTACATTTTGTAGGTCACGTAAACATACCGATCTCCTTTATTGAAATAAACGTAGGTCCAACATGTCTTGCGTTCATTTCTTGTCTCTTTACCTTACTTATTGTCGTGCTTAATTTGTTTGTCTCTGCAAGGGTAATCAATGGTCAAACTCAGCATATTTATCGCTGAAGCGGCCAGGATACACCTGCAGGGGAAGCAATCGGCCATTACATTGCTACGGGCCGAATCGCTAGGCGTGCTCTGATTGGTCCAGAAGTCGCAGTATTTCCTGTGTTAATCATTTGGTGCAACTGTCAAACTGGTACATTCAAGACATGCAAAGTCAGGAGCTCCTGGCATTGCTACTCAAACAGGTCAAATAAAGATGTCAAAACTGATGTTTAACAGTGCTGCTTGTATAATGTCAATATTTGATATATTGTCTGGGTAAAAGCAATGATTTATTAACTAAAATGTTTACTTTTTTAACACTTCAAATAATATATAAACTGTCAATTTGCTACATAAATATTTCTTTCTTTCTTCTCTCTCTCTCTCTCTCTCTGTCTCTCTTTCTCTGTCATACTCTTTTTCACTCTCCATTTACAAAAGGAAAATTTTAATATGTGTCAATTAAACATTTTTTTTTCTTTGAAAGTCGCTGAAGGATTTGGCATGTTGTATCCATAAGCTTCCTGGTTGTATAAGACCACTCTCACACGTAAATTAAATAAAAACAATACTTGCATGCAGTTTGCCTGTTGACCTTTGTCGATATGAACCTATGTGTTATGAGGTTGTCAAAGTGTTTAGCCTCTGCAAAGAACTGTCGAAAATCCTCATATTTTGCACTTGGCCTTGGTCGCAGCTGGAACAAATCTCCACTAAGAATCCCTGGCGTTCACCAAAAGGTAAAGGTTGTCTTCGAACTTGACGGCAAAGATGTTCAATTTGTGTGAAAATTTTCAATGTTAGTATCGACATTAGATCAATGATGATGGTGTCAGTGTTTAAAATCCTGTTCCTCGGATCCATGTAATTTGTGTGACTGGTTGTCTTGTCCACGATTTTAGGTCTGTATATCGTCCGTATATGATACCAAAAAGCATACATGTACAGTGAGAGCACCTAGCTCCAGGAAAGTGTTGCTGGAATCCCTGCTGTTCCGCTCATATATATGAACATTTTCTGCCTATCTCCTTCAATTTGCCGTTGATTGCTGTCAATAAGCCAGTTTTACCACTGGCTGCATTATTAAAACAAAAACAAACAAAAAAAGCCCTAACTGGGCGGCTCTACATACTTCTGATGATGTCTCCATTTTTTTTTTTTTTTTTCGTTTTGAAACTCTAGCACGTGAACTCTGACTGAGAATTTTTGAAAACTGCTTTGATCGAGCAAGCATAAACTTTGGACCAATCAGAGTACACCTTGCGACTCATCCGGTAGAGGTGTAATGGCCGTTTGCTTACCAAGGTGTATCCTGGCCGCTTCAGCGATAAACATGCCGAAATTCACCATTATAAGACAATAAGTAAGGTAAAGCGACCAGAAGTGAATGCAAGACATGTTGGACCTACCTTCATTTAAATAAAAAACACGGGTATGATGACGTGAACAACATGATGTGAATTTTTTATTTTCTTAATGTACGCCCTTCTCGTCGCCTTCGGTTACTGTTCCGGCCGTCACTACGATAAGGGGGAGGGGGGGAGCGTTGTAGGAGAAATAGCAGGGAGGGGAGAATGGAGCGTGCTACGGCGAATAGGTATTCTAGGCCTACCTATGTCGTTGGGCATGTTTTATTGCCGTTGATGCGTGACTGAGTACAATTCTGCACGCCATGTGTGATCTGGTTAGGCCTACATGTAGCACCTTGTCACTTCTGATCAAGACTAAGACGCATGAACTGCGATTGGAAGTTTACGATTTGAAGTTCATGATAGGCCTAGGTCTATGACTTATACGGCCTTGCGATTAATTGCCAATACTATTTAAATTTTGTCGGCAAATGTGATATTGGTTTTATATAAGTAGAATTGTATGTAGGCCTACATGATATTGTGATAGGCTCACGGGCTGATGAAAGTATACCATGATCTACGAAAAAAGCCTCTAAGCAGTCTGACGTCCAGCTGGTTAGAAGGGCTACTCCAGAATGTCTCCTCATTGGCGGGGGTCTACGGGAATAAAAACCTTCGCTCGCGGCATTGATTCTTTGATTAATAGCCAATTTAAAATTTAGTACAACTTAATGATGATAAGCTTACGCCATTACTACCATGTTCCTTGAAAAGGAACCTGACCTTTATGGAAAAAAAAAATACCCCCACCCACCCACACCCACTTTTCTCAGTATGTTAGAACTATTCCTATGCATGATGATGTTTTTTGTTCCTATGTGTAGCCTAAAGCCCAGCATTAAAGGCCGGCATCAACAGTCTGGTCGGCAGTCATGATTAAGGCCGAAGACCATCCCTCTTTTATCTTATTTTATCTTATTATTATTATTATTATTTTTTATTTTGCGGTAGATGTGTTTTGTTTTTAGGTGTTTTTTGTTGTGTTTTCGTTTTTTTTTTTTCTTGTACTGTAATTAATTTTGAGTGATGACACGAGAAAACCGATTCTCCATCTGGCCTAATAGCAGACTATTGTAGGGGTCGCATTTAGAATGTATGAATAGGATGGATTTGCACACCTAGCGTAAACATCATCACGTAATATATAAAGGGTAAATAACCCCCCCCCCCCCGCCCAACCAAATCAAAAAAAAAAAAGGGGGGGGGGGCATGAGAGGTGTTTGGTTCTTGGATATATTCGTTTTATAGTTAGCTGCAGGATTTTTTCTGCATTGCAAGAAAATTACTTTTGGTCTTTCATGAATTACCCTGTAATTTAATCTTTCACACACAAGAAAGCTCTTCCAGGTGCATTAAGTTGCTTTTATTTTATCTAACAGGCATGTGGGTGAGGTGAAGGTGACCTTATTCTGGCCTTTGTATTATCTGAAACAAAAATGTGATACCTTGAACATTTCAACCGACAAGATAGCACCAGAAATAATTTAACCCCTTTTCTGTGGAAATAGCACAGATGTAAAAGGTGTTGTCTGGTGTATATTTGTACCAAACTGAATTCTTCCACAGAGCACAAGCTCAGCCTGAAATTAGATCAGACCTATCAAAGATAGCACGCTCAATCCTCGTCGAAGATAACTGTTGACGCAGTCTGTTTCTAAGATAAAAACGTCAAGTGAATACAAAAATATCTCATTATCCTAGACCATCTAAGAGAGGGGTCGCTGCGCTATTAATGGATTAAACTGACCACTTTGAATAATATTTTCCCAGATCACATGTCAATGCTTTGCTATTGAAGGAATAGAATTTTTCCAGATCGCTTTCAGAAATAAAACATGTCAAAAGTGCACGACCCCAAAACGGACCTGCGGTCCTTACAGGGTTTTGAATAGGCCTATCATATTGATAAATGTTTTGGAGTTTTAGTACTGTAATATGTGAATGAGGAAATGGAAGAATTTATTTTGTGGTTTTGAGAATTGAGAATTCACAATGGCTAAACCTTGGGCCATCAAGACAGACCTACCTACCCTCGATCATCATCATCATACCACAATAACTAATACTACATGATTTACCGCTGCGATATGAAGTATTGCAACGAAGAAGAAGAAGAAGAAGAAGAAGAAGAAGAAGAAGAAGAAGAAGAAGAAGAAGAAGAAGAAGAAGAAGAAGAAGAAGAAGAAGAAGAAGAAGAAGAAGAAGAAGAAGAAGAAGAAGAAGAAGAAGAAGAAGAAGAAGAAGAAGAAGAAGAAGAAGAAGAAGAAGAAGAAGAAGAAGAAGAAGAAGAAGAAGAAGAAGAAGAACTGTGTGTACGCGTATTACAAGTATGAAATGTGTTGCATATCTAGAGGGCCACCAGATTAATTAAATTGAATAATTAAAGGAGCCTTACCTGTAAGGTGAGGTTTGATTGAAATTCTACCGAGATAAATATAGAAGTTAGGGATCACCTGAAATGACGACGGTATCACCAAACTTATGGCTTGAACGTGATGGTTGGACACGCTCCCAACAGGGTCTGAGATCGGTGGACACGTGATCCATATGTTATGTTTTCAGCTTGGTAGAACATAAATCAAACTTCACCTTGTAGGTAAGGCTCGTTTAATTATACATTTCTACCTCACTAAAATAGCACCCAGGGCTTTAGAGAATATGTTCCCAAATGCCACACAATGACTCTAAGACAAATCCCAATTAGGGAACTTATTTCCATTTCCTAAATTCAACACTCTACAATTACAAATGAGATAGTTGTGAAACTATTGATCACTGTGAAGCAAGAACTCTATCAAACGTTCTAACACTACTTCTGATTTAAAAGTGACTTGGAGGAAAAGCACGGAGACAGATAAACGGAATATTGTAAAATCTACAAAACAAAACAAAATAAAACAAAACAAAAACACTTGTTCTTCCCGCTGCATCCCGCAGTTCTCAGGATAGTATCCAATGGTACCTTTGCTCGTGAAGCTGCAATGGCGGATGCTGATATTGTTGAGTGAGCTGAAAAAATAGTTTTGTCCACCCCTGATTGCAAAGCATATCTTTAATCCACGTAGACATTGTGCTGCTGAAGATTTTTATTCGTAGGATAGCCTGTTAATTTTGTGCACTCAAGTGTTTTGCAGGGCTGCTTTGTTTCAAGATACCTCCAATTCTGTTCGACACACGAGTAAAGCTTATTTTTCTTGTGTCTATGATTCCAAAATCTGGCCACTCTGACTGATAATAATTTAAACAGACATGTAAGTTTCCTATTCTTAAATTAAAAAATCTAGTTGTTTTGAAAATTTGCCCAAAAAAAAATAGTAATACAAAAGATGTTGCCCATATGATGTTATGTCATGGCAAGCCCGTCTGTCAATGAAAACACATTTGAAAATACGTTTAACAAATAGGTTGTTTCCACTGATTCTGCTCTATGCATGTAACCCGCTTTCTGTAATTCATTTTTCTCTCTGACAGGTTTGCTAAGAGCATCACGGAAGGGGAACTTTGGAACCAGGATCATGGAACTGGAAAGTCTCCCATATTGTCGGTTGAGACCTCGATTTTCATACTCAGAACTCCAAAACTGTGTGCCAATATATGGAAGGAGTTTCATAAATAGGCCCAGCAGTCTTCTTAATTCACATTCGAGCCATTTTGAATGCCTTCAAGCAGTTTGTCCATCATCTGAACCAGCCCAAAGTACCACTTTGAAAAAGTTGTCCTGTACAGTTTATAATCCCAAGTCTCTCTGATGTTGGCTGTTCCTACACCTTCTTCCAGATCTCCAGTTTTCTGGCCAGAGGTAATGATCTGGCACTGTTTTAACATTTTCACCTGACATTTAAGGTCCCCATCTCTTGTTTAGAACAATGATGTGATAAGAGTTACGTAAAAAAAAGCCTCCAGTTTTGATTTAGAACAAGCCTGTGATTCAATCATTTCAACGGACATGGTATTTGGTCCTTTAGCTCACGTTTCTCTATCAAGGAATCTCTGTATACTTTGCTGGTGCCTGGATGAAAACGCGACTACAATTCCAATAGAATTGTGGCAACTTCTGTATTCATTCATGATCATGCAACCACAGCTCTCTTCACATACAAAGTATGTTTGTAATGCCTCCAAACTGGCAGTCTGTTTGGTAATTTTCTGTTTGATTGCTTTCATTTTCGTAACTTTGACTCGTGGATTAAAAACACTCATTGAATCCATGCAAGCGTCAGATTTGGAATCAAACCCATTGCTGTTGTCATATTCGTCACTGCTTCACCCTCACTATCGTGGGCACCGCCATATTGACTCTCGTATGAGTCTGATGTCTCATGGTCGAGACCTTTTTCCGCTTGCTGATGCTGGTGCCAACTTGCGCTTTTTGGATATTTGGTCTGCCTATCCATGCGCCGGGTTACCGTTACCTGATCTGCTATGGATGTTGCTGTTCATGGTTGCCATTTAGCTTGGAATTGTGTGGCTTCCTGTGGATGTGTCGCTGGTTGAAGTCTAGGCAGGAATAAAAGCCCTGAGCTAGTTTCTACATGCTCCGTCAGTTTGACAATATAATTGTCCTGTAAAAATTCCTTGCCCATGAAAGTTACAATGTCTGACCCAGTAGCCTGCAGCATTTCGCCCGTCTGGCTATTTTCATCCTCTATTTCTTATGAGCTCTGAGTTCTTTGACCATCATGGTCATTGTCTTTGTGCATTGATGGAGTGACTTTCCACTTCAATGTGACGTTAGTGTTCATCGCATTGTGGTGGTCCTTGTTGCCCTGGGCCTGCTTTTAATTTTTTTTCTGTATCTACATTATGACATTGCCATGCACATTCTCAGTGAGATTGGTTTAATTATGCCCACCCCCGGGGAAATATAGCGATTACTTTGTCTGTATGTGTGTCCCGATCGACAGTTTTCGCGCAATAATTCAAAAAGGTCTTTGTTTAAGGCTTTCATGTCACATATATGCTTAAAGTCCTGAATAAGGTCTCAGACGAGTATGAAGATGAGTGACTTTGACTTAATTCGGAAAGCCACAGAGTCATTTTGGTGAATTTGGTTTTGACACTATAACTTAAAAAAGTTTTTGACATAGGCCTGTCAAATTGCAGGTAATTAGAGTTCTACATAGGGTCTCGAACAAGTTTTAAAATAGGCGACATTGACCCAATTCCCAAGGTCACAGAGCCATTTAAAGGGGTTTGGCTTTCAATAGATTTTTTTTTTTGCAAAAGTTATTTATGTGTCACTTGCTTATAGTCCTGATAGGTCTCAGACGAGTTTGGAGGTGGGTGACCTATGCCTAACTACCAAGGCTACAAATCCATTTTATTGATAGTTTTTTACGCGTTATTTGGAGAATTGTTTACATGGGCCTGTTAAATTGCAGGTGATTGCAGTCCCACATAATGTCTTGGACGAGTTTGAAGATGGGTGCCCTTGACTCAATTCCCAAGGTCACGGAATCATTTTAATGAATTTGGTTTTCACACGACAACTTGAAATGTTTTTGACACAGACCTCTCTTATTGCATAGGGGTTTAGTCCTATTAAAGGTCTTGGATGCGTTCGACCTGGACCTGAATCCCAAGGTCACAGATCCATTTTAGTGAATGTGGTTTTGATGCAATAACTTGAAAATATTTTACATAGGACTTTCATATTGCACATGCTTTTAGTCCTGAATAAGGTCTCGGACGGCTCTGAAGCGTGACCTTGACCAATTCCCAAGGTAATTTTCGTGAATTCCATTTCCACATGCTAGTTCGAAAAGTTTTTGACTTAGGCCTATCAAATGCAGATGGTTACAGTACTGCATAAGTTCTCGGAGCCACAGAGTCATTTTGGTGAATGTGGTTTTGACACTATAACTTAAAAAAGTTTTTGACATAGGCCTGTCAAATTGCAGGTAATTAGAGTTCTACATAGGGTCTCGAACAAGTTTTTAAAATAGGTGACCTTGACCCAATTACCAAGGTCACAGAGCCATTTTCGCGAGTTTGATTTTCACGCGGTAACTTGAAAGGGTTTGTGCATAAAGGTTTCATATTGCACATGCTTATAGGCCTGAATAAGGTCTAGGATGGGTTCGAAGATAAGTGACTTTGACCCATTCCCAAGGTGACATTGTAGTGAATCTGGTTTTCACGTGATAACTTGAAAATTTTTTGCATAGAGCTTTCATATTGCACATGCTTATAATTCTGAATAAGGTCTCGGATGAATTCCAAAATGGGTTACCTTGACCAAATAATCCGAACGTCAATAACCATGGAAGGGAACTTTCGTACTAAAGTATGGGAATGTCTTCGTCATTTCACGGGGTTCTTGAGGGCTATTTCGGTAAGGTAGAGTTAGCATCCACCACAAATTGAATTCTGCATCAACAACTACTTGCCACACTCAGTAATACAACGATGTATCCATCTCGAAAAAGATGTGGCGCGGACGGTGGTTAAGACATTGCTGCTTGACGAATGATGTTGATGCTCAGTCATTATGGCCTCACCCACTCCATTCCCAGCCACGAACCCTTTTGTCACGTGCACGATCTTATTGAAGAACAGACTTTTTTCAGATTTAGTACAATGCTACACCTTAAGTTTAAAATTGAAGAGACCAGAAAGGATAGTTTCAAGATATTTGTTCTGCACGGCTGTAATAGGCTTACAGCAGATGAAACTGAAAAATGGCGGTGATCACAGGTACGTTTAATTCCAGGGGATCAAATGAACTTTAAAAATAAACGACAGGTTATGTGTTAACAAACTCGCATTAAATACAGACAAAACTAAACACATGGCTTTTCATACACCCCAAAAGATACTGACATGCTAATGTCACTTGCTTCTGGCTGATGTTTAACATTTGAACCAATGTACTTACTATATTTGGACATTCCAACACTTTTTTTTTGAAATACAACATCATGTCTTTAACTGCATGCCTAAAACACATCGAATTATATAATCGTGTTGTTTAGATTCTTATTGATGGTCATTTTAGGCCTAGAGGGCTTTTCTGATGGATTGATGTTGGTGTTGGTGTCGCTTCGTGGACTTATATGGATGATGATCATTGTTGAGATGGTGGTTGCAAGTAGTACCTTTTAAATACTGAATTTTATTGACATTTTCAACAAGTTAAGAACCTCCGCTTACAAATTCTCTGATGTGCTGCAAATTTTGGTCCCTTTTCATAAATTGTATGCTCCTGTATCTGCATGAATGATGCAACTGTTCAAGCCAATTTACTGAAATAGGCCTATAATTTCAAACAAAACTTTTTGCGTTCTGTCATGTGAAAACTAGATAAGGTTTTTTCCCCCTATGGACCTTTGCACTTACGTTTTGGTCTCTTTTGGGTAAATACGAACTATAAATGTATATGTTTCAGCTATACATACCAAGGAACATTGCCTTTGGTCGGAATTGACTTGGATTTGTTTCGTTAGGACTACGGTTTGGATATGGTAATGACACTTGTCTTATTTGACCTGCAGTGTGCATTGTGCTAAATTGCACCGTTATGAACATATAAGCTAATAACCATGTTCTTACACACACCAAAAAAAAAAAAAAAAAAAAACTTCCACAAAATAGCTGGGTGTGGTAATTGACAACAAATTAAACTGGTCACAACATATGACTTGCTTGGTCTCTAAAATAAGTTCTAAAGCACCCCTCCTATCTCGCCTAAAGCATGCACTGTCACCCGCACTATTGAATACCGCCTTTGAGAGTATTTGGTACAGTCTGAGAGACTATTCCAAGTCCCAACAACTAATTCTGCAGCGTTTCCAAAATAGAGCGGCTAAGATTACCACTGGTGATTTCGATTTTACCCACAGTGCAACTTTACTTATTCAAAAATTTGGCTGGACTAAATTAGCTCAACGCCGTCAATTTCATATTTCAACTCTAATGTAAAATCCCTAAACGAAATGGCTCCAAATATCCTGCAAACCAAATCCATTACGAGAAATACAGCTCTCTCCCTCAATACCAGAAGTAGCCTGAATGGCGATCTTCATATCCGGCGGCCACGCACTGAAAAATTTAAGCAATCCCTTCTTTACAAAGTACCGCTTATTTCCAGTTGTCTTCCCAGATCCACTAGACAAGCCGGTGACTTATCAGACTTTAAAACGAAACACCTTTCCCAAAAATAAGAACCAGGGTCAGACATGTTCACATATTCATGTTTTAAGCTGTGTGTCTTGATATCTGTATCTAAACATGTACTTTTATAGCTGTTCTGTTTATTTCTTTTATTGTATATATATATATATATATATATATATATATATATATATATATATATATATATATATATATATATATATATATATATATATTGTATTATCTTATGTTGTCTTGTATTGTGCTATACTATGTTTTTAAATAATATTCATTTCATTGTAACCTTGGCCCAATGGAAGAACAGTTTTCACTGAATCCGCCACCCAGTATAAATATATTTTAATCAATAAATAAATGAAAAGTAGAAACTACCTGGACCACCTGTACAAACCGAGGGGAATCTTCATAAGTACTGCAACAATGGACATCCTGCACCAGAAATGTTAACCAAACTCCATGGTGACACCTACTCCTCACTTTGAAACTCTCCAAACAATGAAGCTCTATATCGCTGCTGACCCTGTGTTTATTTTTCAATATAATTGGACAAGTCATATTTGAGTAGTTGTTGACATTGAGTAAATGAGTACTTGGGCATGTCAGAAATAGATGAAAGTCGTTAGCATTTAAGTGAAAAAACATGTTATTAAAACATGTTTTTTTTCAGCCAAATTCTAAGTACAATTAGGTAAACTTGTAACTGTCGTAGGCCCCTGCTTGCGATCGGTAGTCCAGGGAGGGGGGAGGGTCAATTTGACAGCCAACATGCAAGCATCAAATGTCTGAAAGGTGAATATTAAAACAGAATGATGCCAAAAGATAAAATTATGTAGCGAAACAGGAAAGCCTTAAAACTCAAAAATTATTACAGCAAACTTTTAAACAATCTCTGGATATCAACAGCAAAATTTGTAGGGGATGTCAAAAAGGAATGAAAGTCATTATCTTTTAAGTCAAGAAAATTTAATCTAAATGTAGTTTTTTAACTATATTCCAAGCACAATTAGGCAAGCTTGTCGTCGGCTACTGCTTGCTTTCGATGGCCCCTGTGGGTTTAACATGACAGCAAACATGTTAGCATAAAATGTCTGAAAGGTGAATATAAAAAAATAATGATGTCAAAAGATAAAATTTAGTAGCAAAACAGGCAAGTCTAAAATCTAAAAAAGCATAAGATCAAACTTTCCAAAAATCTATGGATATTTATAAATTTGTAGAAATATTGGATCAAATGTACCTGTTTTAATCCCTTTGGCTTACGTTTATTGTAAAAATACTTGGTTCTGGATCTCAAATCTCAAAGTTCGTGACAAAAAATGTGTTATACTCAATAGCTTTCGAAATAGTACTGTCAGGGAAAGGATAGTTAACTACCTCAACGTTACACTCATCAATTTTGTGATAGACTTTTATGCAAAACCTGCCATATACATGACCCGAATATACAAGTTCAGAAACACATATCATAAACCATCTAAATTGTCACCTTCAAAGGGATATATTTTGGGTAAATTTCTTTAGCAATTCCACTGGTATTTTGTATATTTACACAAACAATTTCATCACTATATCTTCCACTTTGTTATTTTTTTCCACCCGGAAAGTCCCTTTTTTTATCAATTTAACCATATACTTAAATTCAAGCCAAGTTAAATATATATCAGCAAGTGACGTGGAGCAGTTGCTACCCGTTGTAATGCATTTTATTTGTTGAAAAACCAATGGTCTGGATTGAACAAAAGAATTATCCAAAGAGACCTTTTACAGCATCTAGCAAAATGTCAACAGTGTCAGATTTAACGTCACTTTTTCAGATATATTATGCGACCAATATGCTTTGTTTGAATATCAATTAATATATATGCTTGGTTCACCATCATGTTCAAAGATTTTGCTGAATAATTCCCAAGACAATTATTGACTTTTTCTCTGGGTATATTTGTGTACAGTGTAGAAAAATAAAAACATTTGATAATGTTTGCCTTTAAATCTTTGATTTTAGATACAAATTGGGAAGAATTGCTAATATTTTAAAACTTATTCACTCTAAGCCACATTCTAAGTACAATTAGGCAAACTTGTAACTGCCGTAGGCAGCTGCTTGCTACCGAGAGCCGGGGTTGGGTGTGTGTGTGGGTGGGGGGGGGGGGACCTAAAAGAAAACATGCAAGCTAAAAATGTCTGGAAGGTGAATATTGACTACAACATGATGCCAAAAGATGAAATTAAGCACCAAAACAGGCAAGTCCATTTTTTTAAATTATTACAGCAAAACTTTCTAACAATCTCTGGATATTCACAACAAAATTTGTAGGGATGTCAGAAAATAATAAAAGTCATCATTTTTTAAGGACAGCTAAGACACCAGAAACCCTGCATGCGGGAGTTTGAAATTTTAACGGTTTTTACAATATACATGTTCTTTCTACACGTTGGCACAGTTTCAAGCTCCTAACTAAAGTAGAAATATGGGGAAAAGGCAAAAAACACTCAGGCATGTGGACATCTCGACGTCCGCATGCTGTTCTTTTGGTTTCAACCGACAAGCAGAAAATGCACCCGTCAATCATACTTAAGAGTCGGCCACTTGGCTACAAATAGCAACGGCCTATTGCAAAACAAGAGTGGTATCACGGCGCCGCCGTAAAATCAGTTGACACGCCGAAAGTGTGTTTAGGGACAGGGAATGATGTGAACATGCCAATATGTCACAGCCTTAGTTGTTTACTTTCCAGTTATCTTGCTTGTTTTGCATTCAATTGAAGGAGGACTTGAAATGTTCAGGGGCAGCGGGGATCGTCAGAAAATGTCTCATCAAAGGCCATGGCGCGATGGATTACCCCAGTGGCCCTGCACACCAAAGGCAGGCGTAAAATTTGGAACTTTATCCAGGAATACCCATGTATATAATAATATTTTCTTGAACCCCGAGGGATGAGGAAATAAATGTATAAACAAATACATCGAATTAAACATAAACGTTTACTCAAGAGAAAACATAGTTAATGGCGATACAAAGCTCAGGTTGGAAAGAGAAACCAGAAAAGATGATTTGCTGCATAGCAATCAGTGTGTGAGCCTTCAAAGCTAATTGGTATTACAATGTACAATTGGCATTTCAGTACTACAGTATATTATCGGTACGACAATGTGCAATGGGTACTTCACGTACACCAGTGTTTGATCTATACCACAATGTGCAATGGGTACTTCAAGTATAACAGTGTATGATCGGCACGACAGTGTACAATGGGTAAATTAGTACTACAGCGTTTGATTGGTACAACAGTGTTACGACAGTGTACAACGGACACTTCCGTACTAGAGTCCATAACATATACAACCAGTTAGCATAGTCTACTTGTTTTCTAGGAATAACATGAGGTACTACTCTCTATTAAAACAGAGGAAACACATTTCTTTACAACCAAGGTTTGTTAATATGCAACCTCCTGTGGCACCTATCTAGTCCTATCTGCTAAGGGTAATTAGCCTCTTGATCAACAAATTAACTGCCACCCAAGCCAGTTGGGTTCATCAAACGAGGCAGTACCTTTTATCAGATAAGGCTTGCTAGGAGCTGCAGGAGGCAGCATATTAATAAACCTTGATTGCAGACAAACAAGGTACCTCTTGGACCATCTATTTTTAACAGAGACTAGGAAAGCATGATGTTGGGAAGCCGCGCTTCACACAAAGCAGCCTCAGTGTAACAAGGTCCAAGTGTCACTTGCACTTTATGCACCAAAGCTATCTCTTAGATCATGGAAAATACTTTTTTCATTTGCCTCAAAGTACTTTAACTCAACTTAAGTCCAATTTTACCACATAAACTTCTGTGTCTTACACAACCCAGTTAAGCTTGTGTGCAAGCCTTCTGGTGTACGTGATGCAGGCACAACATGCCAGAGTGCATACAGAAGTTATGCAACTTTTATGCATACTAATTGGCAACATCTTGAAATAGCGCGCTGTCACAGCTCAGGTACCAAGTGACGAGGGAGATGGTGGGGTGGCCCCACCTGACTTTTCACCAGTGGTTGTGCACTTGTAAATGAAGCTCCTTACCATTCATTCGAGTTCAGGACAACATATTACTCAAAGCCACACTGCATCTTCCACCATACCCCGATCCTGTGGTTCCACTTTCACCAACATGCCCGGTCTGTTGCTAGGCAGCTGACTTTACCCCGTTCAGAGACTAGGAATCCCTAGTCTCAGCCCCAATTCAGATCCAATGCATATATACATACACCCGGAAAGTGAATTTGTAAGTTTCATTTGATTTAACCGAATCAAGCAGCTACACAGTCAAGGAAGATATAAATGGAAGTGAATGGCAGGCTAACATATCTTTTTATGACAGAGTCAACCTTCAGAATCCATTGCATTTTAAATTTCTCTCACCAGGTGTCACTAATTTTTAGAGAGGTGCACAAATCTAAGTGCATACTTTTGAAGGTATTCAAGATTTGAAATTTCAAATGCCCTTAATTTGCATCATTCAATTGTGCAGCCTTCGTTACCAATTCATCAGATGGTGACTAGTACATAACATAGGAGTAGAATTTGAAATGGCATCTCTATGTATTATAGCTTTGAAGTTATGCAAGATAAAAAATTCCCAATGGTGCCACTTAGCATAATTTAAATTGCTACAACTTTTGTTTCAATCAATTAGGTGCACAATAGTCAACAACCCCCCTAGTAGAAGTGGGAATGACGTCTCTGTCTTTCATAGTTTTGAAGATATTCAAGATTGACAGTTACGAATAATGTCGATTAGCATAATTTGAATTGATACAACACTCGTTTTAGATTCATTACATGCGCAATGGTCAATAAACCCCTAGTAGAAGATAGAATGACATCTCTATCTTTAAACATTTTGACGATATTCAAGATTTAAAACTTCAACGGCTGCCAAATACCGTTATTTAAATTAATACAACTTTTGTTATTATATGCGCAATGGTCAGTAACCTTCTGGTAAAATTTGGAATGATATCTCTATCTATTACAGTTTTGAAGATATTCACGATTGAAAAGCTTGAATACTGCTAATTGGCACAATTTAAGGTGGAAGGTCTGAAGCCATCACTTTTTCATATTTTTGGATAGTCTGATACTTAAACACATGCTCTCAAAAACCTGAGATGTGTGCACATAAAATTTATATGAGGTAACTGATCTCGAAACTTTTGTTGACAATGAAAAGTTTAAACAGTGCCAGACACATGGCTATGTTTGCATGGGCATGATAATGAACCATGTCATTGTTTGCACAGTCATTAGTCCATGACCCCTGGAAAACAATTGAGCTATTGACAAGGGTCGCTCATAGGAAACCATTAGCCGTGGAGAGAAGAATGGGCCAGTTCAGACGAATCACTACCATTGTTCTGATTACTTTGAAATTCTTTATTGATGTAAAAACAAATTCGCACAATCCGCTTCCTGGTCCCCGAATATGGAAAGCCGCACGTGAACCCACACCCAAACAAGCCAAGTGTGGGATTCCCAAGTTAAAAAAAAATCGAGATTTAAGCCACAAAATATACTTTTGTTTAATGAAAACATCAAAGGGGTAAAGGTACAAGTTTATTTCACACAATAATTAAAACACAGGACAGAAGAAATGAGTATGTGTCATATTACAGCCATAAATGTGTAAGAATTGGCAACTTTTTCTTTTAATGCAATTTTCGCGGGAATGTTTTTTGCTCAAGCTCTGCAATTTGTATCTCGCCTCACAAATGTAAAAATTGCTCTACCACATTAAAATCAACAGACATTAAAAGAAAAATATCATATCCAGGAACGGTTCCCAGGATTTTTTTTCCTGACAACCCCTTCCGTGACTTTTGGAGCAATTTATAGAAGGAAAATGAACAACCTGTCAGGACTAAATTACAAAATAGAGAGAATGCTACAAAATCTCCAAAAATTTCAATCCTGCAAAAAAAAACTCTATGGATACAAACCTATGGATATGTAGTAATCAGAAAATATATAGGTTTAATGTACTTGTGAAATAATTAAATGGGTAATTGCGATCCAAAGTTGCCAGTCTCACTGCGCACTAGATTTACAGCTTCCACCTTAAATTGCTGCAACCTTTGTTTTAGATTCATTATATGCGCAATGGTCAGTAGAAGTTAAAATGATATCTGTATCAATAATAGTTTTGAAGACATTCAAGATTTAAAATTTCAAATGCCGCTAGTAAGCATAATTTAAATTACTACAACTATTGTTTTAGATTCATTAACTGCGCAATGATCAGTAACCCCCTAGAAGTTGAAATGTCATCTCTATCTATAATAGTCATGAAGATATACAAGATTTAAAATTTCAACTGCTGCTAATTAGCATTATTTAATTATCATAACTTTTGTTTTGAATTCATCAGATGCGCAATGGTCGATAACACTCGAGTACAAGTTGGAATGACATCTGTGTCTAGTATAGTTTTGAAGATATTAAAACTTGCATGATATGACGCTGTCAGAGTCTTCATGCCGTATGAATAAATGGATGACTTGATCTGACAGACATGTATAACTGTGCTTGTCTGCTGTGTTTCATTATAATTCAGTCATGCTATTAACAATGTACAGGCAAATTAAGTGTTACTTAAATCTTGTTAATTGCCATCAGAATACACCATTTGATGTATAATTTTTGAAAAACACCCGAGCTTGGGAGAGAGGTCCGCCCTCTCCAAAGCCCTCTCCGCCTGCCCACGCTCAGTCCTTGCACTCCCTTGCTTAAACTTCCTGATTTTGGAACCTGAAATGTTGACAAGTGTGGAAACAGCGCTAAGTAAGTTTTAAGCTTTATGGATGTTAGCAAACGCATATCATCACCAAATAAAAGGAAATACTATTAGTTACTTCATGTCTGTTCAAGGGATACAAGAAAATAACCACGTGGAAAGATTTATGCCCCATTCAGCCGTTGTTTTCATGGGATACAAATCTTTCCACGTGGATATTTTCTTGTATCCGCTGAACAGACAGATAGTGACGATTTTACCCTCTAATAGGACTATAAATGTGGAATAAAAACTACTGACAAACATGTGAAAAACATAACAATTTATTGAATAACATCAACCACTCAACAACATTTAGAATATAAAATTTTGCAATAAGGTCTTTTTTCAACTGAAGCAGGGCTATTGTTTACTGATATGAGGCGTTTGATTCATGCGCCTGATCGGAAAACAGATATACAGAATTTGTATACCTATCTCTTTTGGTGATCACGTCCAAAACGAGCCTAAACTATGTATACCCATGATGGTGCTCATTAATATTCACGAGCCTGATCGCAAAGCAGGTATACAGAATTTGTATACTTGTTTGTTGATCAGGAAGAATACTAAACAGGGACTACAGGCAATTTTCTCTTATTTTTCAACCAATCAGCAAACGTAAGTTTCGTCTCTTCCAGGATTAAGATATAAACATATGTGGCACTCTCTCCTTGTGTATGCCTGCTAACTCGTGACAGTATCAAAGCTGATATAATCGATAAACTGTGGTCGGTCTAAACATCGAAATACATTGAATTACACACAAATTTATATGTTGGATCGCCGAATTATATTCAAATGAACTGACATATAAAATTCAAACATCTCTAGACTAGAATTTGTCAAATTTGATTAATCAGGTACCTTTTCAAATTTAAAGCCCACATAAAAATAATCAGGTTTATCGTCAGTGTTTTTCTAAAAGAAAACATGACGAAGGAGGGAGGGATTTTTTAAACCTTCCCCTTCCCTTTAAATGATTTACTGTATTAAAGCTTTTGACAAGTACCCATTGCCCATACAGGTCATTTACTCATTCAGAATGTCACAAAAATGTTGTAATATAGTTCTCTTAATCGGCGCTAGAGGCACTGACGGCTCAAGGCATTAATTGAAGTTTCATCAGCGATTTTTTTCGCAAATATTTACAAATAAAATGTTTCTCCAAAAACTGGTGCGGCATAAAAAAATATTAGATGATAACCCGGGATTTTTTATGTGGCCTAACCCAAAATAACCACAAAGTACCAAAATAAATCTCTGACTCTTCATATGTCATACACTAACCATACAACTGTTCAAATATTTTGCTTTGCTTATTTTAGAATGATCTGCACGTGAACTGGTTTGTGTCAGAGGCATATGAAAGTGGTAACGAATGAGTGGCAGAAAATTTGTATCTATATAATATATATATATACATTGCATTTATCTTAAGTAGGCCTGCATTAGTCAGAGATTTACAAACCTTGTGGACAATAAATGAGCTGGCCGTATGTTTATTATATAATGGAATCGTTCTGAAAAAAAAAAACAAAAAGAGAGAAAGAAAGAAAACAGCCATATTCAGATATACATAACGCCACATGTCACCGTAGTTATACTCTCGAACAGAACACAAAAGAAACCCCAGTAGAATGCGTAGTCTTGGTTCTGCAATAGGAACTTTCGGTATGAGGTTTCCAGTCCAGGTCAATTATGAGCTTGGTGCCCCGCGCCACACCATGCTGCGCCATGCCGCGTAGCGTATTTTGGACCTAACCGTTTTTCACAAATACCTGCTCAACTTGAGCAAACCGTATTGGTTCAGAGGCAAATGATCAACATTAAAGGCCTTTGAAGCTTGTTCTCTCAGAAAAGATAATAGGATGAGAACCCCACGTAGGAAAGGTAATTCCAAGAACACGGCTGGGCGAAATTTAATCTGGTTAACGGCTTTTGATTTTGTAATGTCTGAACTGCAAAAGGATACAGCAATTTCAAAAATTTGCTTCGTTCTTTTTCTGTGAAATGAATAAATTCAACATCCTGGAAAACAAAGGGAAAATTGAAATGTCAAACCTAAAGGATGAATGACAGAAAAACTAAGCCAAACATACAAAAAATCGCAGGAATTATTTTGTTGCCAATATCTCAGGATAACATGCAAGTGTAATCATGATTTTATCAGAAATAATTAGTGACTTTTATCAATATTTATGGAGTGGTTGGTTTGTGGTCAACTTTCGATTAGTGATTTAACAATTAACATCACTGACTCCCAGACTCGGGGTATATAAATTCTTTGGCGTATGACGATCACACACATAGTATATGATTTGTTACCCTAACGCAAATACGTTCTGACCTAGAAACGATTACAGTGGGATATTTTTTTGGTGTCTTAGCTGTCCTTAAACCAAGAAAATGTGATCAAAATACAGTTTCTTAACCAGATTCTAAGTACAATTAGGGAAACCTGTAACTGTCATTGGTCCCTGCTTGCTACCGATAGCCCCTGGGGCTTTAACTTGGCAGAAAACATGCTGGCTGTGCTTTCTAAATTTATAACTACAATTTTGTGTCAATCAAAGCCGCATATTGAATATCTCGAAGAGGTTTGCACGCACTTTCACCATACCCCGAGTAACATAAATTTTATGTTTATCTTATAATTTGATAAAACTACACTTGCAAATTTGACATCATTTTGACCGAGATATCTGCAGGGCAATAGGTTCAAAGTTATGCACAATGAATTTCGCGCTGGACTACTAAGTCCTGGTTGAGCAAAGTGACGTCACCCAAGCCTCGCTGTGGTCTGCAAACGGAGCTACATACCAATCCTACCATATCTAGGCAGGGCTTTCTTTTCTAATGGCTTTTACAAGCATGAAGCTGTGCACTGCGATCCGTGAGTATATACTTGTTATTTTGTTTTCATTATACTTGGTTGAGCGTGTCCATGAAATTTATTTTGGTGGCATTTTCGTACCGTGCTCTGAAATGTTCTACGATATTTATTTGACATGTTGTGTCTAACTTGTACATGAACGGTCCCTTACCCTGACATGAGGCAGTACTTCTTTGTAGATTTTTCAGATAACACATCTTTAAATGGGTATATTTTGCACACATGTTTCACACTTGTTTCAGCGCTATTCTGAATTTTGTCATTGTGTTTTGTAAAATGATGAAACCGTTTCGGTGTCACAATTGTAGCGTGTATACATACAATTTTGCAAACATAGATTATTCCTTCATGTATATGTTATAGTATAATGGCAAATTCACAAACAGGCTAAAGGATTTTTTATGGTTGTTATTTTGTAGTTGCTCTTAGTCTTTGTGGAAATGTTTGGGCATTTGAATGCCCCCGGGACGCAAATGGCGACTGTGTAGACGGAAATTTCCCAGACCCAATTGACTGTGAAAGATTCTTCATGTGTACACATTGCACACCTCGTCATAGACAATGTCAAGATGGCCTTCATTTCTCCCCACCACACGATGCATGCTTGTGGCCACATGAAGCCAATTGCATTGGTAAGCGTGAATTGTAAAAGATTCGGCCGGCAGAGCAGTTTGCAATTCAAACACGCCGTACTTCCATCATCCATGATTTCAAATGAGGATGTCCCAAGATTTTTCATTTCAAAATGTGTTTGACAGAGTAAATGAGCGCATGTCGTTTTAAACCCTTTCCAACATAGTCTGCCATTAACAATTCTGAGCAACCTATCATTAACAAAGTGCCAGATTGTATAATTGTAAGTTCTGGTTTGCTTTGGTATACCAATCATGCAACCAGTTCAGCTTTACAGTACCATCGATGTTGGTATCATAAATTTAGGACAGCCCATCGCGTGCCAACCTAACTGCATTTTTGTCCTGCAATAAAAAGAGAGTCATTCGTAAGTACGATATATAACCGGCTTATAACGAGATGATGGGAAAAGCGACCAGGTCGGCACGAACCTGAAATATGATTATGTTTTTCAACAGAGGAAATGCAAAAGTGCAATTGAAGTTATATAAGGTTGAGATATGCATATCTTGCTTGTTGACATGGTGCCATAATGTTATTATTCATTTCCAGTGTCCACAACTACGCTCAGCCCAACCACCCCAACCACTCCTGAACCTCCACAAAGTAAGCAGCATCAAACATGTTCTTGCAAATTTGTGGCTGCACCGTAGATCGTGCTTCTTTCAGGTGTAAGGGACTTGATAGCTAGCATACACACAACTCATATATAACGTGATCCTACAGTGTGTATTCGTGTGTTTCGATCGATAGCTTTTGTTTATAGCATTCTATCAAAACATTTATTAGTTTGTTTGAGTGTTTTTATTTGCTACCTATATGTTTGTAATTCTGTTTCGTCATAGTATGTTCAGATCCGCAAATGGTATTTTAATTTTGCATGCTCGCTATTTTATTCTACAATAAAATGTTGCATGCTACATTAATATTTCATGATATATGTTGCATGAGACAATAATTTTTAAAACAAATGTTCATGCTATATTCTGCTTTAAAATACATCTTACTATCTTACAGTGTTATGATGAATGATGTGTTATTTCTGTCACAGCTGCAGCTGATGCGTTCTTTGTTGGCCGGACCAGAGACAACCAAGGAATAACAGACCCAATCTTTTTTGATCACGTCACAACCAACGTTCGCGGTTCATTTGATATGGCGAGTGGTAAATTCAAAGCAAAATTCGGGGGCATATATGTTGTCTCTTTCAGCGCTGGAGCAAGAGCCGCTGGACGCGTGGACTATGGTCTCAAAATTAACGACCAGCGTGTGTCAGACATTTACCGAACCAGCAGAATCGCCAACGATGTGGACACACTGACGAAAGATGTTATGGTTAAGATAAAAGCCGGGCAGACGATGTCCATGAACAGCCTGGAAGCCTCTGGCATCTATAGTGATGACCGCTTGCTGACGTCATTCTCTGCTTTCCGACTCACTGGTATGATGAAAACCAACATTGTGTTCGCCGTGGCAACTAAACTAAGTGCCTGCGCATGTTGTACCCCCGTGGTGGAGTTCGATAAAATTATCATTAATGAGGGAAATGGGTTTAATCCTAAAGACTACACATTCCATGTACCTGTCACAGGCACATATTTCATCAGTTTTAGTATGGGAACCAGGCGTTACTCCTTAGCCGCAATAAGCTTAAGGAAAAATGAAGAATATATTGCCAATATAAATAAGCTATCCTTCAACGCGAATGGTATAGATACGTATAGTCGCGCACTTTTAGTGCAACTTAAGGCAGGAGATGTTGTGCAATGTCATTTGGAAAACCCTAGTTTCCTGTACACAGACTACGGGCAACAAATACAAATGAACGGGTTTTTGTATGACCCCAAGCATGGTCGTAGGATTGCCTGGAGAGTAGGACGCTCTAAACCCCTTACAGTTATTTCACCCATAACTCCTGTCCCATTTGACAAAGTCCTTATAAACGAGGGCACTGCCTGGCAAGCATCAACCAACATTGTCAAAATCCCTGCAGATGGAGTGTATTATTTGACATTCAGTGCAGGGACATTGGGCAGAACAGCCTTAAAGTTGGCGCTTCTGAAGAACGGAAATGCAGTAGCAGAAGTTGTTCGTGCATCCACAGCTCACGATGATAAAGATTTTGCGGGCCGTTCCCTTATTCTGGCACTCCAAGCTGGGGATGAACTGATGCTCTCTGCGGGTAGAAATACAGGAATGTTCAGTGACCCCGCACATGCTACTTCTTTTAGTGGTTTCCTAATTTTCGGCTACGACAAATACATGACAGTATAGGTCAATTCTTTCTTACCAATTTAAAGCAATGTATTTGGACAGAAAGGGCCGCCGACTTCTCAATTGATGTCTGTCGTTGTCTTCCAATTGCGTATATTCTGCATGAAATATAGCAGAGATTAGTATGCCCTTTCTAAGACGGAGACGGTATGGCTACGCTGAGAAACAAATACACCGAATTATGGAGGGGTTAGTTTTGAGTAGAATTTGCAATTATATTTTGCCCTCAAGACTCTTTTCTGAAACATCTTTGAAACTAATATCAGCTGCAAATCACGTATATATAGAATTTGCCACTTGTGAATTTTTGAAACGTTTTTGTTCGTATAATGAATAAAGCATTGTATCATTTCTCATTTGTGCCCCTGTATCTTTACTTGACTGATATCAGGCCTTGATTGAACCCTTTCCTGCTCAGACCGCCCCAAATCACCCGGATGTAAATTGTCGTCTCTCTCAACGTTTTTATTTATCTTTCTCGTTACTTGAAACAGTTTTGCTGAGCTTTGCACGTACGACCGTTCATTACGGCACATCCTAAGTCACTAGCTTTTCTGGGCGGAGGCTAGGGGTCATGCACCCAACCGCGCCGAAAAAAGCTATTGTCTCTACTCTCAGTTGGACTCTGACCGGGAATGGGTTCAAACGATGTAAAGCATTTAACTTGACACTATATTGTTAAAGAAGCTTATAAGATGACCGTTAGACTGCTGGTCAGGCAATAGATGTTCTGTCGGAACAGCTGTATCTTTGCACCTGAAAGTGGCCGTTGCTTAGCTTTGGGTCCGAGATTTTTTTTTTTTTTTTAATTGGGGGGGGGGGGGTAAAGTGCTAATCACTGCTATAGTTGTTTTCTCATTACTGTTGAATATGTAATGGTTAAAAAAAGATTCAAATTCCTCTTAAAGTTACCTTTCATTCAAATACCAGCAAGCCTAGTCTGAAACAAAAAGTAGTCTTAGTTAAGTTTTCCTCGGGACACTGTGCGTAATGCGCGACAAGTGTCCGGAGAAAAGCTGTTCTGTGTGACTCTATCTTAAATCAGCACTTAAAGGGTTAAGTATTCGTGGAGGTCAATACCCCCCCCCCCCGTACTTAAGATTACTTTTTCTTTTCGTCCACCTTTTAAGCAAAGGCAGCTGTAAACGGGAGAGTAGGATTGCTACATTGTATAATAAAATAATTCAAAGTATCAAATGTTACACTTCGATGATAATACAACACGTTATTCATTTATTTATGTTGGCAATTTTCTGGTATCAAAACTAAACGCAAAAACATAACAATAACAGTCTTCTGAATGAGTATATGCTGGTAATTGCATTACCCAGGAACAATATGTGCAAACCCTCACTGAAGTTCCAAAATTATGCATTATTTCAGAGTATGTATGGCCTAATTTGGAAATAGAATTAATGAATGTGTGAAAGGTCTCACATCAGGACATTTGGCCCTTTTAAAAGCGTATTAGTCATTGTTTTTTCCCTTCTCAGAAAGAGAAAATCAGCGCGTTAAAAGAGGTAGACAATTCGTGTTACTCACAACTAAAGCCTTACTTTCGATAAAGACATTTATTAGTTATGTTAAAAGATATCATAGAAAAATTGAATCTTGAAGCGCCTAAAGAAGATATCTTATTTATCCCATGAAGTATTGTGGAAGGCAATAATTATGCCCCGATTGGACAACTGTGACATTGCCTGAGAAAACCAGCATCCAGTATGTTAATGATCATATGTACAAACTAGAGAAACGCGCGACTTGTGCGTTGCCAGATATATGTTACCTGGGGCTTTCTTCTCCCCTTTTCGCAATATTGCATGGCTGTCTTCGGAAAACCGTATTGATGTCCGAAGATATACTTAGGTGTACGAGCGCCTAATCTATTTAGTCTTTGAGTATCCCTCTGGCTAACTGCAACTCATGTTTGGTTAACAATCGACTAACACATACTACAGCATGCTCTCTTTAACATGACCAAAATCTAAAATCTTTAAAATACTTTCTTGTCCTTCATTGGAGTAACAACATGGAATAATCCCCTTCGTAGTCCTGAACTTTTCATCATTCTAGCGTTTAAAACATGATTATCGTAAGTTCAAAACTGGTCAGTGTGTAAACATACATTACGATTTTTGTAAAATTACTTTTCATCTATTTTTGTAGTGACTTTTACTTAAAAAATGTATCTTCCAGTCGTCCATTCTGTAGTTTCCCATCTGTGTCACCATATAAACAAGCTATTATGCTTATTGTGTATATCCACCAATACTACTACTACTACTACAACTACTACTACTACTCCTACTACTACTACTACTACTACTACTACTACTGATAATAATGATGATAATAATAATAATAATAATAATAATAATAATAATAATAATAATAATAATAATAATAATAATAATAATAATAATAACGATGGTGGCTTATACTTTAATGCATGACCAAGGCAAAGGTGCATCCAGTCTTCATTATATTATATATTTCATTATTTGCCAGATAAATGTCATCAGTTGGCATATGCAATATTTAAAAAAATCAACTGCAGTGCACTTGCAGCCGGTTTGCTGCTTGAAGCAGTTTGCTATGGGAAATAATGTCGATGGAACGAACTAAAAAAAAAATAAAAATTTTGGAGACCTTAGGCGTAAAATTTTGATATCTAAAGTGGGTGTAAGTAGATGTTAATTCATCGTTTGTGTGTTTGATTCCGTGGAATATGTACGTTAAAGTCGCAAGGTTTGTTCTGTGATCTTTAAGGAAGTTAATGGATATCAATTTGTTCCAAACGCTCAAAATATTATGACACAATCAAGAAAAGACGATGTAGTACGAAATGGATGTTACGAAATGCTGGGTTAGAATAATAATTTAATACATACAATGTGTGTGTGTGTGTGTGTGTGTGTGTGTGTGTGTGTGTGTGTGTGTGTGTGTGTGCGTAATAAGTGGCGGTTTACTCGTGGTTTGGATGTTTGATTCAGTGGAACATGCACGTTGAAGTCGCAAGTTTTGTTGTGTGATCTTTAACGAAGTAGCAAATAGATATGAACATATTCCAAATGCTCAAAATATTAGGAAACAATCAGGAAAAGACGATGTAGTATAAAATGTTGGTAACGATATGCTGGGTTAGAATGTGACTTTAATATATATATATATATATGTATATAAAGGGTAGAACTTAGCAGCTAGACGTTAAGCAATCGTTAAGTAGTGACAGCTCAGCATTTAGCAGCCAGCACCAGGATGTTCCCTCTTGCGAGGGGCCATGTCACTTGTCACGCTTAACGGCATTTATCGTTAGACCTTTTGAGCCCACCCCACCCCCAACCGCTCCCCTTAACGTTAAAGTGAACCTCCGTGACACGAAACTGATCTTTTTCTTGTGCATGATTAGTCTGTTGTAGACAAAGATAGATGACCTATCAATACACAGGCCCAAGACTGGACTTCTAATAAACTTGTTATTACGCCTCTTCATCATGAAGCCCGACATCGGGCTTAAATATTTCCTCCAATAATCATTGTTTATTTTTTTTTTTACATATTGGGCAACTTTTTTACCCCAATCTTTAAAATGCGATCGTGGGTTTTGTCTCTGGCCTAGTCAGAGAGAAAAAGTTGGGCATGTAGGCGTGCTTTAGAGGACTACAAGTAAGCCTAGCAAAAGTATGAATGTGGATTTAACTCATTCCATACTATGGTCACAGGCCTTCGTCAGTGGTTCTGGCACTGCCTGGCAAGTCATGCTGCAGCTGCCCTTGCATTACCAGAACCACTGGCTTAAGACTATAGGCATGTTGGTACTAGAACGAAAACTCTTTTCATGACGAATTTAAATATGCAAGTGTTATCTCATATTTAGGTAAATATACGGAAAAATAGGGACTGGTATGGAATGAGTTAAGGATATCAAAGAGTCGCTCAAAGCCATCACGCAACTTCAAACGCATACCTTTGCAGCTGGTCATGTAAACTTTTATCGACGAAGATAGTCTGTAGAGACCTACACAATTGCGATAAAAAAGTTCCTGTATACTATGAAGAGAGGGTGTAGGAGGGGGTCTTAACAACATACTTTGATTTAAATATCTTACACTTCACTAGGAAGAAAAACCTTATTTATAGTTTACCCACAAGCAAGTAAAAAGAAATTTCTCTTTTATTTTTGACTGTGTCCACAGCTTGCCCTAGCACACTTTGCACACTGCGCGCAAAGTCTGCCGAGAAAAGCTGTTGACTGAGATCATGATTCCTGAAACTGAATTTAGACTAGGTATACTGGTATTTGAATGAATGTTCTTTCCATGTAGAATTTGAATTATAAAATTATCTCATGGATATAAATCACTATGTAGGGATGGTAATGTGGCAACGTCTGTAGGTCTATTCTGTGATTATATTGCAATATAGGTCGACCTGGAACTCACTTTGTTTTCTGATTTTTTCTCACTATCATATTCTTTTGTCGCGCTTTGAGCAGTTAACGTCAATAGGTGATGACCACCCCCCCCCACCTCCCATCCCCAACGTTAAATGCCGTTAAGCGTAACAAGTGACAAGACCCCTTAGCTGAGAAACGAGCTGCAACGTGATTTTCAGTTTTATTGCAAACGTTTTGTGTCACCAGCCGCAAACTAACGTTTGGTCAGACACTAAAATCCATGTGGATACTATCGGAAGTTTAGTCAAAGTAAACGTTGCATGAATTATTTGTTTCATTTGTCATGGACAAGACGACATGTTGCGGTGCAAACAAAGCCTGTTGTTTTTGTTTCATGTAATGGTTGGACAAGAGGGAGCTTGATCCTCGTGTCACGGATCATTTGCTTTCTCTCGAGGCAACGATCCAACATAGATCATCAGTCAAGTTGGATTTGAGTTGTACCGCTATGTTTTGATTGACCTGTTGTCGCTGAAATGAATTTTACTTGATAACACATACAATCTCTATAATAATTGCTGAAATGTTACAAAGTACCCATGGTATAATAAACAATATTTACATTTGTTATTTTTGTTAGCATTGAAAGAATAGGAACGGTAGTGTAGTTCATGAGGCAATGGTTACACTAGAGCATCTCGTGCAACCAACGTGCTGCGCAATAATATCCTCTTAACGCACTTTGTCATTATTTAAGCTTCCGCCGAAAGTACTGCCGAAGCGTTTGATTCATAGGCCTAAGCATAATGGGAAGACGGTATCAGATGATCAAGAATTGCATATATACTCGTCAAAACTTGCGTAAATGTTTTCTTTTACCGGTTTTGCATCTTTATTGAAATAAAGTTGTTGTGTCATTCGGAACTATTTTTTTCCTAGTTTTGTGTTCCAGGAGTTGCCTTGACAACTGATGGTGTAGTAGCCCCGTCTACTTGGCTCCTCCCACTTATAAACAAAAAGGCGATTTTTTGTAAATTACAAAGCTAAAAACGATTTTAAATCAACTATCAATGATAATACTTACTCTTATGTCAATAGAAATTGATGTTAAATGTAAATATATGTATATATGTATATACGGCGTGTCATCAGAAATGCCTGTCACACAAACTGCAACCATGTGCCCGTAATTACGCTAGAGATGAAGTTTAATTCTTAAATAACATGATTTTGGAGGGCGTCAGCGCCCGAGCGAAGCGAGGGTGCTAATGACAGTGAAGGGCTGCTAATCATTGATGAAGGGCCAGTGAAAAAGTGTTATACAGAATCATGTTATAATTATAAGTATTACTACTTCTAACAGTTCTATGAAGACTATACAGATAAGTGAAAATAAAGTGAAAAATATTTAATGCCAAGTAACGGAAAATGTAACAACAGATGATAAGGTCATAATATTATGGGCCAGAACACAGTGGCGAAAAATGTAATCATGAATTATGTATGCTCGTTTTTGTTCTTGGTAAGCTCACCTGCTGGGAAAATAAGCTTTGTTTAGAGTCAAGTTAGTTATAGGAGTTAGAATTAAACTTCAATATATTTCTGAAATTGTGCAAAATGTTGGAACTCATTAGTATACTGGGAGTCAACGTACCTGTCCATAGTATTTTCTCAACATATTATTTAATCTTGCGGGGTAGTCGCAATGTTTGCTTCACTTCTCCAACCGTTGTTCGATTTTTTTTTACAACGTACAACGCTACCCATGTAGTGGATGCTGGTTTTGAAAAAAAAATTTAAGTTCCGCAAGTTCTCCTCGCTGAGATCATTTTTTGACTATCGCTAGCTTCGTCAATTTGTGCCATTTTTATGTTCTAAGAAATGCACGGCAGGAAACTTTTACGGTTCAACTGTCGTCTCCATGCGAAAGGTCGCAGGTTCACGCTTTTGTGTAAACGTCAAAGGCAGCGGGCCGCTAAAGCATTAACACATGGGTCGAACGGGCAGTGCTTGGTTGCATGGCCTTACCGTTTGAGCAAATCGAATTAATCTACTGCAGAACGCCCTTCTCAGCAGTAATAATTAACATTAACTTTTAAGTAGATCTTAAAATCATGCATATTGCCGTCACGTATTTCGATGTGCATCTTGAATTTCGGGGGGGGGGGGGGGCAGTTGTCGTGTGAAATAAAGTATGCAGGTATGCAGCGATGTTGTAGATCGTCTTAACGACAAATGATGCTGAATGTGATCTAAATTTGGTGGCTATCACCACGATGTCCTTGAAGCTCCTCCAAGGGCAGAAAGTAGGAACAATGTGAGATAGTCATTGACAGCTGATACCATTATTCTGATTTCGTTGTTACCTTATATTACCTTTATCTTTCCCTATGATACACGAAAAAGGTCACATAAACGTGTCATATATTGGGAATGTGCCAGCAATATCCTAATTTATGGAGTCGCAAAGGAAACGAAGATGCTGGTTGGCGAATTTGACATAACTGGGCCATCAAATGATAGGCGTGTGACCCGACTGTGTCCCTCCTGTGACTGGTCTTGATGGTTACTGAGCGTCGTGCCACGATAAGCCGTAAAACTACATAACAAGCCTCAACTTTAAGTTTTAATACGTGGCGTCCCCTCAGTCCAGCTGTGCAAAAAACATGGCCATGTTTGCTACAGGTAAATGCACACTTTTTGCCTATATATCGTTTGCTTATCCTCACATAAAATGTACTTTTTGTTTTGTTTCAAGACAGAATTGAAAGGGCGCATTTAGGGCGTGGTGCTTATCGGCAACAGCCATGAAATTCGTAGGTTTGTTTCGATATCCAAACCTTTGCACCACAAATCTTGCAAGGTGTTTAGTTTTAACATTAGCTTTTTCGGAGAAGAAATCTGTATTACTATGAAATAAGTATACATATGATATGTTACAAAATAACAAAAAAGGAGACATTTGCCCAAGTAATTAATGTAAAGGACATACTTTTGTTTCTTCGACAGTTGTCAGGTATAGGTAGGTATCTAAAGATTCTGTGAGGATGACATTTATTTTATTTATTTATTGGTTTGTTTGTTTGTTTGTTTGTTTATTCATTTAAATGTTTGTTTGTTTATTCATTCATTTATTCACCAAAATATCCATATCTATTTGCTTATGATTTATTCCTTAAATTCTTACACGGACAAAACTTAAATCAAGGTTAATGCGCCAGGTGAATTATGTTGAATTCTGTTATGGAATATGACCTGCTGCATGTACATATACTATCATACTTGCTCACTTTCATTTACCGTGTAGACGAAGTTATTTATATATATATATATATATATATATATATATATATATATATATATATATATATATATATATATATATATATATATATATATATATATATATATAATGATGTAATTTATAATGATTGCCTGTAAAAGTGCATCTGTCATGTATTTTATTGCGTTTCCCTCCTGCACAGGAATTTTTATATTTTCGCTGGTGTTTCATGCCATGGCGAGATCTACGCCCCACAAAGTTGCAGGTAAGAACAGCTCTGAATGTATTCTGCCGAGCTTCCTGCTGCATATGTCTTCATCCTAAGCTAAACAGCCGCTGATATAAAGAATAAAGGAGGGGTACAGCTTTGCATTGGTTGGGTGGCGTACTCAGTGAACGACCTAGAAAGGGTCACATATGAAACAAGGTTTTATTGGTCAAGGCATTGCAACGTACTCAAAGTACTGGTTCAAAAAGTTAAAAACCAAATTATGTGAATGATATCAGCCTGTTACCTGTTTTATTGAGTATATAATATATTTCAATACGTGTTTGTAAATACAAATGCTTCTACCGCTTTCTCGTTTTACCTGCCTTTACATTTTTGTAGCGGTTATAACAACAATTTTGTATCTTTCTTTCACTGTCACGGTTTTGTTGAGTTGTTAAACGTTACGTTGATAAGCACAATGAAATCATTATAATTTCTAGTACGTTTTTGACACATCAAATGGTTCAGAACATTACAAATGGTTTAATAAACGTAGGTACCGTTATCCATTAAGTCGAACAGGCACGACTATCCAATAACTGGTATTCTGATCTGTAAGTGAAAAGCAAAGTCTCAAAAAAAGAATGGTAGCTGGAATATCTGTAAATGTATATATGACCAACGCCAACTTTCGTCGCCAAGAAACATTTCATTCTCACTGTCAATTGTAATATGTTTCAATTGGTCGTGTGGTCACAAGATTTTGCGAGGAGTACTGAACGTTTTTAGTGATGGAAACTGTAAACTCTTCAACCACAAGGAAATAAACATAAAATGAAATAAAACTTCAGGGAAAGTGTGAGCAATGATGCGAAAATTATACCACATACCCAAGAAATCATGCGGGAGTTGATTTTCTTGGGAAGGGTAGTGTAATGTTGTCCTGGTTCTGATAGGCAAAGGTAATATGAGTGACATTATTTGGTTTTCAGAATATGAAGATGGTTTCTTTGTTGGAAGAACCACAGTGTTGGAAGATCCTGCTAAAGTAGTGCCATTTGATAAAGTTCTGGTAGATTCAAGGGGTGGTTATGACACTACCAAGAACCGCTTCTATCCCAAATCCTGGGGCTTCTACTGGGTAACTATGACAGCGGGAGCCAGACGTCACGGAGTCATTGACTACACTTTCTTTGTGGAGAGAACCAGAACAGCAGATTTATACCGTGATTCCTATAACCATAATGGCACTGATACAGCATCCAGAGACATTGTGGTCGATACTTCAAATGGGGATGGTATGTGGATGGAGTCTCCTGATCCAAATGGTCTCTTTAGCACCTCAGGCCTTGAGACTGCATTTGGAGCTTACAGAGTGTCTGACCTGATGAATAAATTAACCTGCTTCAGTGTGGCTCGTTATACGGAATACTCCAACATTCAGGGACCGCGTCTGGAATGGAAGAAGGAAAAAATCAATACAGATCTGGCCTTCGATATTAAAAAAAAGAGACAGTTCAACGTTCCAACGACTGGTATTTATTTCTTTACCTTAAGCGCTGGAGTAAAGAGGAGATCCCCATTCCGTGCCATTATCTTCCATAATGGCAAAGGGGAGTATGATGTCAGGCGTGACTCCACCAACCAAGATGGCATCGACACTGTTTCTAGATCTTTCTCCATGAAGCTGGTCAAAGGGGACACGGTACACGTCGAGTTAACAAAGGGAACCACCGTTTACTCAGACCATGGCCTCCAGACTTCTTTCTCCGGGATCATGTATGACCCAAAACATAACCAAAGTGTGTACTGGTCCGTAGCAAGAACTTCGAGTTGGGCATCAGCATCAGCATTGAATCCCGTAATCTACAACCAAGTGATTATTAATGAAGGCAGCGGCTTCGACAGTGCTCTTAATGCATTTGTCGCCAGGAAAGCTGGCACTTATTTCGTTTCCTTCACAGCCGGTTGTCAGCCCTGGAAGAAAGTATCACTAACGCTGCAGGTTAACGGGCAGCCTCTGGCCTCTCTTACCAGGGCTTCAGCTGCCCATGATGGCGTCGATGTCGTATCACGCTCAGTTCTGGTGGACCTTAGAGCAGGAGATAAACTTTCTTTGTCAGCAGAGGGCAACACAGCATTGTTCAGCAATGGGTTCAGACAGACGTCGTTTCACGGATTCCTTCTGTACGCCAAGTAAACATTATAAATTCAGTGGAAACGAAGCCAAGATCCAAACCTGGACATAAAGATAAGAGAGAAGTTTACAAATATTTGATTGCAGGAAATCTTAATTAATATATATTTTGTATACAGATTGAGTAGAAATGAATGATTTGGAATATTTTTTATGCTAATACCAATTATTTATTTTACCATATTTTTAACATTATCAAGAAATCTTATATAATACGGTTTGGGTTACCTTTTACACTACGAAAATAAATTCGCCAAGAAAATTCATTGGCTTTTGCTTTTATCTGGAAATATAAGCATACTGATACAGTTCTTTCAAAGGATGAGCTAACGCTGGGATCATTAAAATAACTGAAACAAGTACAAGTGTTGATTTACAGACGACGGGATATTCCAACAAAAGGCAATGGAACCTCATTATAATGACACTCAGATGTCTGACAAATTAAATATAATGACACAAATTTTCATGCGAAAAAATTGTTCTCTTTGTTTTTGTTTTTATTCATTTATCTGACATATTCAGTTATTTCTTTTAGGGAACAGATGGTATCATTATAATGAGTTTTCACTGTATACATGATTTTGCCTCATATGAAAAGATTTGCACGCGAAGACGATAACATTAATATAAGCAGATCATTCATATTTCATGATTAAAGAAACACTGTGTGTCAAACAGTGTGAACGTTTATAGCCTATTATTTGTTTATTATCTTACATAATTGTGATGGTGTACTTATTTATTTGGTCACTTGTTCGGGCGCTTGCTTATCTATGAGTTCCTTTGTTCCTTTCTTCCTTCATTAATTGATCAATAATTTAATTTGTTAGTGACTGAGATAAGTAGTCGGCATTGCGGCTAAACCTTTACCGTGCAGCATCATCACAGCCGTGTGTACAGATGACATAACCCTGATTGAAAATGCCGTACATTATCTCCGCAGCATGCCAAATTATTTGTATAATACATGTTGACAGGGAAAAAGTAAGACATTTTAAAATTAAGAATATTACAACTAAAACCGAACTTCATATTAAGAAAAAAAGAAAGTGTGCAGCAAGTCATTTTTGACTTATCTGAATTTGAATTCCTGGTGTAAGCAAAATATGAATATATAGGTTTTGCATGGAAAGACCTCTCCTCCAGAATGATGGAAGATATGTATGGTGCGGCTTTTCGTTTCGCCGTGCAAAAATATTTGAGATTTTGAGACAAAAAAATGCTTGGCAAAATGAGATACATTTTTTTTGTATCAACCGCATGTAAATTTTGATAACTGGTTCTTCCTACTACATGTGTGCATACATGTCAGCAGTAATTGTTGACTTTTTTATATTCATGTTATTTACCAGCCACATCAACATTTGCCCTTTGCCATCCTCCATTATTTCAATATGTATGTTATAGAAATATAAACGGAATGCATACTTTATGTGTTACTCCATCAATTTACAAATGCCTTATGTCGTCTACATCATGAAATAAATTTAAAATAAATGTTACCACGAAGATTTTTTTTTGGGGGGGGGGGGGGCTAAATATCCATAAGTATCTGTTTTGTTCCGCATGAATCGTGTCATTGTATGCGTGTCCTTTTACAAATTACTGTGTTAGTATAGCCCAATTTATATATTTCTGAGTTGGGTAATGGCTAAAATGATATATTTTCGATAACTTTCCTTGGTTTAAACATATTTTGTTCGGAGAATTACAATTGGGAAGGAGGGCGTAGCCCTATTTAATACCCTCTTGGGGAAAAAGACAAGTTCACAGGACGGAGGTTACAGCACATCCTCTGCGCCGGTACTTGTCGAGTCAGGCAAGGACGTCGGTGGCTGTTGACAGCACGCAGCCGACCAGTCACCGTTGCCCATGCAGACAACATGGGGACTCGACGAGAGGCGTAGCAGAGGCAAAACGGCGAAAAGGTGGACGCCACTAACACAAGGCACAGATAGCAGGGCTTGCACCAATCATCAACTGGTTATATATATATATATATTAAAAAAGTTCAGTTGTATCCACTTTCACAAGTTTCGTGGTATTAATGAGCGTATAGTTGAGGTGTACTAATATATTGGTTCGATATAGAAACGTTTACTTTTTTTAATTAATTCTTGCACTGACAAGAAAATAGTAATATTTTTCTCATGGTTGCAGTCACTATCGCCAAACAAAATTGTATTAAGACAAAATGATGCAGAAACAGAATTAATAGACAGATGAAGAATATCACGTATAGTAACATATCGGGGACATGTGAGGAAGTATCCTTCCTTCTTTTGCCAGATGAAAAACAGATGCTACCACGAAGACCTGTTATTAATTAAATATATTAAGTTTATATTACGCCCCAACGAAACCTACATAAAAGGTAGTTTTAATGTTGTGGTCATTTCCTGACAAGATACTCTACCAAATAATTTAAGGATGCTTGCTGGTGGAAGAAATCTTTCAACATACGATACTCAAGTTACAGTATTTAATTCATACAAACACGCTGTGAACTCAACAAATGGGAACCGTAGCAACGTTTTGTATTATTGATATTATTTTGATAAATTGTTTCTGCATTCATATTTTTACTCCAACAAAACACCGCGATCAGCTCCGTTGTAAGATTATAACGACATATTTTTGGCGATATACATACAATATTGGCCTAAATTTAGCAGCATTTAAAATACGATTCATCATGTACGGCACAATCTTTCCAAAGAGTTAATAATTATCATAACAAGACATATTTACTAAACATACAAATGCCCGTGATGCTCACCTGATGGCCATGAAGTCAATAGGAATCATCCATTGGTCATATTGAAGCATGCTGTTAATTTGTGAAGATAGAAGTATGATTGAGTTAGTGTCTGGATACTGACTTATTGATTTCAAAATTGGTATTATTCATCTACTAGGTATGGTAAACTCTCTGTTAAGTTTGATTAATATATGCAACAGCGTTGGCACTTTATCGGCTGGATACCGGTTTCATCACAAAGGCAACCAAGGGCATGAACTTCGGCTTTCGGACTCCAAAGTCATCGACGGACTATTAATTGTCATCTGTTCTTCTGGAGTTGGTGGGCGTTACGTTCAACCAATGGAAGGGGTGTATAATTAATCTATCTTAGCCTCGACCAAATAATCTTAGTATTGCTGGGCACGATAAGTTTTGTTATCAAATATGTTGGGCCAGAATTGTGTTAGAGGCAGAAAATATTGCCAGAATAAGAAACTTTCTCAGAACATAATATTACAATATCGACATGACGTGTTCTCGTGTCCATACTAACGTTAATTCTTACACAAAACTCCATGTCTGCATTGCATGTCATTTGAAGTATCTTCAATTATCTGAGCCTTTTCTTCTTTCGGTCCCGTATGATATATGAACGTTCTTGTGCTTTGCAATCATAATCTTCGTAACTTGAGTACGCCTTGTTTCACTGATGCGAGTTCCACACAACCTAGACAGTTTGTATCTGTTTGAAGTAAGAGTACTATGTGGAGTCCAGTGAGAAATATACATGTTATCTACAAAAATGTCTCAATTTAAAGTCAGCGATCGTTACTATATGTAGCCGTACGGTTTTTGGCAGATGTGGCTCAAAACAGCATCAGCGTGTTGTCATGTAGCGCCACCAATGCACAACTTTTGCACCACATTAATTGCAGGGTATGAAATTCACACAACAAAACATGATTCTGCCTCAGGTTTGTATAAATGTTTAAAATATGCAAGATAAAAGAGTAACAATCTCCAGATCCGCATCTGATGAGAAGGGAATCTTGTCTGGAATACCACATTAGGCCAAGGGTTGCAAATAAAAAGAACATAGCAGCAAATAGAAACCTTACCACCTCGACTCGCGGGTCTGTCCCCCAAATAGTACTGTCGTCTCATACTATGTACCATACGCATGGGTACTTGAAAACACTCGGATGCCGACATTTGTTTCGCGGCAGTGAATGCAGCACCAGACGTGCGACACAAAACACAGCCAATGACAGGTATGTGGCTCCATCTTGAACACACAAATAATAACATGTTTTGGACAGAAAAATTTATCCAATCATATTTGCATACTAATACAATAATCAACATGCGTGACAAAAAAGGCTTCATTTTATTCGTTGCAGGCGCTTATAGTAAAATATCCCTAAATGAAAGGTTGACATTGTTCCGCGCCTCATCAAGCATGACCCTGTGTATGCCAGCTATTTGAAGTGCCGTATCCGGTAGACTTACAAGATTGCATATGTGGTTGATAGGTAGGTGAATAGTACCTGACTGAATGGGTACTATAAATAGCTGGCTGGCTGGCAGGCTGAACAGACAGAGTGACAGACAGACAAATGAGTATATATATATATATATATATATATATATATATATATATATATATATATATATATATATATATATATATATATATATATATATATATATATATATATATATATATATATATATATATATATATATATATATATATATATATATGAACAGGTAAACAAACAGACAAACAGGCAGGCAGACAGATAAATAGACAGTTAAGTCACAAATTGAGAAAATTGCAGTGAACTGGGCCAATAAGTGGTCGCAAAGTGTGGTACAAATCTGATGACAAGGAATGAATACCAATTGATTCAACATCCAAAAGGAGTGTCTTTGTCACATTAATATCAATATATAATGGAAGTTGCAGGTGAACAAAACAATATTTAATACATACTGTGTTTTTTTTTCAAAGCAGAATTGAACAGCTGGTCACACGTAACACTTTCAGACGAGAATTATATGCTGTGCAGACATAATTTACAACTTCCATGACCTTGGTAGATTGGAGCTATGACGTCACCGAGCAGTCTTTCGAAAACAGGTTTCCAAATGATTTAGTTCACAATTAAAAGCAAATATCACAAAAGAAGATGCACGTACAATATTAAAATAGGGATCAGGGATCATCCGCAATGTCATATATGAAATGCCAGAATATCTTGTAAATTCTAAACTGCTATGGATGAAAAACATACATCTTTAAAAAAAAAAATAAAAACTTCAGACAAGTACTCAGAATGAACGTACAAACAGCTTTAATCAAAGTACCACCACTAGGCTTTACCTACAGGGCTTTATGCCAGCCGTCAGATTGTTTCATACACCTAAGAATTCGAAGCTATTAAAACTAAATCAGACGAAGGAACCACATGAAAGGAATGTTTTCCTGGGGAGGGGGTATGGGGTAGCAAAGGTAATGTAAATTGTATAGTTGGATTCCTTGGGGGGCGGATTGCGCATAACCTATTAAAAGGTTATTTTTCTGGGTGTGCCGATATATTAAGTCTTTTCTACAATTTTCAGGAACAATGTATTCAGATAAAGAGGAACTTAAGCAAAAGCATTAAAGCATGCAACAATTTATACCCGGGCACTTTAGTGCCATTTGATCGGGAAAAGGGTAATGTATGCGCCTGATGGGTACACGAGTTATGCGGTTTCTCTTTACTGCCTTGTACAAAAATATACACATCTAACTTAAGTTTTAGCACATCGCCCCAATCAAAGAAAGGAGACAATTAAGTTAACTCTTACAGTGCCAACAGCGATTTCAGTCGAACTGCTTAAAACGATCGGCTTTGAATTAAAATAAGTATACTCTATTCATGTTCCTTGTAAAACGAATTTCCATTAAACTACCAGCATTCATACAGTTACATACAATATATTAGCCCAGTTCAACAGCTGCCCTGGGCGTACTTAAAAGGGATTGCGCCCAAAGCGCGCCTAGGAAGGCTGTTCATTCCGTTCAAAATGTGTCACTGAAAAAGTTCAATTACAGATATTATATAGTTGAACCATTATTAGGGCAACTTTTCCCCTTTATCGGCTACGGTACTCTCTCTCTCTCTCTCTCTCTCTCTCTCTCTCTCTCTCTCTCACACACACACACACACACACACACACACACACACCATACATGTTAGGCAATACTTGTAGAATACATACATGACAATAATGCAATAAGTGATGTAATTTCAACCCACAAATTCGCTCTTCAGCAACTTGTTTGTTTTTCCAGGAATATATAGTCCCCATTTTATCCAGCAGCACATATCTTGACCCACCCACGCTTCTAATTATTTGTCTGGTGTATGTTTTGCCTTCCTGTCGCCTTCTTGCGTTATTGTAAGGTATTTATGCTATTGTATTTGTGTCTTTTTGCCCAGAACCACTTCTTAGTAGTCATTACCCTATTCCGCAGTCTGAACTCTTTACTTTTTACTCTCCATAAGCTACTCTGCCCCTGTCTAACCTATATACATATGGAATTACTATTACTATTACCCATATTGCACACGTTCCTCTGTTAAATTTTGACATAGGCTGTATCAGCCCAAATAAATCAAAGGGTCTTCAGCGGGTAAACACTCGCAGCCTATTACCCGTACATGTCTGACTCCTTGTCTGAGGTTAATATTCCGCAAAGCCAACCCACATAATAATGAATAAATATGAACGTGGCAAATGATGAATTAGCTAAATACGTGAAGTTTAGCTTATGAATACAGAGCTTCATTATGAAAAAAGAATACCTGTCAAACAAACCACAGTTACTAAATTTGTATAGTACAGGTTCAGATAAGAAGAATTATACTTACCCCTGAACCAATATATGTACCCTCTCTAGCTGGACAGCTGATCACAGTTCAACCACCCGCCAGTGTATAACTGAAGTGGAAACAAGCTGGGGCATTATATTCAGTCCGAGTGATTGTAAAATAAACAATTGCTGCTGGACCACCTGCACACACCAATGGAAATCCTAACAAGGACTGCAACAATGGACATCCTGCACCAGAAATGTAAAAGAAACTCCATGATGACACCTACCCCTCAAACAATAAGTATCAACGTAATGTGTCAGGTTTGTGACATTTGAGAATATACTGTCATTTCGAGTAATATTTTAAAAAATTGAGTTTATGTGCATTTAGGATGTCAGAAAAGAATGGAAGTCATTAGCATCTATGCCAAAAACATATTATCAAAACAGTTTTTCTTAACAGGATTTTAAGTACAATTAGGCAAGCAAGTAACTGTCGTAGGCCGCTGCTCGCTAACGATAGCTCCTGGTTGGGGGGGGGGGGGGGTCACCTAACAGAAAACATGCAAGCCTAAAATATCTAAAAGTGAATTTGAAAACAGAAAGATGCCAAAACATAAAGTTAAGTAGCAAAACAGACAAGTATAAAAACTGTAAATTATTGTAGCCAAACTTTCCAATAATCTTTGGATATTAATAGCACAATTATAAAGCAACTCAGAAAAGAATGAAAGTCATTTGTATTTGAGTCCAATGAATGCAATGAAAATATGATATTTCTTAACCAGATATCAAGTACAATTAGGCAAACTTGTAACTGTCATCAGTAGCTGCTTGCTACCTATAGATCCTGGGGCTTTGCCCTAACAGTAAACAAGCTAGCTTAAAATGTCTGAAAGGTGAACATTAAACCAGAATGATGCCAAAAGATGAAGATAAGTAGCAAAACAGGCAAGTCGAAAAACTGTAAATTATTGTAGCCGAACTTTCCAATAATCTTTGGATATTAATAGCAACATTTTATGGCAAGTCAAAAAAGAATGAAAGTCATTTGTATTTGGGTCAAGAGAATGCAATGAAAATATAATATTCCTTAACCAGATATCAAGTACAATTAGGCAACCTTGTAATTGTCGTCCGAAGCTGCTTGCTACCTATAGTCCCTGGGGTATGCCCTAGCAGAAAACAAGCTAGCCTAAAATATCTCAAAGATGAACATCAAAACAGAATGATGCCAAATATAAAATTAAGTAGCAAGACAGGCAAGTCTAAAACCGCTGAAATGATTGAAGCCAGACTTTCTAACCCTCTCGGGATATTTACAACAAAATTTCTATAAGTATTTGATCAAAAGTACATCTTTTAATCCTGTTGACTCAAGTTTATTGTAAATGAATTTGGTTCTAGATGCAAAGTCCTAAAATTTAGAACAAATACGACCAAATCTTAGAACGTGTGACAAAAATGTATTATATCATATAGTTTCCGAAATATTACTGTCCGGGAAAGAATAATTAACTCCTCTAAAGTTAAACTCATCTATTCTGTGATAGACTTGAATAAAAAACTTGTCATTAGCGACCTGAATATCCAAGTTCAAAAACGCACATATGAAACCATGTGGATTGTTACCCTCCAAAGGGATATCTTTTGGGTAAATTTCTTTTGCAATTTCACTGAAATTTTGTACATTTACACATTGTCAAGCAGTGTCATCAATATATATTGCGTTGTTTTATAATTTTGTAGCCATTTGATAGTTGTTTTTCAACAATTTATCCATATGCTTAAATTCAAGCCAGATTCAATACAAATCTGACAGTAAAGGGTAGCAGTTGCTACCCATTGGAATCCCTTTTATTTGTTGAAACGCCAATGGTTCGCATTGAACAAAAGTATTATCCAAAAGAAGTTTTATAGCATCTATCAAACTTTCAACAGTATAAGATTTAACGTTACTTTTTGAATATTTATTGTGTGACCAATATGCTTTCTTTGAATATGAATTAATATTTATGTATGGTTAACCATTATTTTCAAACATTTTGTTTGTTAATTCTGAAAGTGAACTTTTGACTTCATCTATGGGTTAGTTTTTGTACAATGTAGAAAAGTGAAAACATGATATTTTTGGCTTTTACATCTTTATTTTAGATACAAACTCGGAAGAATTGCTAACACTCCAAAAACAATTTATTTCAGTTTCTAGAAATTGCATTACCGTATTTACGAAAATGTTTCCTCATTGCAGTCAAGCACAATGTCACAATGTTATTTCTTTTGATAATTCTTTTGTTGTACATTTTGAAGCACCGGCTATGAATTTAGATTTTAAAGGGTTTTTAATGAATTTTGGTATCCAGAACAAAAGTGGAATAGAGGAGTCCTCTTCAGATATTTATATATCAAAATTCCGTTTCATCCTATCTTTATGTGTATCTATCAAATTATCAATTGATTGTTTGTGTAATTTATATATGTCATTTCCTCTCATGTCTGAAATATTGTTTATACCCAGCTCCTTTTTCAAAACATCCAGATAATATTTTTTCCACATGATCTCAAAATTGTTACCTGCTTTATCTATGTCAGTGACTACGAATCTTTCTTGTAGTTTTTTGACTGCTTTTGGAACTTTAGGCTGCTTTAGATTTAACGTATTGAAATTATCAATGTGGGATTTGTAACGATAAATTCTATTTTGAAAGACTCTTTTCAAGTTTGATAACCATCCTTCAAATTTCTGAAATTCCATTTTTCTTCCTTTGCCCATTTCAGACAGTAGGAATCAAATACATCACATGTATCCTGAAAAATATTGTCAATGTTCAACTTGGGATATATCCGAAATTTTTTCACCATCTCTTTTAAAACTGTACTTTGTATTAGATCCAAATTACCTGTAAAAACATGTTTGTGGTATGCATCAAGAAAATTAGGAAGAGGGATTAATATAAGGTTCGCCCTCTTTCCCAATTGTTGTTTAAATAAAATATGTTTAATTAAACAAAATTAGAATATTTACTATTAGACATATATAGTCACAATTTTGATTCGCTGCGATATCCTCAAGAGTAAGCCAGAAATTTCTTGTAATTCATGATATTTTGTCCAATTTTGTTGCCATACTTATAGGAAATGATGGGTGGATCTTTTATTTTGCACACCTTGGGAATCATGTTACGAACAAATTTCAATTTGAAAAGGGACTCAATGTTGAGTGAATCAATAATTTTGCATTTGAAAGGAATGCTGCAAAAATTTGATCTAATTCTTTTTTTTTATTAGATCTGGTTTCCGAATAGTTGTTGTGTTAGCATACACAATCTCAAAACATTTTGCGGAAATGTGTTTTCTGAATCAGTAAGACCCAAATATTCATTGATTTTTGCTATGTCTCGAAGTGATAGTGCTTTAAGAGCTTTATGTAATTGATCAATGCCATTGGAGAAAGCCTGAAATAAATTTTGGACAAGGTCTTTTGTATCCGCGTCCCTACATTTCCTGTTTTTCCGCGATTTTCTTTGTCCGTGACTTCTTCTTCTTCTTCTTTGAATAACAGCCTGATTATTATGAAAAGGTGTGTGACTGCTGTCAAGAGTTGCAAAGTCCAAATTTCTAACATCGCCGAAGCCTAAACGTCTGTCATTGAGTCCATGAGGAAAAGCTAAAATAATGTGTTTTGATCCAAAAATCTAACATTTGTAATAATTTCCTTGTGTTAACATGACTGTCTTGGTCTAACAAATTTGGCTCTATGTAATCAATAATTTGTATCCGGCAATCCAAATGTGAATATTCCGCAGAATTGAAATGGCTACACAAAAAATTGTTTTACTTGTGATTTTTAGTTGTAGTTTATGACCACTAAATCTCTTTTTAACTGATTGAGTAGTTAGGCCCACACATTATGATTTACATTTCATGCAGGACATCAAATTGATGATATTGGAAGATTCACAAGCTAATACCAAATTTCCCGATCGGGGACTCAGTGTCGCACAACACATGAAGTTCAACGCATATGTAAATTAGGTGTATAATATTATTGACCCACCTGTAGGTCTCTAAAATCACTTCAACACTGAGAAACGGCTGTCATTCATAATTCTCTCCAGCAAATGATAAAATGTAGGATACATTTTCGCCTTTATCGGCTACCATCCTGCACGATGTGAAAAATGAAATTGCTGTTATTGTGTCGTTTGTAGATATAAGCCAGCTGTTTTGCGAAAGCTATGATATGTTCATTGAAACAAGGTATATTTGCACAAAGCAAGCATACATATTACTTGAGAACATGCTTTATAGCGCCAAAGGTCGTCTTTTGTGTGCGCAGCAATCTTCTGGTATGCATTTCGACTAAGTGCCTGGCATTTTCTTTCTTTCTATTTTGCTTAAACTTAAGTTAGCAGTATTGATAATAGAATAATCTTGTTTCCTAGAAAACATGGGCTGCGGTCGATTAAATTCGGTGGTGTTGTAATGCTAGACGAAGTGTCTGGTAATGTTTCTTAAGGGTACAAGTTGGGGGTATTTCCATGTGTGTAGGTATTACAGATAATGTTGCACCAGTTTCCCTTTTAATTTTTTTAATTTCAAGGTGTCTTATAATCTACCCAGTTCAGGATATTCTGACGTCACAGTTAAAATACTGTCGCATCAGCCTATCCAGTAAACTGAAGTCTCTGAGAGGCCCTGGTAACACATTAATGCAAGATCATTACAAATCAGACTTGCTTTCAGGGGGAATTTCAAGAACAAAGTGTTGTAGGTATTCAAACATTACAAAAAATTAATCAGTGTTTCTGGGAAAGCACATGAAAGCAATTAAGTCACGAAAATGATAAAAAATGCATAAACTATGACAACACCAGCACAGTGACGATCCTCGGATTACTCTTCAATTGACTCAACTTTCGGCATACAACAGGGTTCCTCTAGGTTCTTTGTACAATCACTTCCAAAAGACGTCAACTGATGTGTGATCCAGTCGAAGGGATATAATGTTATGGAGTTGGCGCACAAAATATTTCGGATATTCTGGAACCGATCAATCAACTCAAGAAAGAATCACAAAGACTCCTGAATGATCTTACATGTAACTATGTAAAGGTATAAAATATCTATCGGTAAATTACCATGATGAAGGATACACTTAGCTGTGCTTTCGTAGATTTTTCCAGCATTGACCACATTCCGGAGATACTTATGAAGTCCGGACTGAACACAGTCTGCAGATATTACATACTCGCCACAGTCCACGATGACACACTCCAAGAACAAATCATGTCCTTCAGGCAAAGGCAGTCTCCTATGGTCTTCTGTCAAATCCATCCCCGAAGCAAGAGCAAAAGATCATGGAACCACAGGCCAAATTTTTCATTCAATCCCACCAAAAACAGTCATATTTAAATGATAAATAATAATGATGCATTGTGCATAGCCGGCTTCACCCACTTTAATCTCTAAAGAAAGCCAGAAAATGTCCGCAATGTCAGTGTTGAAGATATCATGGACATCGCAGATATTTAGTGATTGTGCCTTTTGCATGTTTATTATTTGTTACATGGATCAAATATGGGTGGGAGTGATTTGTTTAGAAGTATAAATATTTGATCCAGAGAACAAATCAGACAGGGAGCGTCAATTTAGTTAAGTTGGAGAATATTTGACGAATAAATTGATTTGATCAGAACAATTCGATTTATTCAAATGATCAAACAGCATCTATTTATTCTTCTGGTCAAATAGATTTAATAATCTGAACAAATATATCTGTTCATGTGATCAAGTAAGAGTATATTTGTTCTTCTCATAAAATTCACGATGACTAAAATGTCATCTGCCAGAAAATAACCTTGGATTATTAGATCACCCACCATATTTCCCCATTGCCTGATTCCCTAACTCCTTTAATATACAGAGCAAACAAAAATGGGGCACAGCACACATCCCTGCCTTAAGCTTATATCAAGCCGCGCATGCTTTACTTTCACTTTTCCCAATGATAATGTACAGTCTACATCTCCATACAACCTTTTCGGAATTTCCAATAAAAATTCCACTTAATCCTAGTCCACTTCATTTTCCCCACAGGGCATCTCCCCATACCCTGCCATATGTTTTACTTACATCTAAAACACCCATGAAGACTTTCTTCCGCTTTTATCCTGCCAATTCAAACACCAGTGTCAATGTGAAGATGTGGTCACCTGGCCTTCTACCTGGTTTGAATCCATTCTATACCCCCCCCCCCCCCAACCAAGCCTTTCCACCATTCTACCTTGTCTCTGGTACATTACTGACGAAATGGCGATGCTCCTACACTGGTCCAATTGACCTGCTGGGCCCTTGTTTGAAATATATGAAATACTGAGTCTGTTCCATTCCTTTGGTGCTTTTATTTTCTTAATAATCCCATTGAAAAGCAATAGTAAACTATCTTTAATTTCCTCTGGAACTCTCTGTATGAATTCCATCAAGATATCATCTGGTCCTGGAGCTTTGCGTAATCCCATCTGCTCAACTGTCTCTTTAACTTCTATACTTCTGATCCTGCAACGCATCTCCAAATGCCATTGATCCTGTGTGTACTCTGATTGACACACATTTACTGATCCCTGACCCCACTGTGGTTTATAAACTTAGTCCCATTGTTCCCTTGAGAATTCCTGTATTTCTTCCTTGTTATTTGTCCATTTCTCTCTGTGCCTGATTTCCTGTGCTTTATTCTATTTTCAATGATTGACCTGCTTCCCAAAGATGACTTAGCTTTTCCCCCGTTCTCCATTTTTTCCTTTTTATTTGTTCAGTTTCACTGGCTCTCATTTCTGCTTTTGTCTCTGCTACATTCTGTCTACTTTGTATATAGTGTCTCTTAATTTCTTCTCTATCACCTGTTTTCCTGGCTAAACTGCATGCTCTATTCTTAGCCCTCTTTTTAGGGCTTCTTTTACCTCTGGGTCTATCTGTACCCTATATTTTCTACCCATACTTTCCCTATACCTGTCTTTTCCTGTGCTACCTGAAAAATCCTTCTGATTAAGCCCCCGTTCATTTCCTGTATTTCTCCTTCTTTCTTACATCTATTTTGGCAATTCAACTTTTAGACTTTCTTGATACCTGGCTCAGTCTGTTGCCTACTTTATATTCCACATCCATTTAGTTCCCCCTCTGTTTCATCCTTGATACTGCATGTCAATGAAGAATATCATTCAGTTATGGTCACTGCTTATATCCAACCTACCTTCATTATCCATTTCGCATCTTTGGGTCATTTGAAAAAAACTTCACTGCTTAGTGAAATATAACTGATTGTTGTCTGCCTTTCACCAGATGCCCTTGTTCACTTTTTTTTGGCATTGTACATCCCTAGTAACTCAGACCAAATTACCTTGTGATATTCAGTAGCCTGTCCCCATTTCCATTGATTCAGCTACCCCCTACCTCGATTGCACACTTCCATTTCTGATGTGTCCATTCAAATCCCCAGCCATCATAATCTGTTAATCCTGCAATGTCAGTATTCATCATTCTCATCCTATTGTGTATCTGGTCATTCCATTCATTGGGCAAGCCCTCGCGACCCACAAACATTACACCTACTGCTTCATTATTAAACCATAACTGAACAACTATACACTGCATCTCATTCTTCACCTCACTCTCCTCTTTCCATGAATCTTGCCATATATCATGCCACTTTAGCCCCTTCTTTATCAATAATCCTACTCCTCCTGCTTTCCTTTGTCTGTTTTTTGCCCCATATTTATCAGCTCATACCCTGCTGGACATCTTACTATGCTAATCCCTTCCTTTCTGATGTGCGTTTTTTCCAAGGCTACAATGTCCATTCCCTCACACTCTGTTACATCTATATCTTTGCCGTCTTGTTCTTATATCCCCTGCAATTAACATATCATGTTTTCATGGTCTTCATTTCTTCTATTGCTCAATAACTTCGACTTTCTCTGTTCCTACTTCTACCACCCAGCCCAAAAAGCTGCCTGGTAGATGCTGGGATTTCCAGTTTCCCTACTGCTGCACCCACTCTCTACTTGCCTGCCCTAACCTATCAACTCCTACCTGACTCGGGCACAGACAATCTGGGGCAAGAAACTCCCTTCTGGCGACAAACACCTCCTGTACCTCCTTGAATGCCATACCCCTTTCTCTACACATTCTACCCAGCTGTCTATTTATCCCACAGATCGTGCTAGCATCCCAACTACTCATCCTCAACCTTGGTAGAAGAATCCTCATTACTGACGGCTCACAATCTAACTTCTTTATGTGGTCTAAGAGCCCACAATGCCTAACCAGCACTGTCTCAATACCCACCCTCCCTACTCCCCTCTTCTTTGCCCAATGGGTCAATAGTCCAAACCTTCACTATGACATTCTGGCACTCCCCAGTAATCTTTCCTATCCCTAGTTAAAGCTATTCTACATCCCAAACCCTTGGCCCGTGAAAACACACCCTCACCATGTTCTCCCTGTACTTCCTACCAAAGGTCCTGTCTATTCTCCTAACATTACTACTCCCCACCACAAATGCCTGCCTAACACTAACCCTTTCTTCTCCCTCTTTCCTCTTGGCCTGCATCTCCTCCCACACTGTCTTTCCTGCCACCTGTCCCTCCTCCTCTCTAGCCTCCAGTCTACTGGTCCCTACCTCCCCCTTTGCTGTCTGTCCTATCACCTATAACCCCCTTCCCTGTTCTGCCCATATCACCCTCCAGTCCCCCTACCATGCTACCACCCTCCCCTGCATCCCTATTCCTATCTCTGGCCTTCTCTAACTCTAACTTGAGGGCTGCTAACTGGGCTTTTAAAGTCTCCATCCTCTTACAGTTCCCACATTTGTACTCAAAAGTCTCCTTCCTTGACTCCTCAAAGGTACAGGACATTCCAGTACAGCTAAATTTCTCCCACTTACAGCACCCCTTGCACTTTATATATCCCTCCCACTCTGACCCATGCTCTCTGTCAACTTCCCTCGACTCTGTGCCTTTCACCTCGTCTCCTGCCCCTTCCTCTATCTCTGCCACCTCTCATCCCACCCTTCTGTCTGTTCCCGTCCTAAATCAGCCTGTTAACCCTCTATCAGCTCCCCCCTCTAGCACACCGCCCTTTTGCTACCTTCCCTCTTTGTGCATCTCTCCTCCTTTGTGGCACACCATGACCCAACATACTGAATGCTTTCACTGTTTAATTGTTTCTCTCTAGCGTAATTTAAAATGGCGGCTCACACACTCACTGATGTGTTTTGCTTGTACAAACATTCTGATTCAAATTCTAAAAAGCTCAATTTACCACTAAAACTCTCCCTGCACTATCTATCTGCATATATTGATAAAACAAATCCTTGTCTGATTTGATCAAACTCCATGCCAAAATTCTACTTAGCTTACACCAGTTTTAAAAACCAAACATTCTCTCACTTAATCTCGCCAGCAGATAGTGGGGAACAATGTTGCAACTGGACCATTTACCTGTCCTCATGGAGTAAAACAAGGGTGGGGTGGAAGGTGTATATTCTCTCTCCTGTTTTGTTTGATATATATATATATATATATATATATATATATATATATATATATATATATATATATAGACAATTGCTTACTAGATTTAAAGGCAAACGGTGGATACCATATTGAGAATGTATTTGTTGGGGCCTTGGCATATACAGATGGTTTGGTTATTTTATTCTATTGAGTGTTGCTATTCTGTTTTTTATACATTTTCCTTTTGAAGGCCAAGCAGTCTGTGAATTTTAGGCGATAAAGTGGTCTGAATTCTCAGCCTGCCGGATAATATCAAGCCCTGAGGCATACAGGAAAATCAACAGCGTCGTTAAACACTTCCTCTGGGATTTTGAGGTACTGCTCGCAAATTTTATCACTCCTTTGTGAGTATGAAAGCAAAATACTCTGTAGCCTTCTGGCAAAATTTTGGGAATGCTAATAATTTCTTAGATTGAAACATTTAGATACGTATGCTTCAGAAATATGAAATGCTTAACATTTATGCTAATGTAAAGAATTTCTGATTAAATCCTGTGTCCCTTTTGCATGTGTATTCTACTGCCCCCCCCCCCCGAAAAAAAAAAAAAAACACTTACGACTTGTATATTTATTATAGTATTATCGGTGATTTATCAAAAAGTCCATATTAACGCAATGTCCTGAGCATGATTGTATGCTCTAGTTCCAAATGAAACATTAAAGTCGACTTGAATCTCAACAACTTAATTCAACAAAGTGTACACGCTGCTCTACACAGCTTTGGAAATTCATGCTACCCTCACCCCAGCACAACATAGATGTTTACTGTGTTTACTATATTACGCAGTAAAAATATGCAAGGTATTAATGAGACGTTTACTCAGTTTACCATGTTACAGAGTGCAAATATGCGAAGTATTTATGAAAAAACATGAGTTTTTGTATGAAACAACAATATATATCAGGAAAGAATATTTGCTTTACACCAAATCTGTTTGAGTGCCTTCAAAATGAGAACAGTTTGAAATGCTACACTTTTTTATTGTTCAGTATAATTATCTTTTGTGTATTATGATTTGCATCAATTAGAACGCTACTTCTTTGGTTCCTGGTTCATTGGATTTGGTCATGTCACAAATTTATAACGTGAAGTTTGAATGACACTACCATTGATAATAGTTTTGAAGTGATTTACATATTTTAATTTTGTGTATTTGCCCAACTTGCATATATTGAAAGCCTACAACTTTGATTTATGGTTCATCGGACGGGCTATAAATTGAAGTTGGAATGGCATGTCTATGTATAATAGTGTTGATGTTATTTTACATTAAATTTCTTGTATTCATCTTATTTGCATAAATTAAAATTGCACAATTTTAGATTATGGTTCATTGGCTGTAGCTATGTCACAAACCCATAAAATGAAGCTGGAATGGCACCCCCATCTCTACTAACTTTGAAGGCATTCAAGATTAAAATTTTGCATATTCACCTAATTTGCATAAATTGAAGTCCTATAACTTTGGTTCATGGTTCATTTGATGTGGCTTTGCCACAAACTTATGAATTGAAGTTGGAGTGGCGTTTCTATACAAAGTGCTTTTGGGGATAATCAACTTTTAAAATTTCCAATGCCCCTTATAAGCATAAGTTGAAATTCTACAGCTTTCATTTCCTGTCCATTATATTGGCAGGTGTCACATACTTAAATGTGCCCATTAAAATTGTGTGTCTATCTGCAATAGTTTGGATGATATGGAGCTTTAAAAATTATAAAGGCCCCAATTTGTATAATTTTAAACATCTCGATCATTCCAAATCAGAGGGTCAACTTCCCTACCAGCTCTGTTACCATGCCAGGTTTAAACAATGTAGCTTGCACGGTGTCTGAGAAAAGCTCAATTTTGAATCTAACCTGCTACAAGAATTGTCAGTATCTTGCTATGGTGATACCAGAAAATATATAGCCTGATACAGCAACTCTCAGTTTCCTGCAACAACAGTGCTCTATATATGTGGTGGTAGAATATATAGCATGATACAGCAGTGCTCAATTTAGATATACCTGATATAATGGTGGTTAGTCTTTCGCAACCACTCTCAATAGTGCTCAGCAGTTTTCAACAAAACTCGGTAGATAAGTTCTCAATAGGTGTTAATAGGTTTCCAAAGTGCTCAATTGAACAAGTCTCATTTTTGCTCTCTAAGTATCAAAAGCTTTATAACAGGGGATTGTGTAAAATAGAAAAGTCAGTATCCCTTTGTCAGTTTTCTCGCACAGGCAGTTAGGGAGTGAACTTTCCGGGATCAAATGGCCTTCATGAATTATGAATGAGGTGAAATGTATCCAACCGTCAAAGAACACTCAGTCATTACATAATGCAGGGATGAACTTTTCCACTGTGAGCTGGTTTTACAATACGGGCCAAGTGCGATCAGCGGTCTAGCTTTCAAAATAGGTTGTCACTGACAGTGAATGCCTTTAGTAGAGCACTGTCTGTAGCTATTGTGTAGCGTTGCAGCAATCTTTCAGCAAAGGCTCACCTTTTGCACAATATTTAAACTACCAAAAGACAAGTTTGAGCACCTGCAAGAACTGGTACCAGGAGTGTACACAAGGCAGGCTGGGGTAATATGCACAAGGAGCTGTCCAAGAAAGCCCCATGTAGCCTTGAAAAATACACCACTTGTTCCTTGATCAAGCTAAAGAAATGCTCCTAATTAGCATAGTTTAAAATTCTATAACTTCCATTTTCTGTCCATTATATTGGCAGGTGTCACAAACCTATATATGTACATTGAAATTTTGTGTTTATCTGCAATAACAAAAGGTGCTGTCCAGGAAGGCCCCATATATCATTTACAGTGACACCACTTGTCTTGAGCCAAGCTGAAAATGCCCTTAGTTAGAGGAATTTGAAATTCCAGAACTATTATTCACTTTCCATCGTATTGGCAGGTGTCACAAACCTATACATGAACATTGAACGTTTGTGTCTATCATATATCATTTACAGTGACACCACTTGTCTTGAGCCAAGCTGAAAATGCCCTTAGTTAGAGGAATTTGAAATTCCAGAACTATTATTCACTTTCCATCGTATTGGCAGGTGTCACAAACCTATACATGAACATTGAACGTTTGTGTCTATCTGGAAAAGTTTGGGAGATATGGAGCCTTTAAAAGCTCAATTGCCCCTAATTTGCATAACTTGAAAGCTCCTGACTATTTGAAACCAAATGGCACAATTTCATTGGCAGGTCAGTCATCATGACCAGTTTGGTGTTTTGGGGAACAATGGTGTCTGGGAAAAAACCCCGAACAAATTTGAGTGCCATGGAACACGAGGAAACCAGTCTGGGTTGGCACCCAGACTTAAATATACTGGTTTTTGTATGGTGCTGCAAACTAACTCTCTCTCTCTCTCTCTCTCTCTCTCTCTCTCTCTCTCTCTCTCTCTCTCTCTCTCTCTCTCTCTCTCTCTCTCTCTCTCTGTCTCTGTGTCTCTCGCTCTGTCTCTCTCTGTGTCTCTCTCTCAGTCTGTCTGTCTGTCTGCCTGCCTGTCTGTCTGTCTGTCTGTCTGTCTCTCTCTGAATTTCTTTTGTTATTAACATATTTTCACAAAGTAGGATTCACAACTTTATACAAATCCAGGTATAGTACCGAAGGATACATTTTATAAAGAGTCATCGTAGTGTAGCATACTAGGACATTCACATATATTTTTGACGGCATAAATGCAAATATCTTGGCTCGTGTTTTGAAATCAGATACGGTACTCGAGAAATGTTATTTTACTAGCGATAAGACTTGCAAGTGGTACTATCAAGCCTTTTGTCTCTTTGGCTTATCGTCCAGCCCAAAATATTATCGAATGTCACATGTCCTTTCATAACGGGAGGCCAGACTCTGTACTAAATATAGGTTGCGTCACGGGTTGTAAAAACGCGTGTTTTTCAGCTTTGCTTTTTCGTATTAAGAGTGTACGCTTCAATATACGCGTCTGAAAAGGTTGCGTTACGACCTGTTGAAAATATAATTGAAAGGCGAGATAATCTGATTGCAGGGACCATGTCTTTATGTAGTTTTGATTTTGATAGATAATGTAAAATTTAGGGTGAACGTAACAATTAATACAGGTTTCAGGTCTCCTACTTTTATGGAATATTGACCTACATGTGCATTTGATGAAAATAGAAGAAAATTCGAAAATTACAAGTAATTAGCTTTGAGCTGGAAGTACAACAACCAAACCCAGACCTTGTAGCACCCGCCATCACGATCACCGTAGTCGTCGCCGTCGTTGTCGTCGTCGTCGTCATCATCATCATCGTCATCATCATCATCATCATCATCATCATCATCATCATCATCGTTATGGTCACTTTTGACCAAGTCGTCATCGTCATCATCACCATTGTTATCATCGTCGTCATGACCGGCAGCAGAACAACACCACCGCAGGTGTTGTCACCATGTCATAATCAATGTAAGATTATTCATTACCAAAAATTCTTTACGGCAAACCGCGCCACATCACAAGCCACACCAAGACTATGGTATTGATAATGGGCAAGATGATACCACGCATGGTTGACTTTGTCCTATAAGTCACAGGAACTATTTATTAGTGAATTGTACTGTTAATGTGATGACTGGAGAAATATGTGAGTTACTAATCTAATATTGATCATGATGATGTCCCTCTATAAGGACTCACTACAAGAAACTGCACGTGGATTGTCTTGATATTCACCATGTCAAACGGCCTTTTTATTGTTGATTTGGTAACTTTGGAACTCTTCAGCTATATTTTCAACAATACTCATAATGATGGCGTTGCCTATGATGGGCTTTCATCTGGGCCAAGTTGTGATTGCGCACAGGAGATCTTCACATGGGGCAACTCAAGTGTGTGCATATCCTATTCCAGCTGAGCACAGGGTTATCACGTGCCTCTTGTTAAGTATAATTTAGATCTTTTCGAAAACGTCATTGTGCTTGTAGCATGCTTTCATGTTGACAAGTAGTTTTCTGTGGAGTTGTTCAGGGCTCAACTGGGGGTGCAGATAACGTCTATCCTCTCTTACTATGGGTTCACGTAAGCTAATTTATCTAATTAGGGTGAGTCTTTTTTGCCAGTTGGACGCCATTTAATTGCTGTGGCCTATCTGGTGCACGATCAAAATGCACTCTTCAGTCATTATCTAATTCATTTGGTTAAATGTATATTAGTGATAAGAGGGATTCAAACTCACAAATAAACAATGGCATATAAACTGCGCAAGTCTTGATCAAAGTTTTACAAGGATGTCACGAGCATAATCCCGTTGCGTTCCATTCAATCTTGAAAATTACTTCTTGGTATCAAGTGTAGAATCTATTCATATGGACGTCATATTCCTATTTGACGAAAATGGATGTTGCAAAAACAAAATTATGTCATTATGCAAGTCATGACTTTTCATAGAAACACTGCGATCATATAGAGTGCGTTTGTGTAGTCGTAGAACGGTCTGTATGGATTTACGATATGTTCACAACCCTTACTTTGGACATATAGGGGTAATTTCTTTCTTCCTTTCTTTTTCTTTCTTTCTTTCTTTCTTTCTTTCTTTCTTTCTTTCTTTCTACCTTTCTTTCTTTATTTTTCTTTCTTTTTTCTTTATTTTTTCTTTCTTGTTTTCTTTCTTTCTTTCTTTCTTTCTGTCTTTCATCCTTCTTTCTTTTTTCTTTCTTTCTTTCTTCTTTCTTTCTTGTTTTCTTTCTTTGTCTCTTTCTTGCCATTCATCTTCCCTTCCTTCTTTGTCTCTTTCGTACTATTTCCCAAAATTGGCGCTGTGTCTTAGCACGTTTGCATAATTGGTAGAATAGAAAATAAATACGCTACTATTGTCAGGAAAATATTCATAACTTAGTAACACTAAAAATCAGCACTGTGTACAAACATGTCTACCATGCCCTAGCTACCAGCATTTCGTTTCTATTCAGCCAGCCTCTTGGAATGTTTTTCTCCTAGTGTCAACCCTCTGAGGCTGCATTCGCCTACTGCACTTTTAATGTGCACCATACTTCGTAATGGTAATATGAACGAGATCCTGACACCAATCATGGCACCTTGACCCTGAATTCTGTTAAGCCAGAACTGACACAGGTAAACCCATTTTTTTCAAGGCGCCAATTTTGTCGATGATTTTGTACGGTGTTTTCGTTTCTTTAGCAGACAATTCCTGAGACGACTTTTAATAAGCTGCCTATGACCTACACAGCGACTAGGTCAAGGTCATTTTGCCACATTAGTTCCTACCTTGAACTGTTTTGTTAGAAACAAAACGACCTTAAAAACTTCCGTAATTCACCTCTAACATTTGGTCCTTAAGGTCAAGGCAAAGGGTAAGTCCAGGTCCAGGTCAATGTCAAGACTGAAGTAAAATGGTGAATGAAAGATTTTTGTTCTGGCTATCTGCGTGACATATGAATGTATATATAATAGTATGTGTGTCTGGAGCGTAGTATATATTTTATCCACCTCTAATTACCAAGACGGAGATTTGTTGAGCTTCACCTATTGAGAAAGCCAGGACGTGTAACCGGAATGGTTAAGAAGGTAACGATGTTTAAAGTCTCTCTGTATTAAACTGCCAAAAGGACGGCTAGATGTGCGGTCCATTTCGGTTTTTATAGACACACAGAGGCATATGGCTTCAAACGCATTTCCTTTCTGTCCACAGCTGTATTTCAACCGACTTGCAACATAAATGTTTGTCTGCGTTAACACGAATGAATAATAGTTTGTATCTCTGAGAAGGTCTCAGAAATATGGGTGATTTGCACAACTTGATCAATAGCAACGGACAGTATGATCAACTGGGGGAAATTGACTGTTTCAAATCATCTTTCTCTGAGTGTGTCTTTATAAACATGTTGCTATTTTTGTTTGTTTGTTTGTTTGTTTGTTTGGGGGGGGGGGGTAGAAAGAAAAAATCTCCTCATTCAAAATGGTCAGCAACGTTTAGACAGCTTCTGCGTGATCTTTAAGATAAAGCCACATTTACTACCAAATAATGTTCTGCTTTTTTCCGAAGAAGTGTTTTTGAACGATTCGGCAAAGGTTCTTAATATTTAAATCAGAACAGCCGCATCATAAGTACACTTCCCATTTCGGGGTGTGTTTGGCCCTGGGGCAGAAAAGAAAGTTGGTGCGTCTACCATTCTTATTATCTATTTAAATTCTTTTGAACAAAAAATACAGGACATTGTTTTAAAATACATATCCAGATTACAGGTGAAGCTTTTTTCCCTTTTATCTAAAACAGTCATGTAAATATCCGGGGCGTAATTGTAAAAAAAACTAACATTTACAGTATACCGGCAACTGCAGCTTATTTCTCCATGTTACCTTCCTCACGTCCGTAAATCAGCCTTCAAATAAATTAGTTTGATATAGTTTATTGGGTATCATGACGGCACAAATGCTAACACTCCCGGAAGCAAGGTATCTGCATTATCTGACACGTCCTCTGGAGCACCATGCCGCCTGCTACTTCAGGTATATTTGCGTTGGATGCAAAATGCCAGTCACAAGGGCCATGGCAATGATCATCATAGATTCTGCAAGATCTTGATGCTTACTTTAAAATAGCCGTTGCAAAAACACGTATGTGCCAGTGTTGTCGTCCAAGTACCTTTGCAAAGGGCGGAGCTGAGTAAAGAGGAAAAGAATCCTTACCAAACTTCCGTTCTCGATGAAAATGTCAAAAGCGTGAATTTTCAGAGAGCAGTCGTTGGAAACAAGTACATTCGTCACCTGAGACTTGACTTATGCATCGAGCCTTTGAATGTGTGACTGTTGCGTACGTCGTGGTTCAGGCTAATTCTATATTTAATCCTATATTTAATGGGCCTCTTTATATTTTTATCTTATAAAACGGAATATGTAGCTTTGGAGGATCGCGCATAATGTAATTTTTCCTTCCTTTGCTTTAAAGGGAGGGAAAAGTGTTGCAACCACCAGGTGGCTAATTATGGGTCAATTGTATGGATGGGGTAGATCAGTGCACATTATCACTTATTACAGCTAAAGAAGGGAGTAACCAATTAGCCTCTGACATCTTGGCAGACCTGCGTCACAAATAGAATGAGAAAACAACTAATCATTACATAATCATTCTAGAACGACATCACAGCTGAAGAGCCCGCATAGGAAGTAAAAAGTAACCCTTTTCTTTCTGCCCACTTTTCATTATCATTTGTACAATTACAACTAGCTGGAAACCCCATCAATTTAAACGTGATAGTAGTTACCAAACTCTACAATCTACTGCGAGACAGACTTCAAGGAACGGCATGCCTGTCCTTTTATTTGTCATTGTGGAGTGTTTTATGATTTTATGCGATTGATATATTTGCAAAGAACTGTTCTACATGTTTGTCAATTGAAAAACCGTCAAAGTTTATGTCAGAAAGAGCGACTATGCTTCAGGCCCATCGAACTAATTGGGAGTGTCTTGCGGTTAGAGTACTTTACCTTTTTATTTCCAAAGTAGAGCTTTCAGAGGAAATGGTACCTTTCTAATACACGCAAGAAAGAAGTCCGTCGCACATGCAAGCGACATACGACCGTTGTCTTTCGATAACATAGCGCGAAACTGCGTCACTATGTATAGTCACATTACGAAAAATTTTCTAAATGATATAGGGCTATTTTCATTGCATGTTCCTATTGAAATGAAACCATATAGTGATGGTGATGTGTGGATAATATGATACTTACCTTTGGGACTGTTACAAATGAACCGTCACCAGCATAATGCTCCTGTTAAACTCCCGGAAAAAAAAACAGTTTAAAACCTGAATGGTCTTGTTTTAAGATATAGCAACGGAGTTCTAAGGGCCCTATCGTGAAAAATGCAAAACAAGCGAAAGTTGACATTTGTTAGCTATGACAAAAACAAAGACAAAAGCAAAACCAAACAAATCAAACCAAAAAAAAACACCTTTCCCCACAACAGTCATCGATCATACAAAAGAACTATCTGCGCTCCGCAAGATATGGTTAACCCAGGGACGTGTTATAACACGTCCCTGGTTAACCTCAGTTCTGAAAATTTAAAGAACGTTTGCAGTTTATAGATAGAGTCCAACAGACAGCTAGATAAGAAATATTGGCCAGTTAAAATTTGTAAGATTTCCTCAACAAAAAGTGCGTCTTTATATATATATATATATATATATATATATATATATATATATATATATACTCAACAAAAAGTGCGTCTTTATATATATATATATATATATATATATGATTATTTCTCCACCCAGTTCATCGCTAGTTCATCGAAGGAATATTAGACTTGACTATGGTCCTATCCCTTGCACATTACTCTCGGATCACAGATCTAACTTAACCTTTTCCCGCTCAAATCGCCCAAATGTGCCGGATGTAATTTTTCGTCAGCCTCGATCTTTTTATATAAATTTCTCGCCAATAGAAAACAAGAAAAGCGTCAGACTCGGTCTTATTCAAACCAGACCAGGAGAGTGTTGGCAAATTGTCCATATATCTCATCCATCTGTTGTGCCCAGCTACAAAAATATAACATGTATATAACGCTGTATCTGGACACCATTTACACGTAACAATAGCGAAAACCAAAAAAATATACCAGGCCTCAAGGCCGAACATGTCGTCGCGATCGCCTACATGGGTGCATGCCATCCATTGCGCAGTGAAGGATCCCGAATGCCTTGAATGCAAACGTGGTACTGCTGATTGGGATAATTTCATACTTAAACATTTTGATTAGATCATACAGCTTGAAATAAAAAGTGCATACGGGCAGGTGAAAGTATTTGTTAACACACACAGACATACAGAATAGCTGTTAAACGTATTTTGAAGATAAATCCTAGTTTTGCTTGTCCTTACAGAAAGTGAATATTGCCTGGCCAACAACGTAAGTTTTGCGCCGTTTTGAAAGGACAGATTCAAAACGCTTACTTCACGAAACTACAAGCTTATGAAGAACCCATGTATCTACATGCTTAATGTACAAATTCCGTATTTTAGTTTTTTCTCAAGTATATATTTCCAGTTTCAACATACAATTGTGGTTTCTGGCAGGTTAAAATAAACAGTATGAAGGGAGGGTTTAAGTTACATGTGAGGCTTAGATTTTTTATTCAATAGCAACATCAATAGAATAGTTATGGCGAACATGCAGGTATGTATGTATCTATGTACATATATATGTATCCATGCATTTATGGATGGATGGATCTTTGCATGCATGTAAATGTTTTTTGTTTTTTTGTTTTTATGCAAATAGGTAGACAGATATATATGGTGTGCGGCAGTTGACATTCATGGGTACGCAGATATTTGTGATCCTGGATTTTTGGGTGGCTCGAAATGAAAAATTAATTCCCGTCCGTGGTTATGTTCTTCACTTCAAATACGGCCATCTGCAACTTTCCAACCTATTTGGTGTAAAACTTCACGGTGCGGTTCCAAGTGCTGATAATAATGGATATGAGTTTAAGGCAGTCCCCGGCCAGAGTGTATACCTCTTTATCTTGCCTTACATTCGATTCTGTCTGCACAATGTCAATGCTTCTATACTTAAGTATATTTCAACTGTTCATTTTATATTTCAGGCTGTATTAAAGACAATTTAACTTCCAATCGCTATTTGCATTAAAGGGTTTCGCGCACTCTCTCCTATCTGTGTGCCGAAGAAAGCAATGTACGCAAATAGGATGTAATCATCCATTGATATGTGGCCATTGTTACTTTCTGCTGCGAGTTATGGAAAGGCAAATGTTAAGGCATTAACGCCCAGTTCTTAACTGTAAAGGCTGATAAACATAGGTATTCATTGCAAATATGAAAAACATTTACCTTTTATATTGTAATGAAAAGCTGAGGAACTCTGTTAACATTAACATTGACTGATGGCAGAAGGAAATACACGTGCGTTTGATATGGGTGCGAGTGTCATCAAAAATTTTGAAAGTGTTTCTTTTTACCGTATATTCGGTAAATCCTTTTTGTTCTAGTAATCAGCCTCGAGGGCTTTGCTCGGCATCGGAAAAGGGCTTTTATTTCATTGGCACTCTGCCTTTCAACGATGTCATATGATAAAACAATTCCTGAAGATTCCGCATTTTAGCAGCTCAATAAATATGAAAACAAAATCAAATATTGCTCATCATGGTAAATATCATATTTTGGGGGAGGATATTTGTTGAGGAGGTGTTTCCTTCAATTGAAACTTTAATACACCAAAAGATGTCACAATTCCGAAGAAAAGACATTCAAATTGCAAAGGCATAATCCAAATGCATTTCATTAGTATAAAGTCTCATATACAATTGATTAAACAACACACACACACACACACACACACACACACACACACACACACACACACACACACACATATATATATATATATATATATATATATATGTATACATATATGTATACATGTATATATATATATGTATATATATATAATATCGTTAATTCTGTAATTGAAGCCCGCCGCTGCATATTTTCGAATGCATCTTTTAATTTTACACATTGAAGATGATGAAGTCAGGGTGCGTCTTCTAGTAGAGAGTTTTCCCGGCACCATGACCAGATGAACCATTATGGTAGCTTCAGGGGCAGACATACCGAGAACACATAACATCATACGGTCAAGTAATAATAGAAGGGTTGTATTTTTAACACATATATACATTTTTTTATTTTATTAATTTTGCTCTTTTATAAAAATACCACCGACCGAAAAAAGGTAAAAATATGCTTCTGGAATATTGCTAAAATGACGTAAAAATACGTAACAATGAAGGAAGAAAAACGTAGAATGGTCGTACAGTGCAAAATTTGCGCGTGCTCGAGTCGCAGATATTAACCTCAGGCGGGAACATCTCATGTTGTTCACCTTATCTTGGCAGCCTGAAATCGAAGTGCGTCATCTAATAGAGAATGATATAGGCAGGAAAAAGCTACATATACTTTATTTTGCAGACAAAATATGAAAAAGCACAAAGAGCTTTCATTTAATTGCAATTTTGTTAGTACTTTACGCACGCATATATCTTTATCATCCCTATGTTACAATTGTAAGAAATGTTGCCTAAACGTTGAATTTTTTAACTCTGCTTGGACAAAATGTATTTGCACTAGTTCAAAGTCTTTTGTACGGGATGAATACGAATCTAGTTCCGACTGTGATTAGAACCAATTTGTATTTTGCAAACTACATAAGTTTGCTTGTGGATACACAATTTAGTCCCCTAATATGAAATTGAGTGCAGACCATGTTTTTTTTTGATAATGCAGGATCGAACAACAATCGGCTGCTATAAAGCAGAGATTGTTTGTGTTTTGTTTGAATGAAAATAGATCCTTGATATGTTTAGGGAAAATTCCATTTGTGGCACTAAATACCTCAGTAACAAGGGCACATTGACGACCTGTTTCAAGGGTGGGAAGATTTGCTGTCTTGACGATGGTGCAGTAAGTTAACTTGTAGGTATTGGAAACATACCAGGAGGCACGTTACTAAAGTTTTTTTTTCCGATTTGTGTGAACCTGGTTTTACTGCAGTTTGGCTAGAAAAGTGAACAGCAATGAAGATGGCTAAACATAAAAAATCCAAAAACTATCATTTTGACTCTTTTAGAGAAGACTTTGGACATGCACTTGAGCATGTTTAGCTGAAAAGCATTTTTCTTTTTTTTTTCTTTTTTTTTTTTTTTTAACATTTTTCACAAAATTAATATTGTTGTTGAAAGATAGCCGTAAGTCCAGGTGGAACCCTACGAGCTTGACAAATGACTCTGGAAGAATGTCAACTCGATCAAATTCAATGCTTTGATCAGACTCAAAGCTGATATGCATAAGTTGACATTTTTCTGCATTTGCTTGCGTGAAATTTGTCGAAATATATTCAGTTACAATATATGCATCAAACTTGAGTGCTGCAAGGTTCATGTCCAAGGATCTTCCTATTGCGCTCAAGGTATTGTCATTAGCAAATATTGTGATGCTTGTTTTAAATAAATCATTTCTGAAGATGTTAAAAATTAATTATATGACCCAGAACATACCCTTGTGTTACTCCCTTTTTAGTTGAGGTCATTCAGCAAGTACTTTTTTATTTTTCACTTTCTGACATTTACCTCTAAAGTAGCTAGCTGTTAAGGCTAGATTTTCACGTGACATTCCATAAGTATGTGGTTTGGCTATAGTTAAGTCATGAAGTAAGCAGTCGAAGGCCTTGGATAAATCCATCGGTAAAAATGATGCTAGTTTGTTTTCGTCAAAGGCCTTGTTACACTGCTCAACTAAAATTAGAAGTTCTGACTGACAGTCGTAGGCGGGTCTTTAAGTGTTGATATTTTCAAAAATAAAACTGTGGCGAGGGTGATCTCAGACAAATTTGTTCCACCTTTAGGGTAGCGAAACCAGAAATGATCCAATTTGAACGTGCCACACTAAGGATAATATTCATGGCATATCTCGTAGTTTCCAAACCATTTTTCCAAGTTACTACGGTGCTTTTGCACTTGTGATGCCAAGTCAATATCTCTCTTTAGGCTTTGCAGCTGTGCTATATTTTTATTGCCCCGAAAGAACTTATGTAGCTTGACAAAATTTAAAAATTCACTAGCCACGTCTAGACGGTACATTATCTGCTGATTCAGTCATGACATCTATTATGTTGAAAATGTTAGTTTGTGTCAGTGTACGTGTTTTCTACAATATGTTTATCTCGTGCGTTGTAAAACAGGTCAGATTTGTGATCCTGTACATGGCATATACAATCAAGACTCTCACAAAATTGGTCATGATTGCCTTTGCCTTTCAGAACATCCAGATATGTAACATCAGCCGGGACTATAATGCCAGCTGTTGGCAAGCAAGAATGGCAAAGACTCTAGCTACTCAGCCCTCTGTCCAAGCAAATTTGACAAGACTAGCTACAATACCACATGTGGCAGAAAGAGGTCTGTGATGGGACCCTTAACTACAGTACTACCTAAACAAGGAAGAGTGACGCTATTCGAGTAAGGTTTTGCATGCACAAGTGTCACTGTTGGTTAAGCATTCCTATATGGTATACACGCCTAGGCATATCTTGCTATTCATCCAGTGCAATGTGCTTGTCAATGAGCTGAAAAGCAGATGCACGAGTGCTATTCTCAGCACTGTTTTTAGCTCGACTGGTGGAAGCAATACTGCACAACCACACGAAACCAATGACCATCACCGGGGGAAATACCAGAGTTGCATTTATCACCTTCTACTTTACACCGTAGTCAAAATGGCTGAACCTGTGAGCAGTTGTATGAACGAGATAGACAGAAAAATCAATGCACATAGTAAGTCACCCCAATCTCAATGTTATTTGACATCGGAGGACCACAACTTGTCTGTCTGCAGCAACTTTTTCAAAACAGCAGACCTGTGTCCTGACGAGTTTAGATGATTCTCTTGGTTCAAAGTTAGTGTCATCTCAGAACTCTTCACCTTCGACCAACAGTGTTAGGGAAATACTTGCATACATCAAGCTCTAATCTGTATGTAATTTGCCGATTGCAGTTTCTAATACATAATTCTATTAAGTTTTGGAATGCACACTGAACTGTAAACAAAGGACTCAGAGTGACCTTTGACAAAATACCACGGTAAGAATAAAACGTAGAAGAACCTGTCGCTTTTTCGAGAGAACTGCGCAACATCAAAGTTCTCAACATCAAAGTTCTCATTCACGATGTCCTTTCATTATAAGTATAAAAAAATATTATTTTAATCAAGGACACGAATGCCATAGGCAATTGCTTCCAACCTGAGAGGATTACTTAATGGCGATATAATTCCAACCTTTGTTGTGATCAAGGTCTGGATTTTATGAAATGTATGTTGACTTATGACAAAAGCGTTAAGACAGTGAAAAAAAGCCGAATTGCTGAATTAGCCATGTTCGTCTCTGCATATAAGCAATAACAATAGAATCACAGGAAAATAGGCAGCAGGTTTTCGACGTAATATAAATTGTATCATAATAAATATAACCTGCCAAACGATTTTTCCAGGCCATTTAAATTAGACCTGATAACAATTACAATTGTTTCTGCTTGTGGAGAACTGAAAAATGCAAGATTGATTTTATGTCGGTGCCCCTCCGCCCCCGCCGCACCAAAATTAATGCATGTGTGTCTACAACATAAAACACTTGGAGGCAGCTTGCTCTTGGGACTCCCTCCCTCTTCATATCTCCTGCGAGTGCACTAACGGTACAGTGTTGTTCTATTGGACTCAGCTCTTTGCACGATGAAGATCAATTTAATGGTATTAATATAATCACAGATGTAGTAGGTGGTTGTGTGCTATTAATGCGTAGATCATTTCTCCGCGTAGTGTCTGGCACATCAAAATGAAAAGGTCTACTTCAGTTCTGCACGGGTTACTTACTTATCACTTTTGATAAAATGGTGGAATGGTATTGCAATTGAATACATACATTGTTTTGGTTATCACTCAGATCAACAGTAACAGAAAACTCGGCAGTTTGGTGTGGGTGCAATGGTGATAGTATGTGAGGGCTCATGCTGCGGGTAGAGCCGCGTCAAAAACTTCATTCATACATACATATACAAACATACATACACATTATAGATATATAAACAACCGTTTTATGTTTTTGTTTTATCCCTATATGTAAATCAAACGGAAAATAATGACTGTACCTATATTTGCACAAATTGTTTTGGTCTCACTTGTACGACTATACTCAATGGGCCACATGTAGACTGCAATAAATATAAATATATTTGCGAGCGTCAAATAAAAGATAATAAAGTCATTCCACGGTCGTAAATTTGCCTCGTTATACACCAATATCTTAGGCTTACACGGTGGCTTTAGCATACACTCAAATACACTGTTTCTTTCACGAGTACGCTTCGCACAAGTTCTGGGACGGATGTCTGTCACCATCAATGTAATATTTTTATTTCCTTCCTGACATTCATTTAAATTAACCAGTGCCTTGTGCTTGTTATAGGCATATGTTTGCCGAACGTTCAATAATTGTCTACATATAATGTCTTGTTGGAAGGATTATTAATGTAGGCCTTACCGCCCAAAATAGGCCTACATCTTTCAACTTTATTGTGCTGAGCTAACGCTTAACGCCCGGTTGCGCTGTAGGCCGATACTGGCTTCCCCTGATCTAATAGTGACACTAAAAGGCACTACTTGCAGACCTGCAACCTGCACCCTTACAGCGTTATGCCAGTTCCTTTGAACTCGACTTGCTGACAACAATGCCAAAGATATTAAAACAAATACTTGCATTTTATAATGTTTGCCGACAGACCCTTTGAATTATCAACTTCATCAAAACTTTCACTGGTCGTTTTCAGCACTCGAGTGCTGAATTGTTTTTTGCTTTTCATTGCAATTAAATTCAATCCAACAAATACAATGATCAACTCTATTTCACCATGACAACATTATCCAAACATATTATTTAAGCGGCCGATCAGCAGTCACCAGGCAAAGCTGGCTGAGCAAAGGATCACAGCCCTCTTGCGCTTTATGTAAGAGAATATGTAACTACAGAGTGTTGTGTTTTAATGCATTCTGTAAAGTAACTAACGGGGTATTATTGATGATATACCACGCACTGGCCTCATAGAGTGTTACTTAAAGTGTACTTGAAAATATAAAATGCGTGTAAAAAGATAAAGAGCCAACAGTTCCACTTGGTCATGCGAGATGCCTTGGGGTAAACCCGCGCCAGGTGAACATACTCCCCAGGGTATGCCACCGCCACAAGCCTCACTTACAATTCTGAGCAAAAGCATTTAGACCTACCATGCAATTAAATCCTTGAGTGCCAACTGTAACCTAGGTCAAACTACTTTAAATAAGCTGAGGTGATTTATAATAGGGGTGAAAGATTCATGTAGAAAATGACCGTCCATTCTAGTATCAGCATGCATCTAGTTACATAGAAAATATTATTGTCCAGGTCAACATCTTTCAACATCTTTTTGGTACTTTTGGGAGACTTCATCTTTCAGCAAAGCAAATGTTAAACTTACATGACCCTTTATCTTCTGCTGTAATTTGTTATACACATGAGTATCGTGGCCTTCTTGCATTGAATGCTGTTTTATTGCTCAGGTATTAAAAGAAATAAATAAAATAAAAGGAAACAAAACCGAGGGAATGTTTGTTAGTAAAGCAAAATAGCCGTATATTACAAAGTAGTTGTCATAATAGAAGGCAGTATAAGATTAAGTCATTACGACTGCAAAACGAATGTGAAACACATTCAGGTCAAATCATACATTTGTGGGCTGGGGCACGTGACCTAGTTCAAGCATTTGTAATTAAATCATATCTGACATGACGTGGCCGTTTCTAACTGGTAACGGAAAACCGAACGATCCTTTTTTGATAATTGCACAAAAGTAGTTTTATCTCATTTAGTTACGGATGACAGAACATGTCAAAACGATATTAAGAGCGTAGCTTTGATACGGGAATAAAACATGGGGGATACAGATACGAAACGTAAAGTTATTTATTTCGAAATAGCGTAAAAGTTGGATATTCTTCTACTGCCATGTTTACGATCATCATCGGCATCATCATCATCATCATCATCATCATCATCATCATAATACTCCTACAACTACTACTGCTGCTACTATTTTTAACACTTTGGTTCCAAATCTAATGAAACATGGAAAGTGCAATGTAGTAAACATGAACCAATCACCCGTAAAGGCACAGCAGTAATCGCAGGAAAACCGATCTGCATAACTAACCCATGTCAGTAATGATGGTACATTGCTAATTTTGTGTAATATTTTCTTAATCAGATAATTCTTAAGAAAGATAACGAATCAAAGATACGTCCCCACACAGTTCGTAATACTAGATGCACCGACAATTCGTAGAAACTGAAGCTGCCGTTAGAACAACAAAAAGTGCACCAACACTGTTACTTATACTTCACTGACGAGTTCATCTCTGCACAGTATTACATTCAGAAAATTATTGTTATTATATACGAGAAACATCCAATATATACAAGGCGAAATATGTCAAAGTGGTTGTAAAAGATTTCATTTGTGAAATGTCACTGATTTTATCTTAACCATCATTGTCATGAGCACTGGCAAGTTTGCTTATCATGTCATGCGTAAAATCATCTCTCCAATAAAGTATTTTATCGCCAAGGTAATGAGACATAAAAATTAGATGGGCCTTCACCAAACCACATGGATTGGTCAAATGTCGAGCGATCGTAGTAGATCACAGGTGGGACCTACAATACCACGCATGAATTCATGGCCTGCGGGGAAGATAGCCTTCGTCAGTGGACACATTCAGTTTCCGTGAAAATTAGTTCTCCCTTTATTTTTGGTACGCATTTCATAAGTTAAACGATAGCATTCTTATTAGGAAACTCAAGTTGCACATATCTTAAATGTGATACTGTACTGACAAAGATCGAAATTTTGTTCATTTTTCCAGTTTTTACAATAAATTATATGTTCATTGTTTCCCATTCGTTGTTTGCATCGACCCATCTTGTCTTCCAGTGAACTTACGTGTCCTTTGTATAGATAAAAATCTGCAATTGAACATGAGACAAAATATTTCTACAAACTATGGGTTATCTGGACTGAAAAAAAAAAAAAAAAAAAAAAAAAAAAAAAAAGCACAGTACAGATTATATTTTGCGTAGTAATAGACAATATATAACCCCATTAATTTTGTTGGCCAGACAGCAAATTACTAAGTTATACATAACCTAAACTGTATTTTTCAGACTAAAAGAAATGGCATGAACCTATTTGTGTTGCACAGATTACTAAGTGATACCTCTCCTAAAATGTATTGCTCACACAAAGAAACAATACGTAACCCATTAGCGTTGCTTACATCAATAGACAATGTATATACCTTAACCAAAAAATGTGTTACTCGGATTGGTTTACATCTAAGGGATATCATATTAAATATAGATCGGAAAACAAGCTGTGAAGCTTCTATGAATCCTTCTCCATTGATCCGTAGTTGCTTTGTATCTCAAGGAAACCGGCTTTCTCGTGTGTTCATGACAATTCAGTTGTATGGTATATAAAGCTAAAGAAACAAAGGTTGAAAAGGTGCTAGAGCAATAATTTATCTGTATTTGAATCGTTTGCTTGTTTTAGGTTAAACAATTCCGCACTTTCGAGTAACTTTACATTTGGTCTGTCAATTTGTTCACATCACCAAAATAAAAGAAGATTTGTGTTTTCAAAGATCTCAGGCAGAAAAGGTTCTAAAATTTATCTGCGTAATGTTTAAAATGATTCCCATGCCGCCAACAAAAGGATGACACTAGCTGTAGGTGCTTAGCAGTCACACTCTGTTGAATCTCTTAAAAAGTGAAAAATAAAGGTCATTAGGCGGAAAGCAGTTAGGACGCATTCGGGTATGGTAAATTTCAGCAGGTCTGTTTTTTTTTCAATAACACAGTTTTTGTTACGATTTAGCCTTTATTTGAATACCTTAATTGTTTCGAAGTTCCTTGTGTGCTCCTTTAAGTTTCGCCAGCTGTGAATAGTGAAAGTGAAAAAGAAATTACTACGCTATTCGGATTTACAGAATATTAAGGGGATGTACATAACACAAACTCTGTTGTTCGGGCTGACAGTTACAAAATGGAACCGAAACGGAAATATCTAAGCAAATGTATCCTGATGATACATTTTGACAGTTCAATTACATTAAAAAGTGTTACTTGACTTATTTAGCTCTGTGATAGGTTTTAATCAAAATTTGTCCGACTCTTCTAAAGTTGCTGATTTCTTTTTCAGAATTAAATTTATTTCCAATAAACGTAAATTGAGAGGCAATTAATACGTGCTGTTGCTGAATTACTGTCATACATTTTGCCGTAAGTATGGTCCGGATAATGCAATAAAGATTCGACAACCTTTATTGCAGTGATTGCAGTTTACTTTGGCTTCCTAAAAACAATTTTACGAAACCATTTACAATTACATTGTTTTCATAGATTATTAAACCAATAAATAAACATATATAGCCAGCAAACAAATACAATCGAATCTCCAGATTAATACAATTATAGAACTGGAAACGTATGGTCGTAATATGGGTAATGTTCAATTCATGATAAAGATAAAAGGGTTGCGCATTCCTAGTTTAAAATTCAATAAAGAAATGGTATATTTATGGAAGTGTTCTTAATAAGTGATTCTACTGTGTTCAGTCGTTGGCAATTAGTGTAGATTCGCTAGTTTATCATCTAGTTTTAGCATCTGAATTATTCGTTTTGTTTTGTTTATCTAATACATACGCCTGGTACAATTTAGCTGAATCATGCGCCTCCTTCTAAACCATATGCTTGGTTTCCTTGGCGTAAAGAATAAACAATCTGCACCATGTGTTGGGAGTGGTACCAGGTCTCAGCCACCACGAATATGAGACATGTAGATTTAAGTATAATCTGATAATTCAATAAATTATTAACTCTTCGTGAGCAATAACATCATTGATAGGATCATCAGTATTGTCTTCAAAATTGTTTAATGAATTTATACACAAGTATAAACCACTAGCCTCCAAGGAGATCACACATGTAAAACTAACAAAATGTGATAAATATTATTTCATACTAGTTGGAAAATTTCATTCTTATGGCACCGTTGCAGACCGTTGACAGTTTCGCAACACACCGCAATTTGCCGTGAAGAGTTCCCTTACCAAACATGAAGTAAGGTGGCACTACTTTTCCGCTGCTATATTATATAGAAAACCCGTCTGCATTGCAGGGATTGTGACGCAGTAATTGCTTTAGACCAGACTATGTCTGGTCTTAAGTATTCCTTTCCTTCCACCTGGAATGGAATCGCAGGTGCACATAAAATGTCAAAATTGGCTGGTGTGCTTTCATAGTGACATCTGCCTTTCTGCTAAATACATTTTATACAGCCCACATTTCTCAAGCATCGGCTCAGTTGTATCTAGTCAAATTTATAACAGCCTGTAATACTAAATATTCCCGCTTTATGTTTTTGGCATGAGGCATCGGCTGCCATATTCGCCATATTGGTTTCATTTATAACCCATCCAGGGCAGATTCAAATGAATTTTAGCTGTGATACTCACATTGCCTTACCCCTCGATATGGTTTTAATTGCATACTTCTACATTTTTTACCAGACTGCTTTGTGTTTACCTTCACTGTGCCGTATGAGGCTACGTATGTAGCGAAGGCAGTATCTCGGGTTAATTACAGTAGTTAAATATCGAAAGTAGCATTTCCGATATATTTCATCAATTTTCAATGAAGACATGCACTTTGTCATTGTGCAGTGTGCTTTTATTAAAAACTTGCTCATTTTGATGCATTTGAAAAAAATCTTTATGAACATAAACATAAGGTATGGTGTTTTCCCATTAACGTTGCCAGTATTCCAGTTTGTTCACGTTTGAAGTTACCGCATGCGCATAGATCATGCCATTACTACAGGATTTCCAAAAGATACCCCTTGCCGTCATTATGAAGTACGTGTTTGGGTTCTGTCCTTGTACGAAGTCAAGATGACGAAGTGATATCCCTTGATTTAATGCAGAACGTCATTGTATATATCTAAACCTATGCTTTCATTAATCGCTCTTATCACATTCGCTGTAAAAATGAGAAAAATCTATGATTTAAGGCCAAATGAAGTACAAACGGGCTACCAGCGGGAAACCTTCAAGCATGTTTTCCAGCCTTATATTCAAGGATATATTTTTTTAATTTTTGTCATGGTGGCTGCTTGCCCTTACCTTATACTGCACAAAGACAACACCAACTCGTATTTTGGTAATGTAAGAACATGAGATATAAGCAAATAAACAATGACTGTTCTGAATTGCAATGGTGAGATTTTGAGAAAATTATAGAAGCAACCAGTATATGTACTGAATATGATTTTTCTAAAAGAAACGTCAAAATTCAAATTCTGACTTTTCCCGTGAAAAGGATTCTGCAAAAAAATTCACGAACCTCCACAGATGGGGACACCACATACTGACTGTAGCAAAGTTGAAGTGAAGAAGGACTGCCCTGAACTTGTACTGCCCCTGACCCTCTGCACGTACTCAAATAGAACAAGTCAAACTAAATTCCTATATTGGTTGTGGTACATTGAAACCCTACGTGAACCTCTGTGACAGCCTTTTTGGAACTCCGTCGGTGCCAGCTACTTCAGTGCTAACTACCACTGAAGCCGAACTACATACAAGATATTGCTCTGAACTATAACAAGAGTGCTAGATTCATGTTCTTTGTAAAAAGACCTTTGATTCAAGTACCAGCATGCCTTTAGTATACATAAAATATTAGGGTCCATGTCAAGAGCCTTTCTCGGCGCGTATTGGGCGCGCTGCGCCCAGAACTTGTGTAGCAAAAAACTGTTGTCCAAAAGGTGACACTGAAAGAGTTTACAAATTTATCATAACATGATTTTTTTGAGTTTTCATTGTTGTTATATAGCTACCGAAGTCACAAACCCGACACACTAAAAAACACCTTCTTCTGGCTGTGGTCACTGTTAACCAAACGTTGATAAAATAATTCAAAGGGGCATAAAAGCTTTAACTATTGGGTCCCTTTAAGGTGATAACACAAGTGTGTGTTTGAGTTTGTTTTTTGCTTTCTTTTAACCCTGGCATGCGCATCATGGCAACCACAGCACAATAGCAACCCAAACATCTGCACACCTAATATTCTGAATAAAAGAAGTATACTAGGTGAAAGACAGCTTTGAATAATTCAGTTGATAACTGATATGAATCCTTGTAGGGACAGCATCCCTGATACCATTAGAAGAGTGTTTTACGGGGGGCATATAGTGATGAAACAAGGAAGACATGCTGGGTTTCTACAGATTGGTGACCTCAGAAGCTGCAGGATGAGGATATGATACTAACTTTCAACAAATAAGGAGTGAAGCCCTGAGTGACCTGAGCTTTAGGGAACTTTGGTCAATCCATTACATTGGGTGGAACTTCTTAGACGTTTAATAGGGCGTGTTTCCCGTTTTACTTGAATTTTGAAAGGCACACAGAGTGTATGAATCCATCATGCAAAAACGCCAAAAACGGTCGATTTGTTCTGAAATGAAATTATCTTAAGGGGTGTAGGGTATGCGGTCTACCACTTTTCATATCGTCATTGTTTAAGGAAACTGCATCCGATGCATATTGTGGGTAGACTAATAAATAAATTGGGATTTGTTTGGGAAGGAGGGTTACTAGGTCAAAACATTGTCAACATCGGCGGCTAACGAGCTCGCCAGCATAATTCCCTTGGTACACTGTCCATGCCGTCTGAAGGTAGTTGTGAAGGCGAGCGCCCACGCAACGCCGAACTCCAAAGACTCGCAGAGGTCCGAAGTTCCTGAGCCATACCCACTTAATTTGGCAGCTTTTTAAAAAAAAACTGCCAATATCGACGTGGACAGATTTAGTTTTCAAACATATTGGCTTCCACAGGAACAATACTCTAGAGCTCGAGCCACACTCTTGCTTTGAAGTTATTGTTCTCAACTAGGTTTTTGGTTGATATCCGTTATAAGGAGACCACTGAAGCATATTTTAAACTTACAGGAATGCTCTTTCTCTCTCTCTCTCTCTCTCTCTCTCTCTCTCTCTCTCTCTCTCTGTCTCTCTCTCTGTCTCTCTCTCTTTCTCCTTCTCTGTCTCTCTCATTCTCTCTCTGATTTTCTCTCTTTCCTTTCTCTCTGCCTCTCTGTCTCTCTTTTTTCTCTTTCTCTGTCTCTCTCATTCTCTCTTCTCTCATTCTCTCTCTCTTTCCTCTCTCTCTCTCTCTCTCTCTCTCTGCCTTTCGTGGTTTAGCGGAAGTGATATTTATAATGGAAGAATGCGGTATTTCATGAATTGCCTTTACTTGAAGCATGAGGTTTGACTGTGGTATGTAAGAACACGCCATAATTTAATGTCAAATTGTGTAATAAAAAATCTTTCAATTCGTTTGAATTCGGCTGTATTCAAATATAATTTGCTGGGATCCGGTGAATAGAACCCTGATACGTATATATGCCCAATACGGACTGGCCCTTTCTTCGGCAGAAATTTCCTGTTTGTACAATGTTTTCTGGTTCCCTGTTTAATGAAAAGATGGGCATATAGCTAATAGCTCGGAAACCACCGTAACTGTGCATGGTTGTTTAAAATTAGACACGTATTTGGACACTTGATTGAATTGAAAAGTTGTTTTTTCTTCAACATGTCCAGACAAGGAAGCAAATAAAGCTTATGTAACAATTTAACAGAATAAAATAAAGGCACAAAAGATGAAGTACTAGACTTGAAAGCATTTGGGGAATTTATATTATCGACAGTGAAGCTGCTGATTGAAGAGCACATTTCGTTTTCAGTATTTCGATTCATCTTTATAGTATGTTCCACCCATGGACATTATGATATCTAGGTCAGTAGCAGTCACTATAGGTCGACGTACTAGGCACATCGACAAAAGTGTACATGTATATCTATATTGTAGTGTTGGAAGTAGCATGGCTAGATGTGATGTACCCAGAATATATATGAAGAGATTGAATTTCTTTAGGACAGCTGGACTCTCAGTTGCTTTATCTAGAGTGCTTTCCTTGGAGAATTCAATGTTAAATATGCAAAGACAAATTTACCTCCCCATGCATGTGGTTTGATGTATGAATATATCCGCTGAGTGTACTGGGGGTGTTCACTTCCATTGCATTTATCTGAAGAGATTAGGGATTCATATTTCAATGCCAAACATGATGCTACTGGTCAATGGTCCAAAGATAAGGTTCTAAGTCTCGCTGAAATGGCAGTGTTTTTAATAAATTCGATAACGTGTAAAAGGCTTCACTCATATTCGACTTTTCCCACATTAAAATCCTGTAGTCAGGGTCATTCAGAATAGTTCTATAAAAAGCACGTGCTTAACATGTAAGACTTACCGCTGTGCTCTCTCTCTCTCTCTCTCTCTCTCTCTCTCTCTCTCTCTCTCTCTCTCTCTCTCTCTCTCTCTCTCTCTCTCTCTCTCTTTTTTTTTTCTCTCTCTCCTTATAACTATCTTAACCTTAACATTTAAAAGCAAGTAAAATCCAATAGTAACCGTAAATTATTGATTGCTTGAACTTTAAAGTCCCCGAGTTTCAGAAATTGCAAATTACATGGGCGTTTATTGTATCCGGAATTGAAGGTTGCTCTTGTCCGTCCATCAGTGTGTGGCGTTTGTCGGCCGACGGCACCTCATGTGGTACTTAATCTACCGAAAGGAACAGGTACAGCCAACATAGGTGATCTAGGTTGCAAACTCCCGCAAGTGATATTTTCTGAAACTATTATGGCTGTGCAAATATGTGGGTGTATTTGGTCGGAAGATAACCAATGCACCAGAACAAGTCAGGCTTTCACGGGAAAATCAATAAGTTACTCTTAGCATGTCGAGCAAATGGAACTGATGTGCCAAAACAAGAGCCCAGACTGACTGTTGTATTTGCTATATGTGCCTTCTTCCGTTCAAATGCTTACCTTTAAAGTGTAATCGTCACACTTCTCAGAATTGGCAGCATGAATAATAAGAGTCTTTGTATACATTTGTTGTGCAAAGGATCTTTCGTGTTTTGTTCTCATAAGCAAAACTGTTTTACAGTGTATAATATCCCGAAGACCTGCCTTCTTTTCAAATTTACCTCCTTTATTTTTTCGTCAGATTACATGTTGCATTCTGTGTCAACTTTAAACTGTGTAACACATAAGTAAAATGACTAATTTCCAGCACTTTCTGTCCATGAGGCGCACAGGTACCAAGATATTGATCGCTTGTAACAGTGCCACGCACTGTGTTCAGCTGTTACTGATATCGGTTTAATGTTGTCAACCTCCTCTGATAATGCACAGAGCACAATGTTTTAAACCAAATGCACCATGCATGACTTTCAATGTCAAGCATTGTGTGCAATTAATGATGATATTCAGTTTAATATAATGTATTTTAACTGCAATGCATAAGCCAAAGATGCATGCCCCTACTTACTAAGTATAACATTCTTTCAACAGTTTGCAGTCGCATCTTTAAAGCAGCAAGACGAGTCCAGCTAAATCACAGGGACAGAGCTCTGTCGATTAAAAAAACACGCGCACCACGTTTATGTTTGCATTCAGTTTACTTTTTTGTATTGTGGTCTATATTATAAGATTTTCCCTTTAAACATGTTAAGCGCATTTGTATAGACATCAAACAGACGATGACATTTTCTTTACATGAGAAAAACAAATGGATTTGTATTGATTTGTTATAATTACATGGACCCCAATGAAAGTATTGATTCATTGCAGATTTACGGGGATTAATGGCGCTAAAAACAATCTTCTTCTGGTCTCTTGCTGATGAGCCAATTTATACAAGGTATAATGAAGCCTAAAACTTTCTTCGGAATCTCAACAATTATACCTATGATAAAATAAATTATTAGCCCATAAATTGATTTAAAGCTCTACAGTTTCGCAGTGAGTGGTATGGAATAGGAGTTTTTTTGCAGTTTGATTATCAGACTTGATTGTTCCTAACGGTACTTGAGCTTACAGATTTGGATTTCTTAAGTTTGCTTCATATTAAATGGACTATTAAATGGAATTAATGAACACTTTGTATAACTTTCCCGAGGTCCAGGTTTGAAATCATTCTATCAAAACTATCACATTTTGTCTACAAGAAATGCATTCAAAACAATTTCTTGACAATCTTAAAGTAATATTTACGTTCAAATTATTCGTTACAAATGATATGTTAAGCAATTTAAAAGCATTAAGCTGTATTTTTTCCTTTGCTTTTGTTTTCTTCATGTTTTCTATGGACAAGAGTCTAAAAGACTGCAATGACAGCATTGATTCACAGCAGATTTTTTGGCAAACCTTCGTAACGATTGGCCAATCGAACACCCAAAATGCAATATATCTCTACCATGCCCTTATATGGAAAAAACATTTTCCCATTTGAAAGATCGAGCCCAAGTAATATTTCTGTTCAAATTATTCGTTACAAATGATATGTTAAGCAAATTAAAAGCATTCAGCTGTATTTTTTCCTTTGCTGTTTTTTTTCTTCATGTTTTCTATGGACAAGAGTCTAAAAGACTGCAATGACATCATTGATTCACAGCAGATTTTTTGGCAAACCTTCGTAACGATTGGCTAATTGAACACCCAAAATGCAATATATCTCTACCATGCCCTTATATGGAAAAAACATTTTCCCATTTGAAAGATCGAGCCCAAGTAATATTTCTGTTCAAATTATTCGTTACAAATGATATGTTAAGCAATTTAAAAGCATTCAGCTGTATTTTTTCCTTTGCTGTTTTTTTCTTCATGTTTTCTATGGACAAGAGTCTAAAAGACTGCAATGACATCATTGATTCACAGCAGATTTTTTGGCAAACCTTCGTAACGATTGGCCAATCGAACACCCAAAAGGCAATATATCTCTACTATGCCCTTATATGGAAAAAACATTTTCCCATTTGAAAGATCGAGCCCAAGTAATCTCTTGAGTTCTACCACCCCATCCCCACCCCCCAAAAAGTAGGGGAAATTAAAATAGAACTGGTTTAAGCTTGCGCTGCGTGGAAATTAGCTAAAAGTTAGCGATACGAATAAAATTAAGAATTTGCGGCCCAGATGGGTCCCTGTGTCGATTCGAAAGTTTCTAATGTGCAAAAGGAACCAATAAATTAACAAACAGATAGAATTACGGAAGCAGATCTCCTCAGTATACCTGGCCAAGACTAGCTTAAGGTGTGTGATCAAGTTTGAAGGGGATCTGTTAAACACTTTTGAAGAAATTGTGCAGATTTGTACTCTTGTTTAATCCGAAATGTCTGTGACTTCGAAAAGACAGGTTGAAAAGTCACCCGATTCATATTGATACGGCGGATTTTCACATTTGCTTCCAGCATCGGGGGGAATGTTAGAGACATGAAGAGTCTAAATTCAGATGAAATGCCCCAACGTATGAGTTATATCTAGAATTCTCAAATGATTAAGCGTGAGAGTTAATTATTCAAAATTATTGGCGATCAAATTTGGTTTACGTAAGTTGCAGACCGTTATTTATCAGAGGTGTACACTTTCAAAACAGGCGTGAGTAACTGTGTACGGTTTGATGAAAGGACGCCGTGAAAACCTGATTAGTCATTGCGAAAGGCTAAGGCGAAGGTCTTCGTTATACAACACAGAAAATACTGTACACTTACTGCAAAATACATTTTGCTGCACTGTCGTTTTGTCACACCCTTCCATATTATGGAGTTTATCTCATTTGCCATGGATGTATATGTAATGTCTCACACGCAAGGTGTGGATCAACCAATATTCAATAAATCTGGATAAATTTGTTTCAAGTAATGAGCAAGAGTCATTTTTGCGTAGCTACAGCAAGTTAAACGGAGCAAAGTCAGGTGCCACACATGTAGCGTATGACCACAAGTGTGTAGCCTCACTGACTAGGGAAATCTCGTCAGAAAGGGCGTGTCTTTGAAACCGCTTTTACAGTACGGGTACTGTTTACAGTGGCTAAAGAGAGAGGAGGAGGAGGAGGAGGAGGAGGAGGAGGAGGAACAGAAGGAGACACCGAAAGAGATTTGGGCTAACTGACACAAATATGTGGCCTGGTAATATTTATTATTTTATTTCCTTGTCGACCAAAATTTATTCCAGTATTGAGGCTCGTGTGTTTTTAGAGGTAAAACGTCAGCAACCTGTGACGCAGAAAAAAAAATCTCTAAGATCCCAACTGTACAACATGAAAATCGAACTTTCTACCCCCACGTATAAAGAGTTGGTAACTTAGCATTTCCATGTATACCTATCCCAACAGACCATTGTTTTATATTGATTGGCTGGGGTTATTCAAATAGTACGGAAAACAGGGTTACAAAAAGTGCTCAGTTTTTATTTTGAGAATACCATTTATGTTGTAAAATGTTCCCTTAGTTACGTCCAAAATACATAAGAGTAATTAACAAAATCACTAAAATCAATGTTTATCACAGAGCAGCTTTGCCTGTGGCTCATTTCCTCTGCTCCAGCAGAGACGAATATTCTACCCGTAAATTCGCCAGTAACATAAAAAAAAACATGTTTGTGTCTTTTAAATAGTAGTTTTACTGTAACAGGTTTGTAAAATTAGACTGCTTCTTCATTGCAGTTCCTGAAACTACATGTTCCTAAAAATTAGATGTGTGAAAGTAAAATTTATGTGAAAAAAATGAGCACAAAAATTTCGTTTTCACTGAAGAGTTTCAGCAGTGTTAACCACATGTAGTTTGTTTGCATGGATATGGTAATGAGCCATGTCATTGTTTGCACTGTCATTAGTCCATGGCCCCTGGAAACCAGTTAAGCCACTGACAAGGGTCATTCATAGGGAACATGGAACCATCAGCCATGGAGAGAAGAATGGGCCAGTTCAGGCTAATCACTACCATTGTTCTGACTATTTCGAAACTTTCTATTGACGTAAAAGCAAATTATCACAATACACTTACTGGGCCCTAAATATGGAAAGGCGCATGTAAATCGACACCCAAAGATGCCAAGTGTGGTTACATGTGATGTTCCCAAACCAAAAATGTAACTTGTTGACGACGGACGGACAACCGACGGAGGACCATAAGATAAGCTCACCTGACTGACAAGTCAACTGAGCTAAAAAAAATCCCTTGAAATCCGACAAAATCTATGTATACAAATCTATAGATTTGTAGTAGCCTGGCTATGGTTCTTCCACCTTACACCCTCTTTTTGTTATATGAACATATCATTACAACGCTATATTTACAAGCACAATACCTAAGATGATGACGATGCTGATAATGATGATGATGATGATGATGATGATGATGATGTAACCACATCTTTAAATATATACATATATATATATTGTGTAAAATTTTTATGAGCACTACAATGGAACCATGTGAGCCTTTTCTGTATGAAAATAGAAATTCGTATCTAACCAGCCTGTAGAAGTTGGCGGCAATATAATTCTTGGTGAATATTAAAGGATCGAATAAGAACTTACGTTGAGATAGGTGTACAATTAGTGGAGCTTACCAACGGTTATCTTGACATTTAATCCACCTACGCAACTTCAGAGTAATCTGCCTGAATCGAGGAATATTTGATTGGTGATCTATAACATATATATATATATATATATATATATATATATATATATATATATATATATATATATATATATATATATATATATATTTATACATATATATCACCTTTAACAAGTTTTGTGTGTTACATATACCGCAACAAAATGACGTCAAGCGCACGACCTTTAGAAACCAGTGTGTAAATAGACACAGCTTTATTGCGGGGTCGCTAAATTACTCTCCGGGGTACAATTGGTCGTGACAAAACGTTGCGGATAACTTTTAAAGCTTACTCTTGTCAGCGACAGACGACAGATCAATGGGAATACACGCACGTGGAAACTTATAGCACGTGTGCTCTGTTTTCTAGCGGTTAAAGTGAAAGAGAAACTACTGACGAAAAGCCGGAACATTTTATTGTCTTCATTATTTTACCCCCCCCAAAATATATTACCATGAGAACGATAGTGATCGAGCCTTGGAATGGACTGATAGTCATTTTATTGTTGCCTAGTATCATAGATAGTCTATGTATGAAACAGACAGAGATAACGGAGATTAGACAACCTGGATACCGTGCCACACTGGTGCACACAAACGCGTGCCTAGAGGTAGCGAGCAGTCTGATTAAACCAGAAGTTGTCATAGGTGCCTTTACTTATGGACAGTTCCGACGAGTGTACTCTGAGGATTGTTGCTGTGTAGTGACCAATTATAGCAAACAAGAAGTAAGTAAAACCATCAAATATTTATCCAATGGTTATTCCTCTATAAGACTTTTAACGACTTGTGGCTCTTTCGCGTATTACCTGTATATACCTGTTTCACGCTAAAATACCGCGATTTCATCAACTGTCACTGTAGTTTTATTTTAGCTTGCTTCACTGGTGGCACAAACCGTAAAAAAATGAAAACAATATTTCCAACAAGTGATTAAGGAGAATTATTTCTAATTTGGCGCATTAAGGACAATTAAGTCGAGAAATGAATAAACCGTGAAATGTATCAGCGACAGATGTACATGTACAAGTTCCAAGGTATGCAGTAAGTCACGGTGCATCGATATCTGTGTGTTCCAGTGTATGCGTGCAAACATGTGTGGAGTTTCTTTTGTTTTAGAATATCGGCAATGATCAGTCCTATTAAGCTTAAAAGTATTTCAGGTACACGCAAGCATTTTAGTAACGTCAAAAGGCACTACTTAAAAACCTGTAGTCTACTATTGTAGTAAACTTACACAACAAGATGCTACCAATTGAATTAATTTCTCCCCAGCTTTAAAAAACACTAGCATTTTGGCATCCAGTAGTTTAGTCTGAAACATTTTTTACCTTGGCTTTCCCTGCCACTTACCTCACCCATGGCTTTGTGGCATATGGGCCACACTTTGGTAAAACTCATGTTTTATGATCGCTTTTCATAATCCGTGGCTGTATTCACAAAGAATTTAATCTGAACCTAACTTTAATCTCAGAATTAAAATCCATGTGGGTTGGGTTATAAATTACTCAATTCTTAGCTCCATGTTTTATAAAAAATTCAAAGCTTAGCCTATATTGCTCTTGGCTATAATACGAACTTAAGGATTTGCAGGTTCATTTTATTTGATCAATCGTAGTTTAATCCAGTATTCAATCTTTTGATACAGAATTAAAACCTGAATTAAATCAAGATTAATTCAATACAATAGACACTTTAATATCATGGTTCATATTACCGGCGAGAAAATGGGTTATTTAATCCTAGAAATTTATATCAAATATTGCGCCAACGAATCAGTAGTTCAAGGCCCAAAAGCACATTGACTTTCATTTTTGGAATAAATTCAGGATCAGATTAAATTCTTTGTGAATACAGCCACAGGAGATGAGATATGCGTCCACATATCACCAATACGAGCTTTTACGCTTAGACTCTGCATGTACGTGTTATTCTGACCATTGTGATATCTACGGATCTTATCAATAATATGTATCTACATTCTCAATATGCAGAGAGGCAGAGAGTCCCTTTGTTTCTGATTGGCGTATCTTTTTTCGTGGGTCTTGCCAGACGTGTATAAACGCATATATATATATATATATATATATATATATATATATATATATATATATATATATATATATATATATATATATATATATATATATATGCACCCATGTATTGGACAAGAGTACGGAAATATATGAAAGTGTGTTTCGATGTATTTTCAAAACCAGACCCATCATCCAGAAAAAAAAAAACTTTTGTCACTATTTTATTCGGTTTATCATGTCACTATTATATATTTTATCATTTTCATCCAGGGCCTGGTGGGAGATAGGTGCACTACACCGAGCCAGCAACCCTGGTTAAAGTATAAAGATACCATACAAGACAATACCGTGAAGAATTTATTCATTGCTCGAGTTAAACAAATTGCCCTGGCATGAGTTCTGTCGGGTGAAAATGGCAAACAGAGATAATAGGGCTTGGCTGAAGCTGATTGATGGTTTCCTTTGTGTAATCAAGTTGAAAGAGACACGTGGTATCCTAAGGTGTGAATTTGATCCGGTTTGGAAACTGATGTTCATGAATGTAGCCATCTCAGTTTCAAGAGAATATTAAATTCATAAAAATTCCAAAAAGGAATCCGATGTATAATTGCCTTAGCTCTGATGATCCGTAGTTATACCAACAACATAAGGGTTTCATTGGTATATGTACAATCGTGTTTCTACTTCAAAATACATTACTTTTCTTGCCATCTTATCTCGTGTGTCGTTTCAAATTCTTAATATGATGTCTTTAGTATCACTGTCTTCAATACTGTTTACATCCATTTAAAGCGCTTTCTACCTTTTTGTTGAATATTATGCTATTTACCATTTGTCTTAGGTGCTCATTTAGAGGCCTTTGGCCCGTGCTCCTGCTTATGCCCATACTGTACAATTAGTTTGTGTTTTGAGCGAAGCGACAAAGATATATATATAATATTTATAACATGGTTTGCCTGGATGCCCAAAATCGTTTGTGTCACGAGTGGATATACGATATTGTGCACGAACGGAGCGCAGTAAAGTGAGTGAATGATATTATATCACTTTGAGTGTTAAGCTGATTTTTAACTTTGCCATGATATGATTTATTCATAGCATGCTTTATTTCACCAGGATAGTAAAATGATAGAAATTAAGGACAAAAAAGTCAATGCACTGAACGGAAGCAAATGGCAGCTATTATGAAAAATAGTCGTACTGAGCGACGTCTGACGCACGTTGAATTTGTCAAGCACAATGGATATCACATATTTTCATATACGTATATTTACACTCATATATTGGACAAGAGTACGAAAGTACTAGACCTAGCATCCAGAAGAAAACACTTCTTCTACGAAACAAATGAAATCTTCTAAATATATTTAAGATCGTGTGTGCCTTAAAGTTTAGTGAATGAGCTTTTAAAGCTTTTCGCTTTCTTGAGTTGTTAATTTTTATCACAGAAGCTCATTTGGTCCTTCTGAACACATGAATGTGCACTCCTACCTGCCAGGTTCCCTGCTGCAGCCTAGGTGGCAGCACAGGATCCCAGTTGAAAAGAATACTTCTGATTAAATATATTCATGCATGGTTATTTGTTTGACTAGCATGAATTAGACAAACTTAGGCAAAGTGTCAATGAAACGGGGGTATTATAATCTGAGTGACATAAGATCAAACAAGGCTGAGGTGCCAACTGACCCAGCTTATAAAGACACATTGCTAATCCGGCACACGCTTATGATAGGCGCGTACCATGGTGTCTTGTCAGGTCCCATAGCATTTGTGTGAAGCGCTATAGTCTGTCTCATACATGCGTCGGAAAATACCATGCCCCAGAAACTGTCAATCTGGGCTGCACGACATTTGATTTCTACAATACAGTGAACTCAAAACTCAGAAGAACTATATTTATTCGACAATATGTACACAAAGTAGGTCACAAAAGAAAAAAACATTAATGGTCCAAATTCAATGAACTTTACATTGTAATTTGCAAAATTGATTTGATATCGTGTTTTGATATTACATCAAAACACTCCCAGTTTTACCAAGTACGGCATGATGACCCCAGTAGGTGGATGGGTGGATGGATGGATGGATGGATAGATAGACAGACAGACAGACAGACAGATAGAAAGAGAGATAGATAGATAGATAGATAGATGGATGGATGGATGGATGGATGGATGGATGGATGGATGGATGGATGGATGGATAGATAGATAGATAGATAGATAGATAGATAGATAGATAGATAGATAGATAGATAGATAGATAGATAGATAGATAGATAGATAGATAAGCGAAAAGCTTTTTTACATTGTGGCCCAACAGTCATGGGATGTGAAATACAGTCAGAGATGAAAGAGTAAAAATATAAGTTGAGTTAAATTAAAAGATTAGAACAGTATTATATAAATGCAATGAAAGTCTTACAGCAATAAATTTAGTAAACAAATAATTAGTGACAATGATTAAAACAGTCTCAGATAACACACATGGTACTATGTTCTAAGTTTGTGTTTTAAAACCAGCTTCTTAAAAGACTGCAGGGTATTTGCTGGATGAATCTCACTCGGTAAAAAAGTTCCATGAGTTGGGTCCATTGTAATAAAAGCTTCTTTTAAAAATCTGACATGTAGGTCCTGGTTTAAAAAGTGTTAGAGATACGGTTCCTCGTGTAGACATTTGGCTGAAAGTACCTAAATTTATTACACATATATTTGGGTGCTAGTCCATGTAACCCTTTGTACATTATCATGCATCTATGGAAATCAATACGTTCATGTAGAGGCAGCCAGCTGAGGTCCTTAAAGAGTGGGTCAGAGTGTTCAAGGTAGTCACTATTTGTGATAACTCGGGTGGCACGTTTTTGTAGCCGAAATATCCTGTCCAGCTGAGTTTGTGCACATGTACCCCATTTCAAGTCACAATAGTCGATGTGAGGCATAACAGTAGCATTGCACAAAAAATGTAGGGTGTGGTATGGAAATATTACTCTTAACTGTTTCAACACACTAATTTCTCTAGATATTTTTTAGCACAATGAGTCAATATGGGTGGTAAATGTCAAGGTTTCACCAAATATTACACCAAGTATCTGACTAGACTGTACTCGTTTGAGCTCTGCCTCATTTACATGTATGTAAACTCTAAACTCGGAAAGATCTGTTTGCGACATTCGCTTAGCTGTGCAGAAGATCATCACGTGAGAGTTTGTAGTATTTAAAACAACTGATTGCTCTTGAGCCATATAGCAATGCAGTTTGCAATATGTAATGGTTTAGCTTTTGGCACAGTTGGTGCACATCCCGATCAAACACAATAATGGTAGTATCGTCTGCATAAAGATGTGATGAGGCTTCTTCAATTACTTCAGGTAGATCGTTTATAAACACTAAAAACAACAGGGGTCCTAAAATGGAGCCTTGAGGGATGCCAAGTGTAATCTCCTTATCCTCTGATAAAAATCCCCTGAAAAGAGTCTTTTGCGTACGATGACTAATGTATGATTAAAAACAGCTGATTGCCATAGCATGATTGTAGCTTGAGCAAAAGACGATCGTATCAAATGCTTTCCTCAAGTCGATTAGCATAGCACCGTTTACTTTACCATCGGTAATGTTCTGAAGCAGCATAGAGCTGAACAAATGTTGTTGTAGTCGAGTGCAGGTGGCTAAAACCTGACTGTAAGTTTGCAGTTAGATTTTGAGAGTCCATATATTTGTAGAAACTTTCATGAACGACTTTCTCTGGCATGTTACAAGGAGCTGATAGAATGAGTATTGGCCGGTAGTTAATACATTCATTATTTGGTCCTGACTTATGAATGACAGTCAACCTGGCCAGTTTAAAATCATCGGAGACGAGACCTGTTATTAATGAAAGGTTCAATATCCAGGTCAGGCAGGGGGTGATGGCCACTTATGCAACCCAGTGAGGATTTGAATCCCCTGATACCGGAGCCACGTAGAGTCGGGTTTACAAAACTTTATACTATGGTTAGTAAAACTAGAATAGGAATAAATATAATTATCTAACGTTGCACATACATTGCAATTATCTAAATTGCAAGTTTTATAAATATTGGTTAATAAGGTATAATATAATATATTTGCAATATTTATTCATTGAATGTGAATGTACTTTATACAAAATACCAGGAGGTTTGCTCTTTAAAAGAATATGAATGTGATATCGGATACCATTACTGATTTTATTTAATTTCGAGACAGGAAGCTGTGGAGTATGTCTTTTTTTTTTTTTTTTTTTTTTTTTTTTTGTAAGGATGAGTTACTGTCGGAAAAAACAATCATGTTCTGAAAATATTTAGGTAATTGACTCTTAGGATATCTGTAATGAAATTTCAGAGCTTTGAGTTTTTGTATATCTTGCGATTTTCAAGGTTTTTGTAATTTAAACAATGGTGAGTATGGGCATTACTAGTGTATGTTTCATGACAAATAACCGCATTGCCGATTTTTGAAGTTTGGAAATACGATCTCAGCAATATCCCCACGCTAAAATTGAATAAATTATATCAGAGAGAATCAAGGATCTGTATGTAAGCAGTAACGTCTTCATTGGCAAAACATATCAATTCATTTGAACATGCCTATTAATCTGAAGAGCTTAATACCGACCTTATTTACATATGTATTCCAATTTAAGGTTTCATGAACAAATAATCCAAAAAAATTGAATTCAGTAGTTCGCAATATTGAAATAACAGTTATCTTAAAATTTAAGTTGGAATATATCTACGCCGTGGAAAATGAAACACCATACATTTCGTTTGGGCAATATTTTGCAGAAACTTTATTTTCTGAAACCAATTATGCAGCTTTGTCAGCCCTTAATTAATTGTATTTAATACATCATGTGTCTCTACGCCAATACTTGACTGGAAAGAACACAATGATGTCACTAGGGTTGTATCGTCAGCATAAAGAAAAGAGTCAAAATTTAAGAGATGCACGGTAAATATCATTTTAAAAAATGATAAATAACAAAGGTCCCATAACTGATTCTTGTGCGACTCCAGTTTGGGAGGAAGTGGACTGGATACATTGTAATCAAAGGAAGCATGTAAATGTCTATAAGTAAGATGGCTATGGAACCACTTTAAAGAAGCATCGCTAATACCATATTTCAATTTATATAATAGGATGTTATGGTCTAATGTATCAAATGCCTTAGAGAGGTTTAAATATACACTGATTTGCAATTTGTCTGAATCCATAATATACAAAAATCCTGTCAAAACATTCAAGAGAAGCTGTCTCCGTTGAATGAAGCGACTTCAAATCCTGTTGACTTTGTAATTAATTCATTTCAAATAAGATATTTTTATAATTTTTGATACACGACTTTAAAAAAAAATAAAACTGGAAGAATTGATACAGGCCGATAATTGTCATTGAGATGTATTGTAACCTTCTGCAAATAAAGGTATGACCTTTGCTATTTTCAATTTATCAGGAAATATTCCTTGTTTGAGTGGTTGATTAGTGATCACAGTAAGGGGTGTCAAGAGGGATGGGATCATGCCTTTTTAAGTTTTACTGACAATTTGTCTGTGCCTGCAGTGCTTTTTGGTTTAAAATTTTGTACAATCAATTCAATGTCACGAGTGTTAACAGGTGTGAAGGAAAATTTGTGCCTGATGTGATCTGTTAACCATGATGAGAAGTATGGCAAGTTAGAATAATAATTATTTCCGAACCAATTTTGAGCCTACATTTGAAAAGAAACTCATTGAAATGTATATGAAATGAAATGTTGGAAACATTCAGAATAAGTCATGGAAACATATAAATAAATCCGATATAAATTCTTATCGTGCTCTACCACTAGCACATAAAAAGTGAGAGTTTGTAAGATTTTTATTGATTACTTACAAAAGCCTGGTACTTTGAGTAGATGTTCCTGATAGTTGTGTCGCGTCAGGAACATCGACCAGACACAATGACACGATCGCTAATTGTCACTTGGCATGCCATGGCGGTGTCGCGCAACCTGTGCCCGTACATGGTAGGCAAGAAAAAAAAAAAGAAAGACTGATAATTTGCTGTTTCGTTGCTGCCTGTGGTTACCTTTCGGGCGAAACTGTAAAGGTGAACCCAACGAAAGACAATGCCGATACTTAAGACAAAATATATGTCAGATAGTTTTCCGGACATTTTGATCAAATAAAGTATTCAATGATTATAATCGGTTAATCTTCATTATAACTGTCCAAGAGAGAGCTCTCAACTATATGAATGGGAGCACTTTCCACTACGCCTACGTCTTTAAGTGTACAATTTGCCTGTCAACAACCTTAAAGTAGAGACGTCATAACTTTAACATGAGTGCAAGGTGTCATATATCTTTATTATTATTTAGTTAATCCTCTACTGTTAAAGTACTACGACTATTTCATTGTGACAATCATGACGTTCCACACAGAAACAGTTTTTGTGTTTCAAAATGGACCAGGATCAACGGTGACAAGACCCAATGTTTTTCAATTATTGTGGTAGCCTGCGTAAAATTTTACAGCCATAATTTGCCAGTGATACTGGTCTCATTTTCCACATCGCAGACAATGGGAACATGAGGCGATTAGTCAGTCTGTCACTTTGTCTAAAATGTTGACGTTAATACATTTTCACCTGAATGCTAAAGTAGTGAAATTAATACACGTGAAAATAATTACATAAACAGCAGGTCTTACCTACAATTTTCAGCAAAGATATTTCCTATGAACATGCAATTTGAGTTAAAGCATTGAATCAGACAATTTTCATCCGTGCACTTTTGTGCGATTGAAGCGGGCGAATAATTGAATCTTCAATTGCGAGTTTCTTCTGGTAGTGAGCACCAATATTGAAGGAAGCAAATATTTTTCCTGACCTTGGCCATCTATTATAGAGGGATTTATGCTCTCTGAGAGGAAAAATAACATCGTAGTGAAAAACGTTAAAAATGTAGAAAACACCTATCGTTGAGATAGAACTCGGAGAGGGCAGAAGAGAGTAAAAAGAAAGAACTTTAAGACGAACGCGAAAGATGAAAAAATAAAGAGAGAAAGAAAAAAGAGAAACAAAAATATTGTCCTCAGGAGGATAAAAAATGCTTCTCGACATATGTGTACAACCAGGGTAATTTTTCCTGTTAAGAACTCTGCATAAAAAAGAATATTAGCCCAGTAAAACTACAATTTTATGTCCTCGTATCTTTGTATATTTATTCATTATTCCGTATTCATTTGAGTTTCCTGAAAAGGGCACATATACTCCAGTCCACTTTTCATGGTGGTTGGGAGAGGTATAAACGCACTCGCTGCTATAGGTCCAGCGTTTGGCTTTAATGTAGAGTGTAAGTGTGGGATTTGTGCCTGCACCTCAGTACATCATGCTGCGAAAGACCAGCTTCTAATAATGTAGTCCTCATCCTATCAATCTTTGGAGTCTAGTCCCAGCAACCCGCATATAGAGCTCGCCTGGTCGAATTTTAAGATATGTCCTCCCAAAGCGGACATATTTTGAACACATTCGCCAGGCAGATTTGAAGTGCTCTAAGCAATTTTCAGTGGAACTTACACAATTTTGTCTACATTTCATAATGCAGAAAAAAAGGTGAAGCCGCATACGGTTTGGACCGAGAATATGTGTATCAAAATCCAGCGTGCACATTATCCATTACACTTACTGCTCTTTACCGTATCATGTCTATTGTTGACCGACATTGACTGTGAGCGGTAAGCGTTACACGTCAAGTATGTATTGCATGAATGGATTCTGAAAATTAAGTGTCTACAATCTGGCTATAATGAAGGCATTTTGATGTCCAAGTTAGTGCTTGCATGCAATCTTGACATTATCCTTTATGAAAGGCTTAAAACAAAATTTATGTGTTCGTTTACTTTTTATTCTTGTCAATAAAATTTAGCTAACGTGGGTCGTTTTGGTTTGATTCTCATTTTAATCGTTAGGTGGGCTATACTGTTTGTGGCTACTTGTCCTTTTTTCTCAATCAAAACTAGTGGTCATTTGAAGAAACATTGTACATGACTATAAGACAGTAATAGATATGCGATTCAGTAGCTCGCATGCGCTAACTACAAAGTTGCACACACATGTTAAGTCGCATTAACGAGTTAAGTCGCTTATGTAAATTATTAGTCCCACCGCGGATTAGCAAGTTGCATGTGCGAAGTATTAAGTCTCGAGCGCAAAATAATAGCCGCCCACCCACCCACCGTAATATATATTTGGAGTCGAAATATTAATAACAAATGATTTTACCTCAAACATTTTTACAGGTAAAATAGTTCATATGCTGCAAATATGTTTTTCATCATATCCTACCAGAGCCACCGTACACGTACTCTTGAGTAACAGACCAAACAAAATAAACTGAAAATACCTAAGTTAGCTGGCATTATGGATGAAAGCACTTGGGGAAGATGATATCTGTGAACTGTAAAGTGAGCCCATTTTGCATAATGAGAGAGGTTCGATTGCTCACATTTCAGACATGATTTTTAATCATCATAAGTCACAGCAAGCTATTTTCCCTTGCAACCTTAACCTGTCAAGGTAACCGTATATCCCCTATGGCAAGTAAAAAACTTGTCATTTTGACAACATGCAACCCGCCGAAGACCAGTCCAGTGAAGCACCATGTGGCCCACTTATAGTTATCCAAGCATTTGTAGGTCTGACAGAACGTCAGGAGGCTCTGAAGTATTGTGCGATGCCTTGCTGTTGCAATTGCAATGTCAAATAAACTTCACTTTTATCTTTTCCATCGAAAATGCAAAAGCCATTTTGCCGAATTATGTACGGATGCGTAGAAGAGTTAACTCAAACACCACGATTGGAAGGGGTAAGTGTGATTAAAAAGGGAAAAGGAAATATTGTCATAATTGAACTGATATTTAATATAGCAAAATTATTAATGCATGGAGGCTATCGATCTTTGGCAGGATTTCTTTTTTACCATAAAGAATTATATTTTCTACCATTTATTATTTTTAGTTGCCTTTTTTGCCCTCTGTGATTGTTTAAAATATTTGTAACCTGATGTTTTGTGTCTCGTAATTGGACTTTTTAAGTTTACAGACAGTTTCTTCTATTCAATTTCAATGTTTCTGTGACTGAAATTATATTTCTACAGATTTTATCATGCTCCTGTAAAATCTCTGCAGTGTCACATATACTTATATCTCAAGTTGTGGCCCTTTTTAAAAAAATTGTGGACGCCCCAAGTTTCTAAAACCTGTAACTATTTCATTAAAATTGAAAAACATTCTACATTCGAATAGCAGGTTAATATGCCATTTGACATTGGATATATTATGCATAATCTGTGTGCGGAGTGTATAGCGTTTGTATTCCGCGGAATTAGATCATATTATTCAAATAAAATGCAATTTGACATAACAGTGTAAATGTATTCAGTGTGACCGGATAATTATCAACTGGACTCGCTTTAATGCAGCGAAACCACATTCATTCCTTTTTATAGCTGAAATAAAAGTTAAAATAGCAAATTCGGATTTGAAAAAATATATATCAATTGGTGGCATCAATATCTCATTACATCATTTAAATCAGATATGAAAATATTTAAATAGTATATTTATAACTGATGAGCCGATCATTATCACAGTACAGCTGGCAGCAAGCAGCTGTAGCTAGATCAAAGGTCATTTAATAGAGGAAATGACCTTTCTCTATTCAACTTGTGAAGTGACCATGCATGGTCACCAGAATGAAACTTCTCTTTTTAATCACATTGCTAGACCGGTTTCACGGAAAAATGAAGATTGGACAGCATATGGATAATAACCAGCACGTGCTAACCTCTTTGTAAACCGAGCTCCCATACAGGACAGTTGTTTGTCTAGCTTTAAGGCAAAACATGGAACGTTTCCCTTTAAAGTGGGAGAAAGCTGTAGGATCTGTGACCTAAGCAGGGAACAAGCCTCATAGAGCATGTTCAAATGAGACACTTATTTGCCCTTTCGGTGTTGCGTTACTCATGTACAAGTTGAGAAATGCTCAGTTGTACAAATATCCTGCTGTCTGAATTGTTATTTTGGCCTATGAAGTACCTGCAGCTGTGTACTTTTGGCAACCAGAAAATTTACCAATGGAGCTTTGTCTCATGGAAGACAAGTCCTTTACCGCAGCTTGAATATTTGCTTTAAGCAACATATCCCCCGCCACAATCCCTTCACATTTTCATTAACGTTAAACAAATGCCCCCTCCCGTATGTTTTGTCATTAATTTTTTATTGTATTCATTTTGAATAAAGCTATATATAATTAAACGCCTCTGACCTCCAAGAAGGCAATTGTTTTTTTCTTATTTTTTGCCTTCTTCCTCTGCTAGAAGGAAGATACAGAATGGATATAATAATCCTTCACAAACTTTGTTAAAGAATCTGTTATGTGGACATACATATTTTCAGCATTGGTATGGAACATGCCCAATGGGGTTTTCAGTGATAAACTATTCGATTCTTGCTAATATTATAAACTGGTCAACAAAAGTAATTACGCAATGTTTTATGATTTATAGTTACGACAAATCACACACACAAAGAAAAGGAAAAAAAATCCTTTTTGAGTCGTGTACCATAGCATCTTGACCACAATACATGTGAGTGTTACCTGCATTGGATCACATGCTTGGCTGCACGTGGACTGGATTGAATTCAGAATCAAAAGATAAACGGAACCAGCCCAGTGCATTGTGTTGTATGAGGTCATGGCTTCACTGTTTTGTAATGACATAATAAGTTGTCTTTCTCTTCCTGCCTTTGGTAAAAATGCGTGTTTCGTGTCCAAAGACAATGTCATATCTGGGTATTAATTCGGGCTTGCCCTATAGCATGGCGTTTGCCAACTTTCGCATCGAGAAGACCACCCTGCCAAGGCTGACAAAGCAGGACAGAGCAAAAGCCATAGGTTGCATGGAAGCTGGTAAAAGTAGTGGCAATGTTACCAGGGTCTTAGTCGTAAATTACAAAACAATAACTGATCTCAGAAGGACATTTCCTGCACCTGATTCCGTAGATGATTTGCGGCGATCAGGAGGGCCGAGAGTGACCACAGAGCAGCAAGACAGATTTGTAAAAAAAATCTGCCATTTAGATGCATAACAAGAACTGCTTTCGACATAAGGGAGCAGCTTCATGGCGCTTATGCACATCATATAGGCCTACCCGTATACTGAAACAAACAGTGCGAAGGCGACTCATGCAGCAGGCCATATAACCCTGTCCATGGTTAAGAAACTCTCCCTCATTCATCAACACAAACGAGCAACACTGCTGTAGACGAGAAAGCGTGTTAGTTTTTCTCGGCCAATACAAGAGCTGTGATAACCTGTAGCCAGTCACCTTCTGGTGTAAAACGCCATCAACGCCCCTACTGCTAAATGGTCTAGTGCTCTCTTGTGTTGCAGATTCAATTAACAGTCAGTTATCACCTCTTTAATGACAAGAGTTTATTGATGTAACACCTATATGAAAATACTTAGTGTTCTTTGTTCCCAGAAGTAAATATTTTGTGGTTTTCCTATCTCTAGCACTAAAGAGTAACCGGACTATTTGGCACCATGGGGTCCATGTGTGCAAAATTCATTACAAATCTATTTTTGTTGTCTCGTAAGTGAAGTGGCATACAAAAATATCAAATTGAGATTTTGCAAAGTCATAATTTTGTCCTTGTTTCATAATAATGGTAAATGTAGCCAAGCGTGAAGTCTAATTACCTTGACAATTTTTGTATCTTATGCACGGGATGTTATGACACTATTGACAAACAAAATTGGTCATAAATTTAAAAACTCACAAAATATAACATAAAAATTGGCATAGTTACTTCTGATGACTAGTCTGTCTGTCTGTCTGTCTGTCTGTCTGTCCACCCAACCATCTGTCTGTCTGTCAGCTAATCTATAAATTTATGCGTAACACACAACCACGAGACAGCCAGTTGGGTTAACATATTTTTCGTGGTTTGATTCTACAAGAACCATACAAACTATGGCCTGAAAATTTATAGTATCAAATAGCAGATATGTGACAAAGCGTCAGCTCAAGGCCACCCAGAAGCAACAATTCTCAGAAGCAATAAACACTTTCAATGACAACTGCAACTACAGTTAAACTACTTAAAACGAACTACTTTCAATTATTTTAACGGTGATGTGTTAATTTTCCTTGTGTAAAGACTTTTTCTGCAAGTGCCAGCATGCTTGTAGCTCCAGAGAAAGTATTGGCAAACAGCATTCTTCGGCACACTTTGGGCACACTGCACCTACAGCGCGCCATGGAAAGCTGTTGACGTAGTCCAAAACCTGGCACTAAAAGACTTAATTCGATTGGCCAGCTCAAGTACTTTCATACAGTTACGCAAAAGCACCAAAAGTCATACTGTTAAAATGCATCTTCATCCTCAGTATGTAAAGTGACGTGAACAACGCTGTAAATAGACTGAGCTTGAAACATAAGATACCAACACCAGTAAATGTGCTCATACATATATATCAAAACCGATTAGTGACAAATTCAACCCAAGGAAAAGGAAAGATGTTGTACTTCATAATATTATTGGACAAATATATAAATATGACAATATGATGTGTAAATTTCACCACGATAAACATTAATCATTAACAGCAGGTCCATGAGTTACAACCAGAAAACGTATAAAGCAATGTCAGTGAAAAATCATAAATGATCAGCGATGTTAACAAGCAGGAAATGCCATAACAAATATGTATGGAAAAAGGCATTTAAGCCTACCCTAATGAGAACTCTAGCATTGCCAAAAGAACTGTAAAGACCACACCACAACACATGCTGTAGTGACATCCAAAATCCAAAATGCCTGCCCTGGAAAAAAGTTCAATAATATTCATGACCTAATGCCATAGGTGTATCATGATAATCACATGCCTCCATGTTAAACTTTACCCATTTCATCAACAGAATACGTGTACTACTGGCGATATGCGTGAGGCTGACCGCACCCAAATCTCTCAGACATGTGTTTCCGAAGGCAAGACCCTCCCCCCCCCCCCCCATAAGACATGATTACCTCTGTCAGATAAACCAGTTGCATTGACTTAACAGCTTTAAAAAATGACAATTTGAAATGACACATTGCAACTCCCTTATTCCTTTGCAATCTCAGAAATAGAACTTGTGGAGAGTGACATGACTACACACCCTCTTTTATACTATTACGGTGTCAAAAGATGTCGCTGACAAGTCACTGAACCACTGATTGTGCAACTTAATTTATAAACACTTGCTACACGGTAGCATTATCGCTGACTACTATACTAAATAAAACTTACTTGACAGTCATTCCAAGTGGTGGCAACACTGAATAAAATATTTTGCCCAGTCACACATGACTGAAAAAGTTCTCAAATAATTAAGCTCTGATTCGGGTTATTTAAAGGAAAAAGCGTTGTTTTGGCGTGAAAAATCTTAAAATGCCCCACTCCTCGAATTTTAACTATTGAAGTTTCGAAGGACACAATGACAAAGGACTAATGATGTATTTGTTGTTAAAACCAGGTAGGGTTGAACCTTTGCACGCAATGAGCAGCTTACATGACAAAGGACTAATGATGTATTTGTTGTTAAAACCAGGTAGGGTTGAACCTTTGCACGCAATGAGCAGCTTACATGACAAAGGACTAATGATGTATTTGTTGTTAAAACCAGGCAGTGTTGAACCTTTGCACGCAATGAGCAGCTTACATGACAAAGGACTAATGATGTATTTGTTGTTAAAACCAGGCAGTGTTGAACCTTTGCACGCAATGAGCAGCTTATATGACAACGGACTAATGATGTATTTGTTGTTAAAACCAGGTAGGGTTGAACCTTTGCACGCAATGAGCAGCTTATATGGCAAAATGTCGGTGTCAGTATCTGAAAGATCCTGGGGTGGATAGCTAGCTGAACCACAATATTAATATTGGTACCAGCCTTAGTGAAAGTAATAGTGAAAAACTCACGCTACAGGCCGCAGTAGCCGAGGATGGGTCATCATTGAGGCTTCACTGGCTCGGAAAGCCAACAAAAAGGGATGAAAACTGCTGGAGTTGCCCTCACCTTGCATAGATGTTAGGGAGAAAACCTGTATCCTTGCTGCTGGAAAAAGGGGGAAAGAGTGTAGCGAGGACCACGGTTGTGTAGCGAGGACCACGGTAGTGTCGAGCCTTCACGCTCATTGTACTAATTTTTTTAGCATCATGGCGAAACACTTTCTAGGGGGGAAAGGAATCCTGGGTTCGATACTTGGCGGAGTCACATTATTATAGAACAAAGTTAACGAAGAAGTGAATGTTGTCTCGAAGACTTCCATAAAATATTTTAGTGGGAATCTAAATGAATTGGTTCTTCTCTTAAGGCATGAACGGGGTCAGGTTGATTTGTGACAGCCTTGTGTAAGTTCAAAGTCAGGTCCGTCATTCCGCGCTAGCATCTTTGTGTAGCAAGATCTGTTGAGAATCATCTGGTTGAAACGGTTCATAAATCCTTTTCTAGGGGTAAGTTTAAATTTGAATTTGATTATTTTTACTATCTTTCGGTGCATACATAAGTTCTAATACAATTTCTAAGCCTTGCTATTATAAGCAAGAACTTGTGGTATAGTACATTTTATGTGTTTCCTTTTACTTCACGTTTCCTTTAAAAAAATCAAGTTGAATGTCCCTACCAAAAACAAGAAAAAGGCAAGCTATCGCCATCTCAAAATACAAGCATGTCAGTAAATTTAGAGCTTCGAAACATGTTTTGGAGTGAATGACTCTATTCTAATTACTACAAATATTTCACTGAAAATAATGCCCTGGAAGTGTCTCAACCGTCACTGTCTGTAGTCCACATATATAAACAGAGGGAAACCCATGTCAATATAATACCAAAGTCTACTGTCAACTGAGCCCAGAAACTTGACCACGAGCATCATGTCACCTAACACAAAGGTTCTGTCTGACAGACTGAGGCAAACACAACCCCACACAATGATTCATATCACGTGCAAGGCATGTCCGTTCATGGGGGAAAGCTGTCCACTTTCCATCGTCACTATGCTCTTCCCCTTTTTCTTAAGAGTCCATCATCCAGTTGTGTAGAATGATACACATAAAAAATTGCACTCGTCTCTTGGATTATATTCTAGTGTAAAACCTGATTCAAATAATAGGCCTGCAAACTGTTATAAATCCTGCAGCTGACATATGTACATATTTCTGAAGTCTGAAGGGAACCATCTAATATCAGATACCTCTTGATCAACTTCAGTTTCACTTCTAACAAGTCTTTAGGATCATGTTTACTTATGAGTCGCTGATGCGCTTGTTGTATATACTGGCTCTCCAAGCCATTTAACAAAAACGTTTCACCAACCACTCATTTTACACCTTAAATGTGTAGTTCAAATAAATGATGTAAAATTCATTTCCATGTCAGGTGCAACATCAAGAAACTCCATAGTTACTGAGACAACAGCTGCCACGATGACCCTAACATCCCAGACCATCTTGATCTGTTATGATGTTGAGATAAATTCCAACATGCTGCATTCACCCCCCCCCCCTATACTTATTAACGCGTACTTCTATCGTTATTCAACCTGTCAAGTATACTAAAATATTTTAAATCTTATCCAGGAATGCAATGGGAAGATTTGCGTCTGCTATCCAGTCTGTATTTTTCTGTTTTCAGTGTAAAAAAAACCGTCATTGCAGAAAAAAATAGATTTGACCTTTTACGCCAACATTGCTGAATTTATCTTTAAATTTTGTTCCCTTTTCAGACCACCATAATGATCACTATTACCTGGGGGAACATCTGGCACGGAACCTGGCTCTGTTCGTTAGGGCTGTGTGCATCTCTGGTGGGAAGGGCCTATCTCTATTTCCATAGTCGAGAGCGCGGCCAGGTCGTGTCGCGGGTCATGGAGCCATGCCATGGCAAAATGTGCCATCTCATGACTCCATGCCCCCAAGTGTGACCTAGGCCGCACTCAGTTTCATGATATCATTTTAATTTTGGTTTATCAAACTTGGTTTTTGTATATATATATGTATTCATAAGTGATGTGCTCTGTGATGTGCTCTGTAAATACGTGTTGGTGCTGTGTAAACATTTCGATGTATTGTATCTCGATGTACTTGACATTTTTATTTCTCTAGTAATGGAGGTTTAATAACTTATTATTTATTATTTATAAACTTAACACGTTTCACACTTGGTTGCCAGTTATGCCATCAACCTGTGAAATCACGAAGGCAAGCAACGAAGTAACGACTTTAAATGAAGCATTGTTTGGGGTTGTGTTTGTCTCACCTTGCCAGACAGAAACTTTGCTTTAGGTGGCCAAGGGTCTGAGCGCCGAGGACGGTAGACTACATTGACAAGGGATTTCCTTTCCTTAATATATGCGAAACAAAGACAGTAACAGCTGCGACACTTCCAGAACATTCTCGATAGTGAAAGATCTTCGGTAAGGTGACCAGAAGCTAGACTCTTTCACTATATCAATTCAGTGCCTCAAACAGAGGCAAGCCTTTGTAAAAGGACTCAGGGTTTTGAAGAAAGCTGGGGAATGAAGAGTTCTGTCGTGGTTTTATATTCATTAATGAACAGCATGAATAAAGAAACATTGCATTGTAATGTTGGTTGAAATAGGTGCAATTGGTCCTTGTCGTTCACCATTGGGATACTTTGTATTAATAAATTTACGGGTATTCAAAGCAGGGACGTGGATTCCACGTCCCTGTTCAAAGGAATTGGTTACTCAGGCATGGTATAACTACAACATTATTTGCTGTTCTGTGACCCAGAGCTACACAATGTGATCAATTATATTATCAAGTTATATTCCACAACCTGCAATATCAGTACTTTCACTTTTGTTTGACAGTGAATTCAGAAGAAATCTTAACTTCTCAGTTACTTCATACACTGCGAAACCTTCAATTCATGGGCGCCATTAAAAGTTGAAAAACATTCTGCAGACCTGTAGCACCGACCGAAAGTCGCTCAACCAGAGCAGATTACTCTTCACTTCACATCAATTTGACGGAAGGACTGCCAGTTGAGAAATGGCCATTACCTATCAGAAAGCCAATATGAAGGCACAAACGATTAAGCTAGTTGTACAGGGGCGGGAGGCCGCGAAAAAAATATATTTGTTTTGAAATCAAATTTAGTTATAATTTTTGAAAGGACAAATGATTTTATATTGTTGACTTTGCATTCCATGTTTGTCTACTGCGCATCGAACAAAGTAACATTTCACGAGCAGGACCAAATTTTAACAAAATAATTACAAAGGAAGGTTTCATAGAGCATTTGATGTGTTTATTTTTTAATGCGCCATTTTTATGAAACACATTATATATATATATATATATATATATATATATGTGTGTGTGTGTGTGTGTGTGTGTGTGTGTGTGTGTGTGTGTGTGTGTGTTCGGATTTCTTTCGTTCAATAATCTGGAAAGACGATTGTAACAACGATACAAACCAAACGAGGTAATAGTATTTATTAATTATAATTGTATCGAAAACATCAAGAGTGCGGAAAAGAAATCAGCAAATCAATCAAAGTACGGTCAACATAAATATTACAAAACACGTACACTACAAAGATAAATAAATAGCTTGAACGTGTTCTGACCCAAGAAAAATAGGACTAGTTCCATCACCGACTCATGACCAGAAGATGAAAAGTGAGCAATGAGACCATGATGATGATGATGATGATGATGATGATGATGTTGATGATGATGATGATGATGATTGAAGCACACAATCATTTACGAGGGAGTCCCTGAACGCCCACACAAAAATGTCTATGAGTCACGTTCTATATGTCTAGTTTTAATAGCTTATTCAAAGCTTTGCTTTGTTGGCAGCGCCGTTGTGGTTAAAAATAGCATCTCGCCAACACCGACAGCTTAAACAACGCACTTGCATATTCCCGCATTATCCATTCTTGATAAATGAAGAGAACGGTCATTAAAATCCCTTGCAGGCAGGGACAGTTGCTGACCACACTGTAGAGAAGCATTGTGGGTAATACACCTACAATTAAGGTACAGCGTCAATAATTTCAGATAAAAAAAACGATGACGCACATCACCTTCAACTCTTTGCTTCATGCAGGCCTTCAGCAGTAGGTCTCTGTTTATTTCTGTCATATTAAGAAAAATTGTAGGGCCTGTAAATATTCATTGGCTTGTCAGGCGCAAAACAAAAAATTGTTTTAATTCCAGAAGCATTTTTATAATAAAATTTGAAGCACCATACTGTTTCCCATAGCAATCGATTTGTATGGTATGTTTTTCTCTACCTTCAATGAAATTCTATATTATTGTTTTTTACAAGGCATATATTTTACATATTTTATACTTCCGCATCTATGAGGAAGCTACATAGTTTTAATGAAAAATATATTTGCATCCTATTCTCACTGAATTATATATCTTTTTATGTGTGACATGGAAACAGTGTGCATACGTGCTGACCCCCAAATCAAGGTATATTTTCCTGGTTTTCATATGTGTGGATTCTTATGACAACGATTTGAAGAGGTAACAATGCCACTGGTACATTGTGTGTATTTATTTTTCATGTTGTTTTGATGGCACGGACAGAACGGGTTTATCAGGAACTTTTATAAAGATTTATGGTTAACATTGGGACCATAAGGCATGTCTGAAAGAAAAGAATATTCATCGTATCTATTGCTGCTCTAACTCGTTTTCCCTTTTTTCATTTTCAGGTACGGTTAGGGGGCATAGGTAGACCAGACTCCAAAGTGAGATACAAAAGAATTGAATCGTGTGGCTGTGTACCTTGTAAAGCTAAATAGACCAACAGAGAGCGGATTTTTGCAGACAACGGCTAGTGGTAAAATGTGGACGGAAAACAGCCGATTGGTCAAGGCTGCAGGACCTTACACAGAAGCGTACGACGGTACCAGTCGACAGTGGTAGGGGATAAAATGACCCCCATTATCATTCACAGACACGACATCTTTGTTATGACTAGGAATTAAATCTGTTATCTAACTTAATATGGAGCTGCCCCGGAGAACGTCTCGAGGGAACAAGATGTGCATACACACGTATTAAATCATGACAAAGGAATGAACAATCTTGTTGCTGCTGAGTCCTGTTACAGTTACGAGTCAAACAGTAAATATATCATTCATTATGTAACGTTGAGATCCATGTCTACATAAGTTATTTCTCAACACTAAGAGATAGAAATATTTCTTTTGCACTGGGCAATTGCTTTTTTGTGGAAGAAAAATGAAAATCCAGTTGCTAATAGAAGTGTCGGCTCCGCCCAATATTTTACAACAACTTGATAGCTGTGAAACATAAACCAGAAAAGCAGCCACTGTTATTGAGAGAACACATCACGGGTCTCTGACTGAGTACTACCGGTTAAACTGAGCGTTCCAAGTAATTTTGGGTTCTGCAAATATTATACTCATCAGCTTGAAAAGAAACTATGCTGAAGTAGATTTTGATAGATTTCCTGTACGACTGTGCCTTTAGCTTTGGCACGAAGCAACCTTTTTTTTATATCAGCTGACAAAAATTATTTCTCGTCCACGTGTTGAACATTCAAATGATGTATCATGGTGATCACGTTCAAATATTAATTGAATTGAGTTTATCATGGTACATACCCAAATGAAAGGCAACATGGCTTTCTTTATAATAACGTATGAATTACTGATTAGAATTTCCCATAAAACAAGCCATTGTTTGGTTACCCACATCCCAGATATAGTATCAGGGTTTACAAGCCTTTTTTTGCATACCCACATTCCGGATCTAGCATCAGAGGTTTAAACAAGCCTTTGTTCGGATACCCACATTCCGCATCTAGTATCAGTAGTGTTGCACTGCCAACACAACATGCTCCAGCTTTAGTTAAAATTAAGACATCTACAGCATGACTTGGCAGGCATTGCAAACTTTACACTGATTAAGGAATTTCTCAGCAGTGTTTGGAATCGCGCAATACAAGTATAATGTTCTTGTTTACCTGCCATAGACTATAGATATAGGAAGCTGGCATAAAAAGTTCGAGATAGTCTAGACTATGTAAATGACAGTGCGTAACGAAGCATAAAAAACAGAGCTTGTTTTAGTTTGTAAACGTTGGAGAATGATGTAATGGTGCCTGACAGTTAATTCTGTGAGCAAATTTCTAATTTGAAGTGAAAACAACACAAAATACAGAGGATCATCGGTAACAAATTTGCTTTCAGGTTTGTGGAAAAATATTCACTGTGATGTGACGATACAATTTTTCATTAACACAATGCGATGTTCTGCATACAACATGGAAACAACGGTCCATCGTTTATTTTTGAAACCGATTGTTGAAAGCAACAGTCTAGTTCTTGGGCAGAGTGAGTCTAGACAACAGCTCTCCTTGGCGCGGGTTTGGCAAATTACATGCGACAGGAGAAGCTATTGACTTCATGAACGCTTTTACATACTTATCTCAGCACAACTTTTCCTAGTAACGACAGAGCGAGAAAAGATGAATAGTACCGCATTGTGACAATGGTGTTATGGTGTTGTGGAGTCTTTAACACAATGCGATGTTCTGCAAAAAAGGTGGAAACAGTGGTCCATTCTTGACATTTTAAAGTGGATAATTGTCCAAAGCAACAGCCTAGTTTAACAATGCAATGCTGTGGCAATATTGTTGTGATATTGTGGAGTCATTAAGTGTTTATTAAGAAACCAAATATGTGTATGTTGAAGGTTGATGATACTTCTTATATAGAATATTCCTTATGCCTCCTATCATGTTAGTCTTATCAGTCATTGCCGCTATATTTACTGCTTTATTAATGCGCCATGGTTAGCATAAAGCAGGGATCTATGTACAAGAGATATAATAAGTACCATCCATATACAAATCTGAAGCTGAACATTATTTTTAACGTGCAACATACGCTGGTTATTCCATATGTCGAAAGCATTTAAAATACTTATTTCTCGGCTGTATTTCATAGCGAGAGAAATTATTAAAGTCGAGGGAAAGGCAGGTCCCTTTTTGCACCCAATACACTTGTGCACGTCCCTACGTTAATATTCTTGTTGGAAAAAAATGTTTGATCTAGTATCAATATTTTGCAGCTTTTCGGTAACAAATAATGATCTGAAGGGTATTGGGCTGCCAATTGTTACATCAATTTTGTGGTTATTTTAATTCAATTCGTTGACGAAATCCGTAAACTCAAACAATTACGTCCACAGAGTGTTAGGTGTATCAAATTTGTCCACAGAATCCATTATCACATTGTCACTTTTGTACATGAAATCCAGAAGTTTATCAATTACGTACACGAAATCGAGTAAGTTCGTCAGTTATGTCCACTAAATTGAGTAAAGCTACCAATTTTGTCCGCAAAATTGCGTAAGCCTACTAATTTTGGTCACAAAATCCTGTAAATCTGCCAATTGTGTTCACGATATTGAATAAAGATTCTGTGGAAAATCCATACCGATACTGTCAATACAATTGTCAATCAATTTATAAGTTTATTCCATGAAATTCTAACATACAATTCACAAAAATAAACAAATTTTCATAAACTTGTAACCCTTATACGATCCTTTGGACAAATTTGAGAAGGAAAATAATAATTCCAACTTTCGCAGAATTCAGTAAAGCTTGTTGTTTAATTTTTGTGAGCATAGTTTTGAATTTCGTCCACAAAATGAAGTATGGTTTTAACTTTTGTGTGCAAGTTTGTTATTTTGTCCACGAAATCGAGTAATATTTCAATTTTGTCGAAATTATTATCACGAAAATCAAATCATCTTTTCGATTTTGTCGACGGAAACGGTATTTAGTTTACAAAATCCTGTAAATTTTATCCAGTTTCGTGCACAAAATTGGAAGAAGTGACAGACAGAATTACACTAAATGGATTGTGTACAAAGAATCGCACAAGAAATTACGAAATTGTATCAAGCCACAGAATTTTTAGCGTGGTCATTTTTCTGAGTTCCAATGAGGACTTATGGTGGGCGTGGGTCTGCACGCCTCGCAATGAATCACGTGCCGTCGTGACAATTCAGCACTCTGGCCTATAATGAATGAAATGCGGTCTGTTGGTTGTCCGTTCCGTTCATTTATTTGTTTTTTTAGTCTATTTTTGTCCCATTAGGGGCCATGTCACTTGTCACGCTTAACGGCACTTGACTCAGGAGGTTTCGGGTCATCACCTATCGGCCTTAATTTGCTCAAAGTGTGACAAAGAATATGAAAATAAGAAAGAAAAAAATCATAAAACGATGCGAGTTCCAGGTCGACTTAAATTGCAATATACACACAAAATACAGACGTTGCAACATTACCATCCCTATATAGTCCTAATGTTACTGGCCCATTTATAGAATCTGTTCGACTGAGCTTTTATATTATTATTTTTTATTTTAGATATGTGCCAACTGTGTCTTTGGAACCGGCACAGGGTCTCTTATCCTGCAATTTTAACAAAACTGTAAGAATGAATGTTGCAAATAGGTTTTAAGAGAATAATTAAACCCTAGTCAACAGCTTTCCTTGGTACTCCCTGATCATTAAGCATCCAGAGTGCGCCCAGGAAAGCTGTTTATCAATTTATAAAATGACGATTTAGGGTTCAAAAAAAACCACACTTTGACAAGTAGTTCCCACTTTTATTTGCTTCATTCTAGCTTGGGTAGATGACCGCGGACTCACGCATTCTATGCATTCCACACGCCTGTACACAGGTCAAAATTTAAAGAGGAGTGTAGGTTTATTTTCTCCAGGTCGTCAATGCTCAGTGTAAAAAATTTAAATAATTAGGTGTAAAGATGTATTTTAGTACATATTCACAAAACTGTGAATCATATGTCTTTCGTGCTATAAGCCACTTTAGTAGTCAAGATGATTTACACCAATAAAATAATTGGATATTCAAATTCTACGTGGAGAGACCTTTCATTCAGGTACCAGAAAGCCTAATCTAAATTGAGTTTCAAAAATCACGACTAAGTCAGCATTTTTTTTCTGGGTGGAATTTGCGCGCAGTGCGCAAAGTGTGCTAAGACAAGCTGTTGATTCAGTCTAAAATGAAAGAGAAATTATTGTTTTTTGCTCTTGTGGGTAAACTATAAATAAGTATTTTCTTTCCAGCGAAGAGTAAGATATTTAATTCTAAAATGATTGAGGATGCATGACAGCGAGTGACCAATGACATTGCAGGATTCAGGTTACCTGACCATATTTTTATAGTCTGAGTTGATATGACTCAAATGGTCTAAAAAGTGCGCTGCGGATCTACTTATTATACACACACACACACACACACACACACACACACCCATCCCTAATCACTACTGTTGATAAAGAATATTCTGCAATCTATTTTTTTCTTCTATTTTCTTTTTTTTTTTTTTGGTCATGGACATTTTTTTTTCGGAAAGTTATACTCTTTTAATATATGGTATTTAGCGCATATGAAACAAAGGACACATGAAAATCAGTAATAAACCTTGATTAAATTAACCGCATTTAGGCCTACCGATAAGTTTGCGATCATAACTACAAGATGGCTCTGCAAATCATATGTGGGGGTTTGCTCAATTTTCAGAACAACTTTCTTAAGTGCACTGGGCTGCCCGAACGATTTTGATTCAGCAACCAAAACTGAAATGGTCACTTTAAGGCTTATTCTGAAATGTTTCTGCATAAAAATCCTTCAATATTCTCCACAAACATCACAAAACCACTAATATTTCCACAAAAATTTTCGAAATGTCCCTGTTTCGCAGTTCATTCAGCTTCGCTCTCGGTTCCTGGGCTGCCCGAACGATTTTGACCAAAACCTCTAAGGGTCACTTAAAAGCTATAATTAAAGTCACGTTAGACCCCTCGTACACCTTCTCCTTATAGCACACAAAGACTTTTATTTTCATCTTAATTTTGAAGGCCTACACAGAGTATCTTGGCCGATGAATGTTTATATGGTTAGCTGCAAATTAATGCGTTTGAAGTTGCGCAATGGTTTTTAATGGCTCCTAGCTCTCCTTGAAACCACATTCATATTTTTCGTAAGCTTACTTGTAGTCAGCTGAAGCACGCCTACATGCCCAATGTTTGCTCTCTGGCTAAGCCAAAGACAAAACCCGTGATCGCACATTAAGATTGGAGGTGACAAGTGTGCTCAATATAAATAAATAAACAATAATTAGGCCTATTAGAGTAAATATATAAACTATATGTCGGGCTTTAATAACAAGTTCAATAGGAGAAGACCAGTCCCAGGCCTGTTTAGGCCTAATAAGTCAACTGTCGTGGTCTAGACGCATGCTGCACACAGAAGAGATCAGTTGCGTGTCACGTAGGTTCACTTTTGACGTTAAGGGGAGCGGGTAAGAGGGTCAAACGGTCTGACGTCAAATGCTGTTAAGCATGACAAGTGACATGGCCCCCTAGGCCTATTATCCTTTTATTCTTTTAGCGCGACAAACGGTAAATATTAAAACACAGACATATTTTATATTTTTGTGCAGTCGACATAAGTAGCTTGAAGGTATCGCTTAATTATCGTGAAACACGAGGAATATTGTATGAGGCCGACAGGCGAGTAAGCCTACATGTTTGATATAGACCTGAAGTCAGAAATGTGCACATTTCTTTTTTACCTCTGACAAAAACCAATTCACGTACAGATCATTCTAAAATAAGGTAAGCAAAACATCAGAACAGTTGTATGGTTACTATATGACATATGAAGAGTCAGAGATTTTTGTTGCTACTTTGTGGTTATTTTATATTAGACCACATAAAAATATCCCCGTTTATCATCGCATATATTCGTTTGTGATGCATCAATTGTTTTTAGAAAATTTTTATTAGTAAATATTTCCGGGGAAAATCGCTGACAAAGCTTCAGTTAATACCTTGAGCGGCCAGTGCCTCAAGGACCGATCAAGAGCACAATATTTCAGCATTCTTGTGACATGCTGAATGAATAAATGACCTGTATTGGCAATGGGTACTTGTGGAAAGCTTTAATACAGCAAATCATTTCGAGGGAAGGGAAGGGTTTACCCCCCCCCCCCCCCCTCGCTCATGATGCTTTCTTTTTGGAAAACCACTGATGATAAGCCTGGATATTTTTTATGTGACCTTAACGTAAGTAAAGGTACCTGATTCATCTAATTTGACATAAATTCTAGTCTAGAGGTGTTTGAAGTTTATATTTCAATTTATTTGAATATAATTCGGCGATCCTAGATATAAACTTGGGTGCAATGCAATGTATTGTGATGTGTGGGCCGACCGCAGTTTATCGATTATTTCAGCCTTGTTACTGTCACAAGTTGGCAGGCCTACACAACAAAGAGACAGTGCCACATATGTATTTTTATCCTGTAAAAGACGAAATTTACGTTTTCTGATTGGTTGAAAAATACGAGAGAATTCCCTGTATTCCCTCTTTGGTATCACCAAACCAGTATACAAATTCTGTAAACCTGTTTTGCGATCAGGCTCAGAAATATGTGTGTTCAAGGGATACAAGAAAATATCCACGTGGACAGATAGGTAGTATATAATAGTATTTCCTTTTCTTTGGTGACGATATGCGTATGCTAACATGCATAAAACTGAAGACTCGCGTAGGCCTACTACATCTTAAAGCTCCTTCAGTGCTGTTTCTACACTTGCCAACATTTCAGGTTCCAAAATCAGGAGGTTTAAGTAAGGGAGTGAAAGGACTGAGCGGAGGCAAGGGTTTGGAGAGGGCGGACCTCCCTGCCAAGCTCTTGTGTTTTTCTAAAATTATACTTCATATGCTGTATTATGGTACAATTTACAAGATTTAAGTAACTCATAATTTCCCTGCATATTGTTAATAGCATGACGGAATTATAATGAAACACAACACACAAGCACAGTCAGACATGTTTGTCAGATGAAGTCATCCATTTATGCATTTGGCATGAAGACTCTCAGACTCAGACTCAGATGACATTTATGTGACACATCAATAACAATACATACACGAGGAATTCAAGTTTCAAAATTATATCACAGCCGTTACCATTATTTAGTAAAATTACAAAAAGTAATGTGTCAGGATGACTCTTGCTAAGGAAATAAGTTTCCGCTATCACAGGAGCCACCTTTGAGAGATATTAACTGATAAAGTAAACTCACTCAAAATTTAGTATACATAATAAACACAAACATAAAACATAATCGATTTAAGAGTTACAAACTTAGCAGTTGGGTATGGTACATACATTTGAGTATAGATTTGCATAGTAATTTTTTATATATCCAGAAAACCCTGAGAGTGAATGAGTATGTAATTTATCAGTGATACAAGGGGGATGATTTTAGAGTAAAGTTGGTATGTAATACCTGATAGACTGTTTGGATCTAGCTCTCGTAGGTACTGGGAAATGTGCATTATTACGACCACGGGTGAAGTAAGTATGATACGGTGAAGGGACTGAAAACATGTTTTGAAAACATTTTGGTAAGTCATCTCTTGTGTATCTGAAGTAAAATCTTAATGCCTTTAACTGTAGCAAATCTTCAACTTTAAGAATACAGGGTTTTTTCGATAGAGGATCAGTGTGGGATATGCACCTGGCATGAGATATTAGACGAATGGCCATTTTTGGAAGTTGAAAAATTCGTTTACATGAATAACCCCGGCAAGGAGAGAATAATTTAGGTGTGGCAGAAAAAGAGAGTTGTACATTACTAGCATAGTTTCAGTGGGTATAAAACTGTTGGTTCTTTTGAAAATTCCAACAAGTTTGGAAAGTTTATCACAAATCTTATTTATATGAGCATCCCATTTTAAATTTTCTTCTATTCGGAGACCAAGAGAATAAAATTCTTCTGTTCTTAAAATGGGGACATCATTGATTTTTAAATCTAGTGTAAAACTTGTTTTTCTTTGAGGAAAGTGAAATATCATATATTTTGTTTTTGCGATATTTAGAGAAAGTTTATTTGCTGCCAGCCAATTATACACCTTGTTTAATTCACAATTGATGGGGAGAGATGTATTTTGGATATTAAAATTTTGGGAAGAACAGAATCTGAAAGAACAATGGCTCTTTACAAGAGTGGCGTCATTAGCATATAAAATTGATTCAAAAACAGATGAGGCAAGATGCATATCATTTGTATAAATTATGAAGAGGAGTGGACCAAGTATCCATCCCTGAGGGACACCAGTACTAACTGTTAGATTTTTAGAAGAAAATTCATCATATTGAAAAAATTGTGATCTATTTGTAAGGTAATTTTTAAACCACTGTAAAGCAATGCCAGAGACACCATAGTATTTCAATGTTTGGCAGAGAATCTGACGATCTAATGTATCGAACGCTTTTGACAGATCAAGATAAATAGCTATGAGTAATTCGCCTTTTTCAAGAATATCGAAAATTCGAAGACTCTGACAGTGTCATGTCATGATGCATTGTATGCCCACATGCACAACCTATGCCTCAGTGGCATTTGTCACAGAAACAATAATTGTGACAGTTTGCACATAATGTCTAAGAAACTGTGGATATTGGGGGACCTTTTTTTAATTTTTTGAAAGTGGTTTGAAAGCTTATAAATTCAGTAGGTGGTAGTCATGTTCCGAAACTGGTAACCGAGGCCTAATGCACGATTTGGTAGAAATGATAAGTATGCTATTCACATTTCTTGCACAGGCCGATCTGAGCTTAACTCACCATAGTGATTCAAAATTCAAACTTGTTCATGTCCACTCTCAAGAGTGCTAGCATTTACTGGATTTAGTCCGGGCTAGAAACTCTAAATTTTTATCCAACCTTGTTTATATATATATATATATATGTATTGTCTGGAGCGCCTGTTTTTTAGTATCTCGATGTATACTATTAGGTGATCCAGAATAAATAAATATGTTTAAATTAAATATATATAGTTTTTTTTCTCAGTTGTTCCTAACATACTTTTTTCTGCCAAATCAGAATCTGATGAGTGCAAGACACTAACTATTGAGCGTTTTCCACAAAATTAAAAATGGCCTCCAAGCAACCTATAACTCTCTAACGATGGGTTTGGATTTTTGTACATAATCCGAATGATGGCAAAATTTTATATTTTGGTGGTCAGAAAGGTTAATCTTATGTGTAAAATTATATTCCAATTAAAAAATTTGTTCAACATGCACAAATTAAATAGTGAAAATGGCCGCCAAAGTCGTAAGTAACCGTGTTGGTGTGGCTGGTCTTATTTTAAAATCCAACACGAAAGAACTATAACGGAAACAGATATACTTTTAAGTCTTGATACAAGCAAAGCTTCTAGTCCCGATGGGATAAGCGCAAAGCTTCTTAAGGAAGCCGCACCTGTTATCTCTCCATCACTCACAAAAATATTCAACCTTTCTCTATTTAATAAAAAATTCCCTTTAGCTTGGAAACAAGCAAATGTTTCTCCCCTTCATAAGCAAGACCCTGATAATTTATGTAACAACTACAGGCCTGTGTCACTACTTAGTTGCCCGGGAAAGGTATTCGAGAAAATAGTTTTAAAGAATGCTTTCAATTTCTTTAGAGATAACATTGTCATATCTGCTCACCAATCAGGATTCATCCCTGGTGATTCAACCATAAATCAGCTACTTCTTCTATATCACGAACTATGTCTGGCAGTCGACCAACAGAAAGAAGTTCGAATAATTTTCTAGATATAAAAAAGGCATTTGATAAAGTTTACATTCCCGGCTTGTTGCACAAATTAAGGAAAGCCGGTATTATGGGAGATCTTCTTGCTTGGTTTACAGACTATTTACATAATCGTAATCAATGTGTGGTCATTAACGGTCAGTCTTCCGGCTGGGGTAAAATTTGTGCTGGTGTGCTGCAAGGTTCTGTTCTCGGTCCTCTTATGTTTGTGATCTACATAAATGATATTGTTAACGTTGTCCGTTCTAACATAAAAATGCTTGCTGATGAGACCTCACTCTATTTGACAGTTGATTACCCTGACACTGCGGCTCGAACTTTGAACATGGATCTTTCAGATATTGACCAATGGTCTAAGGATTGGCTTGTCACGTTTAATGCTCTGAAAGCAGATTAAATGCTCATTTTTCGAAGGGCTCAAACTCCTATTCATCCCCCAATCCCATTTCAAGGTCATGTTTTGCAAGATGTAGCTCAACATAAACATTTTGGAGTTACATTGCGCTCTGATTTTAGATGGTCAGATCATATTGCTGACATATCTAACAAATCAACCGAATTGATTAATATTATGAAAAGTATGAAATTTACATTGGATAGGAGAACACTGGAAATTATTTTATACTTCTTTCATCAGGCCTATTTTAGAATATGGTAGTCAAGTATGGAAAGGCTGTACAGCTCAAGATGAAGATAAACTTGAAAGCATACAGCTTAATGCAGCCTGAGTTGTAACTGGTGCAATGTATGGAACCAGCAATGCTAAATTGTATGAAGAAACTGGATGGTTAACCTTTACTAAACGCCGGGAAATTTCAAATCTAACCTTTATGTGTAAATTGGTTAATAAACTTGTTCCCGACCCATTATGTTCTATTCTTTCCACTGCTTCTTTTACAGGAACTCATACCTACACCACGTGCCAACAATTTGATCTCCCTCACTTCCGAGCTCGCACCGATCTTTTTGATAAGCCTTTCTTCCCCTAAACCATTAGATTATGGAATCAACTACCTCTCGAAATACGGAAGTCAGACTCTATTGGCAAGTTCAAATCAAGCATAGCCCAACCAGTTATCAGAGCCATAAAGTTTGAGCAGTTGTACACTTTGGCAATAGATTTTTAGCTATTCAGCATACACGCGTCCGTTTGGATGCTAGCCAATTGAACTCGCATCTTTTCAAGATTGGCATAAAAAATACCCCAAAATGTTCCTGTGGCGCACCTAATGAAGATTCTTGCCTTTACCTTTTTCATTGCCCTAATTACACTATTCCCCGATCAAACCTTCATTCTGTTATTTTACAGTATGCTCCTTTTACTTTACAGACAATACTCTACCGGTCCTCTAATTGTTCTCTTACGGAAAATATCGAGATATTCTCAGCTGTACATTATTGCATCTCTGTAACCGAACGTTTCAAGTCAGGTGTTGGTTGATCGCTAATCGCTTGCACAAGTATTCTTATTATTTTATTGTTTATATACAGTACAAACAATTTACCAAATTCTGCAATATGTGTAAATATATATAATTATTGTTATTGACATTGTGAATATTATACCTGCCCCCCTATCTGTCTTGTCGTCGTCTTGTCCTCTTCTTTATGGTTTTGTGTGTCTTGTGGTGTCGTGTGATATGTGTCCTCTTCTCCAAGAGGGATTAATATAGGGCTTCGCCCTCTTTCCCAATTGCACATAATCATTCCTTTTGAATTATCTTTGTGAATTCATTAAATAAAATATGTTTAAACCAAGAGGTTATGTGGTATAAAAAAAACAGCTATGTTGAAATAAGATTAACACATTACAAAGTGAATAAAAGAATATATAATTTCATAATCCTAGATGGCAGCCAAGTGTCTTTTATGGAAAAAAGTCAAAATGGTCACCAAGTTTACCGGTACTTGTTTTGAAAGCCTGAGCTCCATTTTTATTTATGTTTATGGACTTCATGTGCCTAATTCAAAGTTATTGTCCAGAACAGCTCTTGATCTTAATTTATACACCATTTCTTGATATGATTCCTTCTGAGCCTGATACAATGAGAACAGCTATGGTGGAAGTAGTGCATCTGAGATCACCGATAGATCGAGACTTTACCATTTCCACCAATGACCAACAACTGTATCAGGTGCGGTTAACATAACAAGGATATATTCTCCAAGTTGATTCCTTGTCTTTGTCGAATGCACATGATCATGAGTTTTGTTGGAGGGGTGGGTACTTTAATGGCAGGTAGTGGGCTGGAGGATATCCTGAAATCAATATTTCCTGGAGTAGCAAAACTTCTCTCTGGCAAAAAATTTCCACAAACGTAAAAGCCATACACACTTTGACACAGGGACGTTTGTTGCTCAGCCAAGACCTACAATCATTAAAGGATCAAACGAGTATATGGAGTTCAGAGCTCATCAAAGTAACACTTCCAAGCTTTGGATAAAATGATTCCTGAAACCAGTGTTCATTATGATGCAGTTTGTCGGGGTAGAGAGGGAATGCCTCTGCATTTGTCTGCTGTTGAAAAAACGTTACCATACGTCTTTGCATCAAGTCACATGAATTATGCACGTGATGGACTTTATTATCTGAGATCTATGCAAGGTCTCCTTGCTACACTTCTCAAGAAGTTTATGTCAGGCCAACATGTCATTCCTCACCAGAATGGCATAAGGTCAGACCTTTTCATAGTGCAACATACATGAGCTATGGCCATGGACCATCTGGAATTATTGGCTCGACTTTAAATGAATAAACTCTTGCAATCTGGGCCCAGAATCTGGGTCCTTTCTGAGAGTGCATGTGCCCAGATCAGCCATGATGTTGATGCCATGAAAGATGGTGAAGTGCAGAATATTGACATCAGTCACAAGTAGGAGAGTCATGCACGTATTACTGCAGATGGAGTAGACAGGCTGAAGATTTGTGAGGCAGTGGCAGCGTGTATTGACATATTTGACTATGAAAAACACCCCACCAGTGAACTTGTGGATCTATGTTCTAGTAGAATTGTTGATGGTCCTGTTGTTAATGTGCATGATGCCCTCCAAATACGAACTACACAATGGTTGGAATATGAGAAGGCCCTCGGGATTCCGTTACATGTTGAAAAAGAATGAAGACCATGGCAAGTGCTACAAAGCAGACAACAAGACTTAGCAGTGGTCAGTATATTCTAGATACTGAATTCATATATGAACATGTCATTGGTATCATGGCTTCCTCAAGACAAACTCACAGTATAGAGACCCTGTTTTTATATGAACTGGTTTATCTTACAACTCTGCTCAAGGACAGTGTTGAAATGAGAAGCACCATCAAATCAGTATTAAAAGTCTAGCTGCAGGTACAATATGGTACAAGTAGCATGCAACCTCCAGAGATAGTCATCATTGTACAACCTGAGTACAAAATTATGGTGTCATACAGCATGTCAGAAAAAAGTCATGTCGTGTTTTTAGGCTGACTAAAGTGTCTCCACTTCCAAAATAGCATTGGTGCTGAATGTAAATACCGTGAAGGAACAAGTCATTCACATGGTTGTCCATCATTTAAGTTCCATGCACATTCCTGGTGGCAAACGTGTTGTCATAACTGGCCCTGACCCACATCCCATTGAAGTAGGGGTTAGTTTACAGCATGCAGCAATCACCCATGAGGAAGCTGATGTAATAATGGCATACCACATGATTAGTGAGGCATCTGGTGGTCACTTGTCAATCCAAGTAGTGACTGATGATACTGATGTGCTTTCCATTCTTGCTTACCATGTATGCATGCATACAAATAACAGGCCACAAGACACAGAAGTTACACTGGAAGCAGTATCAGGCAGCAATCCTGTCACTCACATCAATGAGACAGTCAAAAGACATGATGGTATTATTCCCTATATTCTTGTAGCACATTACTTAGGTGGCTGCTACATGCTGTCTTCCATGGCTGGTGTTGGTAAAGCAACAGTTTTCAAGAAGCTGCAGACATTTGATGAGTCACTCAACCTTAGAGACCTTAGTGGATCCCTTGCTGACATCATAGATTCAGGCATGAAGGACACAGCTACACGCTATGGTCACCAACTAAGGGCATCTCTGAACAGCATGCCTGCAACTATTTTCACAAGAAACATAGCTGGCAAGCAAATTGTGCCACCACATATGAACAGGCTGCCACCCACTATGGCTGCTTTCAGGCCTTACTGTTTACTGGCCCATTTCCAAACATCACTGTGCAAGGTTGCAGGCAACCCTTCACCATCAGATTTAGACCCATTGCAGTATGGATGGCAGAAGAATGGACCAAAACTCCACCCCATGTACACCTTACCACAGCAGCCTGCTGCACCAGATAAGGTACTCAATTTGATTAGCTGTGGCTGTAATGATGCTTGTAATACCGGGGTTTGCCCTTGCACAAGATACCCGCTTCCATGTAGTGTTCTGAAGATGCAGTGCCTAGTGTCAAATCCCATTGACAGTAGTGATCCACAATGATGGTTAAACTGCAAATTGAATTGACAGGACAGCAAAAAGGGAACATTTGCTTTATTATGTAAACAGAAGAGTGTTATTGATATGGGGAATGAACTAGAATACGCCAATCTTATAATAAATTGACTTGTTCATATGCAAAATATATCCATGGTATGAAAGTGACATTATCATTTATGGTTTTTCAGACTAAAAAGATGTGGTGTTCTACATGTACCTTTCCTAATGTAGATATTAAATCACATGCACACAGGGTTGCCAATTAGATATACAACTGGTTATGTGTTGTCAACCATCTTGGATTTTCATGGTATATATGTATATATATATATATATATATATATATATATATATATATATATATATATATATATATATGTCATTTTCACTTACTGAAAATGTTGATTTATTTATTTATTTTGTCAAGGTGCTCTTTTGTAAGGTATAAAAGTTATTGCAGTGACATCTCCTGTGCCGTGACTGTACTAATATTTTACACGTCTTTTATTTATGAGGGGAACTCCTCTGACACAACGTCGCCAATTGAATCATTGTTTTCAATCGCCGCATTTATTTTTACCCGCGGGACCGGTTTTCTCGCTTTCCTTCAGAGCCCTCTTTTCGCTGAGCCAGGACAGACGTCCTTCACATGTGGCTCTGATATTCATGCCTTATCATAGCATATTGGTACACGGTGAGTCTTTTTTTTTATCATAAGTTTTTTTTTTTTTTCTCTATGAAATTCACTCGTATTTCCTCCAGCTTTTTTGGTATATATATATATTTCTTTTTAACTCACTTTTTGGGCATATTTTGTTTCCTATAGTACCATGGGCGGCCTTGTCAAGCCAGCCACACCAGTCACAAGGGACTCGTGGTTTTGCCTCCCATATAAGCAATGGTTTTGTTCCTGCTATGCCATGTTACTGTCTACTGCCCATTAGACCGCCATACACGTTTTGTAAGTTTTAGCTAGTCTTCGTTCTTTGCATTATCGCAGCGATATAGGGATATAAATGCGACAGTAAAATTGAATTTATATTTGTGTGCACATGACTCGCACCGGCAGACAATTTGTATGAGCGCGTACATAATCATTCAGCGTATTCAAATAACTTGAACGCAGAATTTGGTACAAAATGTCTTACCTGTGCATTAATGTTCTGCGTCGCTTACGTTCTGTTGTTTTTGGCGCTGAAGTTTTGCTGATTAATTGTGCCCACATATTGCAAAGATATGCACGTGCGCAGATGCATTAGAAGTTGCTTATCATATATGCTCATGACTCGACTGCATTTTGAAGAGCTTTTCTATGTAAAATATTGTCTAGTACGTTAACTAATTTTGCGGACATGCGACATGTATTATGACTTTTCTCTCATGGGACGTAAAATTGCTTGAGTGGAATATTGGCTATGTATTTTCTTGTGGTCGCGAAGTTAAGATTAATACAAATTCGCGTGTTCTTAGACATTGTAAATTATTCTAATTTCGGTTTAGAATTCACGCATTTAGCCTGACGTAAATATAAGGATAATGTGACACGCGTCATGCAAATTTAACTTGGAATGTATTTGCCATCACGTTCGCGTGTACATTTCGCGAGTTCGCGCATGTAGGCTTACTTGTCCTAAAGTTAAACCATGCTTAATATTTGGCAAATGTTTCGACTTCGTGTGTTATATCATATGGCTGGTAAAACTTGTTGTAATTGTATTTTTCTTGTTTTTTTTTTTTTTTTAGCTTTATGAGACATGTGTAAGGTACATACTCAATAAAGGAACATGGTGGTCTAATTTGGACGTGTCGGGGATTCGTTCTGTAGAAGTGACAATATATATATATATATATATATATATATATATATATATATATATATATATATATACACATACATATATATATGTTTGAATTCTATCTCTGAATACTTATGAATTATCATATATATATATATATTATATACTTATCAATAGACCTATATATACACACACACACTTATATGTTGTTTGTTTTTGTTGGGTTTTTGTCTTGACGAATTTCTAAAGTGACATTATCATTTATGGTTTTTCAGACTAAAAAGATGTGGTGTTCTACATGTACCTTTCCTAATGTAGATTTTAAATCACATGCACACAGGGTTGCCAATTAGATATACAACTGGTTATGTGTTGTCAACCATCTTGGATTTTCTGCCTATATATTCTATACATTTTGTGCCCCTATTATTTTTTTTCTGTGGCCTTCCTATTTCTATATTATAGATGATATAAAATGCACGTGTCTTAAAATCATATCTTTTGATTCTTCATGTTTTTCTTTATCTCCTTGCTTTTGGTTTGGTACAGTACCATACAGATCAAAAGTAACTTGGCACTGACAGTACAGCACACTTGCTTCACACTCACTCTTGACCCCACATTCACTCTCATTATGCCATTGCCTTAACATTAATCTCCAAATCCCACTCTCACACTCGACACCTATCACACACGGGTAACACTGGTGTATGTGTCAAGTTACTAAAAGGTTGTACTGTTTTAAAATCAGCAATGGTTTTTAGCAAAAAGTTCTTAGTTGTGGTGAGGTTTTTCGGTGACCATCTTTGATTTTATGTAAAATTTTATACACCTTTTGTCCATGTTGTATTTGTATCAGGTAAAGGGGACTTGCATTCCCAAAAGATAAACAAGCAAACATCAAAGTCACATCTTCATTAACGATCAAGCTCATTATCGGCAATAAAACATAATTGCAGATGGCAATTTTGAATGTTTGCATTTGTACGAAAATGCTCAATGTTTATGATCTGGCACTCATCATATTCAGATTCAGCAGAGACCATTGAGAAAAAAACTATATCACAAAAACAAGGTTAATTCATCTATATTGTGGACTAATTCAGCATCCCAATAAGGTATCTACATGACGCCACATGTAACCGTTCTGATACTCTCGAATAGAACACAAAAGAAGTCACCAGTAGTATGCATACTCTTGACTGCGCAATAGGAACTTCTGGTCCGAGGTTCCCTGTTCAGGTCAATTATGGGCCCACTGCCCCACGCCACATCATGCTGCACCATGCCGCGCAGGGTATTTTGAAGTAAGCCTTTAAAACCAGTCATCTTGCTCAAACATGCCAAACTTGAAGCGAGAAGTCGTAACATACGGTACGTCATGCGACGGGCTTTTGTAAGGAACATTTAGCTGTCCATGTAATCTGAATGTGTCCAGCCCATGAGGAAGTGCAAAGAAGGGCGCACTTTTTACGCACTTCCTCTGTACACAGTGCACTTCTGTGGAAGTGCTGCTGAAGGGAATGCACTCCAAATGTACTTCTAGGACTTCATTCTTGACAATTTGCAGGACTGCCCTTCCAATGCATTTTTTAAAGTTAGATTAAATGACTAAACGATCCTGCACTTTTGTGCACTTCTAGGACATTCAATTTTGTAGATGAAATGAATGAAATGATAAATGCACTATTCACATTGAGGAGTCTGGCTCTTTGTATCGAAGGGAAGACGTTGTGGATTTCAAGTGAAAATTTGGTCATTTGGGGCAAGAGTGTGTGCATGTGAATAACATTGTTTACATCACAGGGCAGATTATATCTAACACCTGGTTGACAATCCTAAATGTTCTTGTGGTAAGATTGAAACCACAAAGCATTTCATACTTGACTGTCTTTTTTACGCTTTTTTGAGAGCACAGCAAGTTACCGGCTTACCAGAATCTACGTTCATATCGACTGATACTCTTCTCTTTGGTGACCAAACCTCATTGACTCTGCCAACTGTAAAATATTCAAGATCGCTCATAACTAAAACATTAACACTTAAATCTTTTGATTTGTGTCACATACTCATATCGACTACTTTTACCTGTTAGGTCGTTCATTTAATGATTTGTACTGTCGAGAGTCATCTTGTATTATAATGAAATTAATTTTCGTAACAAGGAGAGGAGTCCCACATAAGCATTGTATACTTGTTCTCAAATCCGATTTCGTCTGGAATAAAATGTTTCAAACAAACCACAAAAATATGCAATGTAGCTAAAAATGTGCGGCAAAACTTCACATGAACATGTACTATCTTTACTCAAAAAGTCCAAATATTGAATTTTTAGTGAATCATTTTACTGAGACTCAAATCAATGTGTGGACTTTATTTACTGAACTGCGGACTCCCCGTCAAGTTCCGAATGCATAAAATGCGGATTCCCATCATCCGTCCATCCCCGTGCCACGGTGCACATGATAAGAATACAGGGCCCTCGTCACGAATTCATGAGGCCGCACCTACGCGCGGGAATCATTACCACGATAAACTATTAAAAGAGTACCTGTCGGTGATTTCCTTGTTCAATCATCAGTAGAAAAGTTAAAATAATGAAACAAATAGAGTGAAATATTTAACACACTTCATAATGAGACTTTATTATCAGCATCAGGAATTTTTTTTTCCATACAATTCACTATCCATGACAGTGTTGTCAACCTGTCCAATTAAAAAATTGACAAGGCGGAAGGCAGATTTTGTAGAATTTATTTTCTCAATATGAAATAATAAAGACAAAAGTATGAATATTTGGAGGAAGGTTAAATTGCTCAATTTATACAAGTTTCCAAGCTTAATTTACGGTCTTCTAAAAGATTTTGGGTAGGCAACACTGAAATGGTGGTGATTCTAGTTGTTTGAAATAATGATTGGAAAATGTTACATCTAACTACATTCAGGATTTGTAAAATTCAATGTGCACGAATTAACCAACAAGAAACCATGAGAGGCGACTGCCTGTACTGCGGCGACCTGGTTTTTTGGATTGATATGAGCATGTTTTTCATGATGTGGATGCCTGGATGAATTTACCATGAAGTAAAAACGCACAAAAATATCTTCAGCTACATATGATAAAGTGAACGTGATGCAAATATTTGGATATAAAATGTTTTTGCATTGCAGTTCGAAAGCAATGGTGTAATTTTTACATATTAATTGATGGCATGGTTGTTGTTACATCAAATATGACGGTTTGTTTTTTGTGACGTCATGGCCAATAACGTCTGAAATAATTATTGGAAAATGTTACATCTAACTACATTCAGGATTTGTAAAATTCAATGTGCACGAATTAACCAACAAGAAACCATGAGAGGCGACTGCCTGTACTGCGGCAACCTGGTTTTTTTGGATTGATATGAGCATGTTTTTCATGATGTGGATGCCTGGATGAATTTACCTTGAAGTACAAACGCACAAGAATATCTTCAGCTACATATGATAAAGTGAACGTGATGCAAATATTTGAATATAAAATGTTTTTGCATTGCAGTTCGAAAGCAATGGTGTAATTTTTACATATTAATTGATGGCATGGTTGTTGTTACATCAAATATGACGGTTTGTTTTTTGTAACGTCATGGCCAATAACGTCCTCGTGATGTCGATTGTTGTTAATTTAATGATTATTTCATGGGCACCTGGTTTGTAGAAACGTTCAAAAGCATCATTTGGTTTGCAGAGTCCTCACCTGATAATAAACATGGCGATGATTTTAGTTCTACGCATATCAATTGGATTGACATAAGCATTTTATTCTGTGCTCTTCTATGCACGGATCATCTTCATATGTTGCATTTCAAACTGCACATGATAAAGTGCAGCGCACATTATTGTGCCGCATTATTTTTACTGTTATTTGAAAAAAAAAACTAAGTGAACCTTGGGATCACTCTTGGATGACCAATAATATATACAATTGCAATATTTTATTAAATCCACTGCTTATCATGATGCAAGTAGATTATTATACATTTGCAACCAACAAACCTTACAATATGTAAACATTTTAATAATAAAACAACCCACGTTTTCTTAATCAGATTGCTGTGACCTTAAAAGTGGTTCCAAAAGAACATACACGCATCCAAATTTGTGTATGCAATCTACGCAACTTACGGAATTAAAACTCGCCCTTTTAAAAATGAAGTTGAAGCTATGACAGTTGGTATTGGCATTTTCATGGAAATTCAAGTGAAAATGAGAACTGTGTCAGGCATTGTGTGAATGTAGAGGGACAGAGACAGAGAAAGAGATTGCACTCGCTTGGGCGTGACAGAAACATGGTTATTTGTTTTCTTGGCAATGACGAAAGTGGTAAAAACGCCTCCTTTACGATATCCGAAGTGTGAACTATAATATTTAGAGATTACAAAGAACTGAGGATATCTTTCCTGGTAGCATCATATCTTGTCATGTTGCAGATCTTGCTTTGTACTAAGCTTCTTCCTTGTGCGAAGGTGAAAGGTTAATTGGGTGTAAACCCAATTGTAAACTAGTCTGTGTATTCACAAACACGCGGATTTATGTATGTGGGAATATAATTACGAACGGTCATTAGTATATATATACATATCCATACTTTGATAGATACGAATAGCACACGTTGCACGAACTGACGAAAAGGATAAAGCCCTTAAGTTTCTGGAATACATGTGCCCGGGCAATTGAGGTTTCAAGAGTTGTTGCTACTTGAAATATCACGTAAGGAAACATAAAAGGCTTCTGATTCAAGTATTGTAGACTGTTATACCTATTCTTCTGGCCCTCATCCCGAAATAGGCACGAAAAATCTATTCATTAGTTATGGGTGGTACAGGGCCACCTGCCAAATATGGATCATAGTGCAATATCTACAATGTGGCTTATTTGCCTATTGAGACCGTTGTGTTATTTACAATATGAAAAGCTAAGCTATTCTAGCTCTGCCCCCCCCCCCCTAAAAAAGGATGCCGTTTCTTTGCCAATCTTATTAAGTGAAAAGTAGTCGCAAAATATACACAAAAGATCACACAGTGCATATTTGTGGAAGAAGTATGATCCATACCTCAAAAAGAAAAGAAAAGGGAAAGGAAAGGGGAAGGAAAGGGAAAGGAAGAAAAGGAAAGGAGAGGCAAGAAAAGGAACACACTCACATTACTGCCTACGCTTTGCTCAAAATCATTCCAAAAACATTAATTTTTGTATTCATCTTCTCTTCTCTTTGCCTTCTTCGAAACAAGATAGAGACAGAGCCTACTTAATAGATGGCTGAGTTCAAGATCGATATTTCGATTGGTTCCAGTTTCAAGGGTGTTGAAAGCAGGGAATATAATGTGTTGTGGCACACTCGATCAATTTATTCTTTCGGTGCTGAGTTTTGACTGAATCAGCAGCTTTTCAAAAGGACGCCGACGAAAGCTGCTGAGCGCCACGATTTCCATGGTTTCTGCAATTGGTGTGCTGCCTTCGTCGAACTGGGTTAAAGTGACAAGAATATAGAGGGAGATTACAGGTTTCTGGTATTGATGATATCGAAGTGTTGTGTGTCATTTAACTTTGGAGGCGAATAATATGTTGGATATGTCACCAAGGTTTTCACGTGATAATGGTTTATTTGTAGTTATCTGGATATGTTCAACTATGCCGAAACAAACGGATTTTGTGTAAAGCGCGTGGAGTCCCGAATATTTGAACTTCTCAAAATTGACGCTTGCCTCAGTTTATAATAACCGCGCAATTTGTTATGTTTTTTTCCGTCAAATGCACATAATGGCATGATGTAGTTAATAAATTCTCATATGGGGCACTTTGTAATATCTTGCATCAAGGTGTAATAGAAAAGCGCAACGCACATTGTATTATCGAAAAACGTTTTAGGATATAAAACTACGAAGAAACGTATATAAAGACAGCTTTGTCGCAGATCTTTGACTAAAGGAAAATGTCCATGCCTCATAACCACTTTCAGTATCAAGTTTTAACCCAATCGACCACTTTAACAGTGTACCCAAATTCGGCCGAGGAAGGATATTGAACCGCACCACATGGCGGCTTAGTCGAAAATAAGCTTTGCAGCTCGGCGCAGCACGGTTGGCGCAGGCTGGGTTCCAGAAAAATGACCTGGAGTGGGAACCTCGGACCGGAAGTTCCTTTTGCGCAACCAAGACTATGCATTCTACTGGGCTCTCTTTTGTGTTCTGCTCAAGAGTATAACAACAGTCACATGTAGCGTTATGTAGACTCAGATACAGGCTATATTTAGAACGACTCCATAATCTAACAAGCAAGCGGCCAACTCATTTATTTATGCGCGACGTTTGTCAACCTCTGACCAATGAAGGCCTACCTAAGATAAATATATTACATAATACAGTAGAAACTCCTAATGAGAACAATACATTTGGGTACGTGTATCTGGATTACCCTTCACAGTCCGTGTACAAAAGTGCGCATGGTATATATATATATATATATATATATATATATAGAGAGAGAGAGAGAGAGAGAGAGAGAGAGAGAGAGAGAGAGAGAAAGAGAGAGAGAGACACACACACACACTCACACACACACACCATGCATACTCTAATACACGGGTACACGGACTAAGAAATGAAATGATACTTTATTGACTGCACTACATCAAACAAAAAACAAAAACAAAAAAACAGTAGCATTTATCGAGTGCACGTACAACGCGCAAAGCGCCAATAAGATATGGAAAGAAGAAGAAGAAGAAGAAAAAGTCCATATACAGCTCAGAAATGCCTCTAAATCCCTAACTATAATGGTTTCCCTCCTATGACTAGACAATTTGTTATATATCTTTGCACAATTTTAGTTTATTCAGTGTCTCGTAATTCCAGTATGAAATTAAATAATTGGCTCGCATTGTCTTGTTTCACATCTACAAATAAGTCATTCCAAAATATATTGTCCATTCCATTCTGACAATTTTGCCCCATCATCGTATCTCCAGTTCTACTCGTAGTAGAAAGCACCAAATTTTCAGTGTGTGAAAATGGGTTATACTAGTAAATTGGCACAATTTTGTCAATACTACTTGACTTATAATTGAGTTATGGCATTATGAATATTAATAAATTCTCAGGAATTTAGGCAATTTCCTGGGAATTTAGGCAATTTCCTGGGAATTTAGGCAATTTCCTGAGAATATAAAGGAGTTCCTAGGAACATGTAATGCCAGTCCTGGGAATTTAACAGAAGTCCCAGAAATATAGTGGCAAGTTCCTGGGAATATAATGGCAAGTTCCTGAGAACATTACTTAAATCCCTGGAATATATGACTCAAGCACCAGGAACATAGAGGTTAGCTCCTAGTAATGCTTTTCAAGTGCCAGGAATTGAGTTAAAATTGCTGATACATGTAATATTAGGAATGATTGTGGAAAAAGTCTAGTGTAAAAATTCACAATATACATCACACACAGGTTACCACATGGCACACTAGGTTGAAAAAATGAGGAAAAAGGAAAAAAAACAACAAACAAAAAACATACATTTGAGACAAAACAACCTTAACAGCATGCATATGGAAAAAATAATGGTAATTTCAAAGCCTATAGGGTTAAAATCATCTGTAATAAATCTGTATGCCTAATCTATGTTTATAACGATTATGCGCATTTCAATAGTTACATCCTAAAATGGTGTCACCCTCAACTAAGCCTTGAGATACAAAAGATGATTTGCTAGCTAGCAAATCAGTGTGTGTGTCTTCAAAGCATATTGGTATGGTAATGTACAAGTATTCCATACCTCAGGAGCAGAAGTTGGAATGGCATCTCCATCTATTAAAGCTTTGAAGTTATTCAAGATTTAAAATTTCTAATGGTGCTACTTAGCATAATTTAAATTGCTACAACTTTTATTTTCAATTCATTAGGTGAGCAATGGTGAAAACCCGAGAGTAGAATTGGAATGACATCTTTTTTTATTATAGTGTTGAAGATATTCAAGATTGAAAATTTCGAGTACTGCTGATCAGCTTTTGTGTTAGATTCATTACATGTGCAATGGTTGATAACCTCCTAATAGAAGTTGAAATGACATCTCTATCTATAACAGTTTTGAAGATATTCAAGTTTTAAAATTTCAAATGCTGCTATTTAGCATAATTTAAATTTCCGCATATTTTGTTTCAGATTCATTACATGTGCAATGGTCTATAACACGTTAGTACAAGTTGAAATCACGTCTCTATCTTTCATAGTTTTGAAGCTATTCAAGATTTACAGTTTCAAATGCAGCTAATTTGCATAATTTAGATTGGTTGCTCAATGGTCAACAACCGCCTGGTAAAAGTTGGAATGACATCGCTATCTATTATACTTTTGAAGATATTCAAGATTTAATATATATATATATATATATATATATATATATATATATATATATATATATATATATATATATATATATATATATATATATATATAATAGTACCAGAGAAAAGTGTTGGACAAATTCACTGGTAAATAAATAAATAAATAAATAAAGGAAGAAAGAAAGAAAGAAAGAAAGAAAGAAAGAAAGAAATATAGGGTTTAGCCTATTATTATGATAGTAATAAATTAATAAATCTAACAAGGGAATATAGTTGATGTACCTACACCCAATTGGCTCCTATTCAGACTCAAAAGTCCTTTATTCGAACATTATGTTTTGAACAAAATACAAATTATATGCCTATTGTTGATAGGGCGGGCAAGAACACTGTTATTATCACTTGCTAATCTGTCTTCATGTGTGATGAGTTGCCGGTCTCTGAACGATGAAATTTGGTGCAACGATGTCTAGCTCCCTACCCTGCGTCTCTGTTATGAGGGTAAACTCACATTTGGGTTCTTTATGCTAAGCAAAAAGCAGACTTTTCAGAGATTGCACACATTTTAATAATCGCAGAGACACTAGTTTTTTAGATTTTTCATAAACTAATTTCATATTTTTAATACTTATACAAAAAAGTTTGCCCCACTGACCCGCTTCGAACTTGATCAATATCAATGAAGAGTGTTCAGTTGCTATAACGAGAATAGGCCTAGGTACACGGTTTTTACAAGATCGTCGGTAGGGTTGAAGTGACACGGCTTGCGCAGACTACCTCCGTTCGTCAAGAAAAGACAACTTTTTTCCAGTTTTACTATGGAAGTACAGCTTAGAACCAGAAGTTTCTGATTTAAAGCAATTATTTTCCTATCTGTGGTCAGTGACGTATTGTGCTGCATTTCACGAACTGCACGGCTCAGCTTGTAGAGAATTGTATGGTACATCGTGTATACATCAAACGATTTACGAATAGGCCTTGTGACCAATGTTAAACAAATGTTGAATCACTATGCATGGCCACCCACCTTTGTTACCACCTGGGAAAAACATAGCTCGGCCATATGGGCTTCGACCTAGGCCTACATGTATGAGACATCTTTCCTTTGATCCTGGAGTTAAGGATCCACTTATCCTTTTTTGAGGCTGCATTTTGAGGAGAGTTTGAAGTGGGTGGGTTGGGGGAGGGGAGGGAACATACGCTCTGTATAGACCTAGGCCTACAATGTAGGATACTAAAGTGGGACCTTTTTTTCATTTTCATATTAATTTTCAGTTTCCACTTTGGTAATGCATGGCTGTCCTGGGATAGCTGTACAGATTCAGCCTCCCAAAGGTTCCTCTGTATAGCTTTCAGAACTCCAAAAGAATCCATGAGTATGGCGGGGGGGGGGGGGGGGGGTATTGATGGTAACCTAGGCACTAAATACAGGTCACAATTTGGCGATATTTTTTTCTTTCCTTGTTTTCAGCTTAGACTGATACTTTAAAAAATCTAGCAAAGGAAACTTTGCGGGAAATGAATTTGATATGAAGAAACATTAAAGCTATGCTTACTGCATGTACGCATGCACTCCTCATTCGTTACCTGCTATTTTAAAGTTCCTGGGACTCTGAGTAAGGTTCCCAGGAACTTTAGTCTCAATACCTTGGAGTTATATTCCTGGGAATTTATAATTATATTCCCAGGACTTTAATATGTTCCTGGGAATTTGCCACTATGTTCCTGGGAGCTTACCACTATGCTCCTGGAACTTTGCTACATTCCCAGGACTGGCTTTATGTTCCAGGAAAGTTGCTTATTAATACCAGGAAATTGCCTAAATTCACAGGATATTGCCTAAAACCCAAAGAAATTGCCTAAATTCCCGAGAATTTATTAATATTCATAATGCCATAACTCAATTATGAATGTAGTAATATTGATAAATTGTGCCAATTTGCAAGAACCCATCTTTACACACTGTCCAAATATGGGGCGTCTAGCATGAGTAGAACTGGAGATATAATGATTGAGCAAAATTGTGCTAATGGAATGGACAATTTATTTTGGAATGACTTAAATATATGTTCTGTTTGTTTCAACATAACATTTCGGGGTCTTCTTAATTGGCTACAATTTAATACAAAGTTAATTTTTTCCTCGATGAGGTTACATGTGTTACATGTCCTAAGGCTTACTGGTGTTTTGTGGGGAGGCTTATGTCGACCTCTTTCAATGTGTTCATTATGGGCATTGATACGGAGCCTAGTAATATTTTTGCGAATATGAAAAGTGTTTATAACGTTTAGATATATTTCAAAATTTAAGTGTTCTTTATACTGAACATAACTTGTTAATTTACATTCACTATCATTTTGTTGTGACATACCACTTTCCCCAGTCTCTGAAATTTCTACTGTAGTTTGCTCAAAAATAACTTGGATGGAAATATGCCAGATCTGTTGCCTTGAATATGCCAAAGGTCCTGGAAACCAGTCGCAAACAATATTTCTTGGATGCTTTTCACCCACAATGACTGGTTTTGATTTTCATATGAGATTTAAATATTGCACAAATAAGAATCTAATAGAAAATTCTTTTCACTGTTCGCAATCTTAAACCGATTTTTACACACCATATTCATAATCTTCAAGGAAATGGGGGTACATCCAAGCTCAGCAAGGACAGCTATATTACATGCTTTCGGATTCACTCCAATGCAAAACTTCAGAAAACCAAGATAAAATCTTTCGATACGAAATTTGAAATATTCTGAAATACTGTCAGGTATTATTGACTTGGATGGGCTAATCCCATAAACTCTCCTAATTCCGGAGGCATATAACAATTTTGGGGGAAATACCTTTATCAAACATGAACAGATACATTTTTCACACGCACATTACCATTTCTAAATACATGCTTAAGCCTCGCTAGGGCCTTACTTGCTTTATCACGTAATAATTTGATTGTGCCATCGCAGGAGCCTGAAGCCGAAATTCCAATGCCTGGATAGGCATATTTAAAAACTATATCTAATTCAACGTTGTCTGAGATAAATGATCGATTTAGTTTTTTTGCCTGTTTTATTGAAAATCATAATTTTGGACTTTTTAATATTGATACTTAAAATCCAATCTTTACAATAAACACTTAAAATGTCCAAACATGTTTGTAATCCTCGTTCACTTTCAGATAATAATATCATATCCTCAGCGTAAAGCAAACAATTAATCTCTTTTTCTTTCAAAGACACAGGATCACAATTCTTACCGAATAAATCGGGTAAATCATTAACAAAAACATTAAATAACGTAGGACTCATGACACATCTTGTTTAACACCCGTAAGCAAAGTAATGTTATCAGAAAGTCCATCGTTAAAATTTGACTTGAGCACTCAATTCAAAGTACATATCTTTTATAACGTTATACATGAAACCATTAATTCCATATTTCAACAATTTAAAGAAAAATCCCTGCTGCCAAATGGTGTAAAAAGCCTTTTGAAAGTCCACAAAACCAACATTTTTTTTTTAACCGAGAGCTTTTGTCTATTTATCTACTCATGTTTTAAGCACAAACATATGATCACTAGTTCTTCGATATTTCTCTGAGAACCCGATCTGGAATTCACCTTTGATAGCATCTGACAAAAACTGTTGTAATCGAGTATTAAGGACAGTACAAAAAGTTTCGACATACAGCTACTTAATGATGTGCCTCTAAACTTATTATGATCACTTGTACAACCACCTGTGTGTATTAGAACTAATATACTTTGCTTCCATAAAGTTGGGAAAAAGCCAGATGTAAAATAATATTAAATACCTTCAGCAAAGTTTGTGACATAGAAGTCTTACTCTGTTTTAACATTTCATTCAAGATAGAATCCTTGCCAGGTGACTTTTTTCAGTTTTCCTAAAGCAACGTTTATTTCTGTCTCACCGATTCTATAATCGAGTGCAGAAAAGGATTTATCTATATGTTCTACATTCTTAAGCAAAGTTTTCACTTCTTGCTCCTTAGGGGAGTCGCAACTGAAGTTCTGGGACATTATGCGTGAGAAATGGCTAAACCACTGTCTAGGGCTAATATTTTCGCTAGCATTGTTTTTTTTTTGGTAACCATATATTCTAATTCTTTAGTGAGTTCCCAATAGGCTTTCGGATCTTTGCCCTAAATATATCACCCATAGATTTCATATTATTCTTATAATCAACTTCTTTTCGTTTGCAAAGCAATCTAAATCTTGTCCTCGTCGAATAATATGATTGTCTCAGTGCATAATTATGTGGGTCACTAGACAATTCCTTAGACATCCTTTTAATTTCATTGTACATATTATAACAATCTTTAGTGGCATTATCTAGGAAGCCGCTTGCTCTTTTGTCTTTCAGGTCTAACTTTTAATGTAATCCTCGCTGCTTTATATGTAATTTTGTTAAAATCTTGGATCATTATGTCAATATCATTGCGATTCTCCACACTATAATGAGGATGCAGAAAATCATCAATGTCTTGTTTACAAACAAACTTAACGCTGTGGTAAATATAGGGGGATTCATGTCATTCCATACCAAATGTTCCAGCAGTAGTTCAATAATATCACGTGAAACACATAATGGTACTGTTTCTCGTCTCAAAGAACTGGCCGCTATATCAAATGACACGCCACAGTGGTCTGAGAACCACGTGAGGGCGTGGATTAGTATAATTGGTATTGAATGGAACAATTAATGGTAAGGCAGAACATAGTCAATGCACATTGGTTGTCTGGCGTTATGGCTGTAGCATGTGTACTTCCCTGTGAGGTTACCGAGTTGACGGCCGTTTAAGATCGGCAAACCTGTGGACTTACACAAATCAAGTAAGAGATTACCATACTCATTCACTTTTCGCTTATCCATATTAATTCTGATCAAGGGTACGTCATAAAAATTATCAATAGGTAAAGGTATTTTATCAGATACAGCTTTACCAGGTAAGACGAAATCATTCGAAGTTGACGTTGTTGCATTAAAGTCACCTATAACCATACTTTTGCCCCCATCCCTAGTAAATTTAGATATGTCTGGTGTACATGGAATTTATGGCTGAAATATGTACAGTAGCACTGACTTTGAGTTTTACCAGAGAATTGACAGCCTGCACTTTGAGGTCCAGGTCTTTGTCTAAACACGGTATAGTGATACAGATAATGACCCGTTTTGCCATTTCCATGAATAAGATATCGTCTGCTAGTAGTGCCAATTCAATAGGAAAGGTCAGAATTAGCTCCAAGGTGTGTATTTGCCCCAATACACACCTGAATACACAAAGGGCTAGAGCTGTGTATTCCTATTAGTTTGTATGTTAAAGCAACCTTTAATAAGCTATTCACTTTTGTGGCTGCGGTTATATGATTGTTTGTATGGTATTTACTTATGCTTCTAGCTTTATTGTCTGAAATTTGTGTTTCTATGTGCGGTAGTTTTCAAGTTATTAAGTTGCAAATTACAATGTAAAGTAAGGAATACACAACTCTAGCTCTCCACTGACTGCAGTGCCCACTTTTAGGGAGTTCTTGAACCTTCTATTCTTGCTCTTGCCTATTGCTGCACTCCCCGGAGTCCCATCACCCTTCAGATCATTGATGAAAAGATGTATGATAATAGCATCGTACCTATCGTTGTGAAAAGCAAGGAACTCTTCGACTTTCTCGATAGTATATACTAGTTCCATTGTGACGGTGTGGTATTCAGTTCTCAACAGTCTATCAACTTGTACGAAAGGTAAGCCATATACATGTGCCGAAATATATTGTTCTCAATAGGAGTTTCTACTGTATATATATCTCTGAGTAAGGTTCCCAGGAACTTCAGTCTCAATACCTGGGAGTTATATTCCTGGGAATTTATAATTATATTCCCAGGACTTTAATATGTTTTTGGGAACTTGCCACTATGTTCCTGGGACTTTGCTACATTCCCAGGACTGGCCTTATGTTCCCAGGAACTTGCTTATAAACACAAGGAAATTGCCTAAATTCACAGGATATTGCCTAAAACCCAAGGAAATTGCTTAAATTCACAGGATATTGCCTGAAACCCAAGGAAATTGCCTAAATGCCTGATGTTTTATTAATATTCATAATGCCATACTCAATTATGAATGTGGAAATATTGATAAAATTGTGCCAATTTACTACAAGAACCCATCTTTACACACTGTCCAAATTTGGGGCTTCTATCATGAGTAGAACTGGAGATATAATGATGGGGCAAAATTGTCCGAATGGAATGGACAGTATTTTGGAATGACTTAAATATATGTTCTATTTGTTTCAACTTAACATTTCGGGGTCTTCTAAATTGGCTACAATTTAATACAAAGTTAATTTCATCCTCGATGAGGCTACATGTCCTGAGGCTTACTGGTGTTTTGTGGGGAGGCTTATGTCGACCTCTTTCAATGTGTTCATCATGGGCACTGATATGGAGCCTAGTAATATTTTTGCGAATATGAAAAGTGTTTATAACGTTTATATATATATATATATATATATATATATATATATATATATATATATATATATATATATATATATATATCCACAGTAGTGTGTGCCATGCAAGACCAGTCGAGAGTGGAGCCGACAGGAGTGTATTTGTCATTGGCCTATGGGCTATCTGCAGTCAGCAAATGTTCACGTTTCTTCTATACCTCTGACATAAACCAATTTACGTACAGGTTGTTCTAAAATAAGCTCACTAAAATATTTGAACAGTTGTATGGTAACTGCAGGGTTACAGGATACATGAAGGGCCAGAGATTTCTGTTGCTGCTTTGTGGCTATATACGTCAGTGAAGGTACCTGATTCATCTCATTTCGTATAAATTCTAGGTGTTTGAATTTTATATTTCGGTTTACTAAAATGTAATTCGACGATCCTAGATCTAAATTGCCGGGTATTTTGGTGATTATGCCGACTGCAGTTATCGATTATTTCAGCCTTCTTACTGTCACAAGTTGGCAGGCCTGCATAGCAGGGACCTAGCTGCTATCACTTTTTTTATTGGTAGAGTTCTGTTACTAACGAAGTAATAATTATGCCATTGCATGCTAAGTATGACATTGTAGAGTAACCTG